>JARQOC010000013.1:14979680-15067818 GCA_033576535.1 Allobates femoralis
CGTCACGAGAACTGTATATAGAATCCCCTGTACATATAACCCCTTTTTGAAGTGTCACCCAGGACGCGGGATCAGGTGCGGACACCACTCCCCGTGACCCAGCAGTGTTAACCCCTTGGGGCCTGATATCTGAGTACCCCAGGGCCTGGGGCTCGACAGGTGCCGTACCCCTACTGTGGCGCACTGACCAGTGGGGCGCCACACTCACACCTGCAAAAACTGCACCAAACACTAATTGTCCGGAACCATACACGATGGTACCAAGGTTTAATTGTTTAAAAAATGCAGAGTGATTGAAGACAAACATATGGACCCCAAAATAAGTATAATAAATACGTAGCAAATGGCTACCTCAAATAAAAGAGAAAAGGACAGAAGATGTGGGGAGATGACCTCATTTGTCAGCGATCTTTATGGGACTGGCGATTACTCCTCATTGCCCTAAACATTGACCCCGAAATACAAAAACATCATCAGCCATCAGTTTATAATCTGATTTTCAATAAAATATATCAGAAAACTATAACAAAAGTGCTCCAACTTGACACGTGATAGGCAGGTATACATGCATTACCACAGAGTAGTGTTAATCGTGCCTGCACTGGTAGAAATCACAACAAAGCAAGGGAGCACTAACTGCCTTGTAAGTAATGGTACCTTAACACCTCCCGAGTTCCGGGTTTATCCCGCCAGGGCAGTAAGCTGTTAAGGCGGCTGTAATGTGGAACGCTACCGCAAAAAACAGGGTGGGGGCGTGCTCACAATCAAGAGGGCTCCCGCCATGAGCACACTTTGGTTGCTGGACAACACATGATGCTTGGCGGGTGACGTCACTGCTAGAGGCCTGCCTAAGTGAGAACTACGGCGGCCTACTCAGGGCAAAAAGATACCAAAGAACAAGATGGGAGTATGAAGAGCCAGAGCATTCTTAAGTGCTTCAGAAAGGCCTCTGCAGAACTGACATCTGGGGTCTACATCATTCCACCATACTTCAAGTAGACCATTGCTGGCACTAAAATCCTCAGTTAGCAGAGTGACCCCCCTGTGTCAGTCTCATGATCCTTGCCTCAGGTTGCTGCTATTCCTATGCTATTAAATTAAATATTAAATTAAACGCTACGCTCGCTCCAGAAAAGAATTACTCCTCACAGCGGTGAGATAGACAGACCATAAGAGACACCTAGAGAAACGGAAAGGGCACCAACCGGGCTTGACTGTGGCGCCCCACTGGAGAGTGCGCCACAATAGGGGTACTGCACCCAAAACAGGGTGTATGGTATTCCTGTCATTGGAGAGTGTAAAGTCAACCTGAGGCTCTCATCTCGGCATCCCTACACCTAGACAGGGGACTAATTGGCCAACCTGTTGCCAGCGTAACCGGTCCCGGTGGGAGGAGAGTTAGGGTAGGGCGAAGCGGGAAACTAACAGACAGATCTAGTCTAGTCTGAGGGATGAAGCAAGGAGGGGCTTTAGAGGGAACCCCCAGGGAGGGCACCTGAAAGGAATGACGACCCAGACGGAAGGAGGAGACCCAGTGGGAGACCTTCAGTACACGGTCTGGGAGAATCCTGGTCCACAACCGGCTCCGAGTCGCGGTGCAGGCGAGTCTAACCCTGAGCCGCCAATACTGGTAGGTCGCAGGTTTGTCCAGCAACCCCGACCTTGTCCAGAATATATACCCACCAGGAACACCAAACCAGGTTGAGCCCCTTAGAAGAGAAGAAGGGTTGTCTCATAGCACCCAACGGGCCTGGTAGACAAGAGGGTTGTACAGGACAGCGCAAGGATATTGAGGAGGCAATAGTGTTAGCATACTATGGAATAAAGATAATGCTGCACAGCCCTCTGGTTCAGACACTTTCCTCTGTATGTTCTATATTTAATTGCCTGCTACAGTTAGGGCCAGAAATATTTGGACAGTGACACAATTTTGGCGAGTTGGGCTCTGCATGCCACCACATTGGATTTGAAATGAAACCTCTACAACAGAATTCAAGTGCAGATTGTAACGTTTAATTTGAAGGGTTGAACAAAAATATCTGATAGAAAATGTAGGAATTATACACATTTCTTTACAAACACTCCACATTTTAGGAGTTCAAAAGTAATTGGACAAATAAACATAACCCAAACAAAATATTTTTATTTTCAATATTTTGTTGCGAATCCTTTGGAGGCAATCACTGCCTTAAGTCTGGAACCCATGGACATCACCAAACGCTGGGTTTCCTCCTTCTTAATGCTTTGCCAGGCCTTTACAGCCGCAGCCTTCAGGTCTTGCTTGTTTGTGGGTCTTTCCGTCTTAAGTCTGGATTTGAGCAGGTGAAATGCATGCTCAATTGGGTTAAGATCTGGTGATTGACTTGGCCATTGCAGAATGTTCCACTTTTTTGCACTCATGAACTCCTGGGTAGCTTTGGCTGTATGCTTGGGGTCATTGTCCATCTGTACTATGAAGCGCCGTCCAATCAACTTTGCAGCATTTGGCTGAATCTGGGCTGAAAGTATATCCCGGTACACTTCAGAATTCATCCGGCTACTCTTGTCTGCTGTTATGTCATCAATAAACACAAGTGACCCAGTGCCATTGAAAGCCATGCATGCCCATGCCATCACGTTGCCTCCACCATGTTTTACAGAGGATGTGGTGTGCCTTGGATCATGTGCCGTTCCCTTTCTTCTCCAAACTTTTTTCTTCCCATCATTCTGGTACAGGTTGATCTTTGTCTCATCTGTCCATAGAATACTTTTCCAGAACTGAGCTGGCTTCTTGAGGTGTTTTTCAGCAAATTTAACTTTGGCCTGTCTATTTTTGGAATTGATGAATGGTTTGCATCTAGATGAACCCTTTGTATTTACTGTCATGGAGTCTTCTCTTTACTGTTGACTTAGAGACAGATACACCTACTTCACTGAGAGTGTTCTGGACTTCAGTTGATGTTGTGAACGGGTTCTTCGTCACCAAATAATGTATGCGGCGATCATCCACCACTGTTGTCATCCGTGGACGCCCAGGCCTTTTAGAGTTCCCCAGCTCACCAGTCAATTCCTTTTTTCTCAGAATGTACCCAACTGTTGATTTTGCTACTCCAAGCATGTCTGCTATCTCTCTGATGGATTTTTTCTTTTTTTTCAGCCTCAGGATGTTCTGCTTCACCTCAATTGAGAGTTCCTTTGACCGCATGTAGTCTGGTCACAGCAACAGCTTCCAAATGCAAAACCACACACTTGGAATCCACCCTGACCTTTTAACTACTTCATTGATTACAGGTTAACGAGGGAGACGCCTTCAGAGTTAATTGCAGCCCTTAGAGTCCATTGTCCAATTACTTTTGGTCCCTTGAAAAAGAGGAGGCTATGCATTACAGAGCTATGATTCCTAAACCCTTTCTCCGATTTGGATGTGGAAACTCTCATATTGCAGCTGGGAGTGTGCACTTTCAGCCCATATTATATATATAATTGTATTTCTGAACATGTTTTTGTAAACAGCTAAAATAACAAAACTTGTGTCACTGTCCAAATATTTCTGGCCCTAACTGTATACTTTCTTTTTATCACAGGACAGGAGTCATGTGCCTCCTTTCTACTTAAGGGTATGTGACCCCTTAATCTCTCTCTACATTTACCTCAATACCTGCTTATTTCTTTATTCTCTCCTTTCATCCCATAGCAAGCCTGTTGAAGTGGTCATTCTTCTCATCTTCCATTACCTTTTAGAGGTTGATTGACCTTCTACCGTGTTTCCCCGAAAGTAAGGCCCCCCCGATTGTAAGGCCGCCTAGGGGTAAAGGGGGGGCCTGCTAATGTAAGGCCTCCCCCGATTATAAGGCCTTAAAACGGGGGGGGCCAATGTAAGGCCCCTAGCGGAGAGGGGGGGGGGAGCGGGAGCGGGTCGCACGTCACGTGCGCCCGCTCATTACATATGCACTGCATCCCCCTGTCAATCAGCGACAGGGGGAGCAGTGCATTATACTGTATATATGGGCCCCCTCCTGCTGGCACACTACCCCCCTGTTCTGAGGCCCCCACCGCTGCTGCTGCTGCAGACATCTTACCCTCCAGGGTCTTCTTGCAGCAGCCAGCGCGTCCGTCCTCTGTCCTCGGCTGTCTCCCGGATCATGTGACCGGCTGGTCGCAGTCGCGATGACGTCATGCGCTGCGACGGGTCACATGATCCGGGAGACAGCCGAGGACAGAGGACGGACGCGCTGGCTGCTGCAAGAAGACCCTGGAGGGTAAGATGTCTGCAGCAGCAGCAGGGGGGGCCTCAGAACAGGGGGGTAGTGTGCCAGCAGGAGGGGGCCCATATATACAGTATAATGCACTGCTCCCCCTGTCGCTGATTGACAGGGGGATGCAGTGCATATGTAATGAGCGGGCGCACGTGACGTGCGACCCGCTCCCGCAGTGTCCCAGCAGGAGGGGGTTTGTAGGCCACACTGCTGAGGCACCCAATGTAAGACCCCCCCCGAAAGTAAGACCGGGGGCCACTTTTGGCCCCCAAAAGAATGTAAGACAGGGTCTTACTTTCGGGGAAACACAGTAGTTTTGAGGTAATTTTTGTATCTAACATGTTATTTCCCTTAGTTTGCTATATCCTGTTCACATCTTAGTCCCTAACATACCCACTATAGTAACAACCAGTCCTTAATTTCAATATGTCACTCCAACCAAACTATCACTAACTGAGAGAAACCTAGGTCTCAATCAAGGAATGAATTAATCAATCAAATTCAAATTATAATCAATAATTGAATCTTTATTGTGAAAAAAGTTTAAAAATCAAAACAGAGCTACATTACAGGAAACACCACATAGCACATCTGAAAACCTTCAAAATTACAGGCTCAATACAACAATTGCACATATGATCACTGCAAGCAGGGTTAAACCTCAAACAATACCTCCATAAGTATAAGCACCTTAATTTACTTTTGTTAGATCAATATATAGAGCCTATCTGTTCCCTAAAGTTATACTCTAGATCTAACACAGGGGCCAAAACCACGGAGCACGTGTGTCTACAAGAGGTATCCTGGTCGCAGGATGACAGAAAGATAGATGTTGATTTACCTGTTCAGAAGGAACGCTGTGCCTGGGCTTCCCACCCCTACGCCGTTTCGCTATGGAGCTTCTTCCGGGGGCGTCAAATACCATACTATATATACTATAGTATAACGGACTGTGGGTTTATAATAACCTTAACCTCCCCTCTCATGTGGTACCTCGTTACTGGAATCTTAATATATATTTTCTTTATATATTTTTTAGAGAGTCCGATAATCCAGTACTCTATATCATCCTCTAACTTCTCATCTACCTGAGATTCTGTGACCACCCAGGCCGCTAATTTCTTGACCATATCAACTCTAACATATCATTGAGGTATATACTATACACCCCTAACTGGCTAGTATACTCTGTACACTGCCCCTGCAACTTCTTTTATTGCATACAGTGTTTTCCTCTCTTATCTTTTTTCCTTCTCTGACGCCTTTGTTTTTTCTGCATGCTTCTTTTGTTTTTCCTCCCCACCATTTTTCTTCTCCTCCTCTTTTTCAGGTCCTTTGCACCCTCACTCATCACCAATATTTTGCACGCCATCTACCACTTACGGCCGTGTACACTTACCGGGTGTGCACTATTTGTATATCCACATTTTACTGAGCGTGTATATATGAGACACCTGCATGTGAATTCCCTTACTATTGTGAATTACTATGCTGTATTTTTTCATGTTAAAAAATTGTGACAACTTTATGTTATTTATTCTTAATTTCACACAGTTCCCTGAGGAAGGCTCATGTTGAGCCGAAACGTGGGACGTTTTCTCTATGTGTAAATAAAGAGCAACACAAAGAACAAAAATCTCTCTTTATTTTCTCATTGGAGTGTGCCGAGGCTAACTTTTTCTATCATTCCGGTAATATTTCCTCAGAGCACCTCGCTGAGGTTGAGCCAGGTTATATTCTAATTGTAACATGAGTATTATCGTAACCAGCAGGGGCGGAACTACACTGGTGCAGCTGGTGCAGCTGCACCAGGGCCCCGACTGGCTGGGGGCCCCTTCAGGCCTGGAGGGGGGCCCCCAGCCGACCCCCGCAAGCCGCCGTCAAAGGAGAGGAGGGTCAGGCAAGGGAAGCAGAGAGCTTCCTGCTTCCCCTGCCTGATCCCGCCCCTCCTCTCCTCGGCTCCTCCGGCCCCTAGCACACATCCGGCGCGGCTCCCAGGTAGGAGAGCATCGCGCCTGCGGCTCCCAGCAGCACCCACCCCCCCTTCCCGGGCCGCGCCGACGGCCAGCGGCGCCCCTCCCCCCCCGGGCCGCGCCGACGGCCAGTAGCCCCGCCCCCCCGGTCCTCTCCTGCACCAGGGCCCCCGGGGGTGACGGTCCGCCCCTGGTAACCAGTGACAAGTAAAACTCGTGCAGAGCAGAACATCTCTTTTGCTTTATTACTGCGAACCTTACCGCTGCTACCACGACAACAAGTACAGTGGCAGTGATGCCCCTGGGACCCTGCTCCACCTGCAGGGAGCTAGACCAACTGGCCACAATACCATCATCCCCGGCGGTCTGATAGCGGCGCTGGTGAATTCACCAGAACATGCAGGTGGCGTCACGAGACTGTACTAACCTGTCTCTGGAGAGAGCGGACCTAAGACTGGCAAGGAATGTACCAGGCAGCCATGTTTAACACCTGAGTAAAAGTAAAGGAACTGCAGCTGTGGTGTGTGAGACTTTTGTTAGATGCGACCATCGGCCGCAGAGGCCGCCCGAGACACCAAGGGTACTGTTGACCAAGTGAACACCTTCCAAGGTACGAGTCGGGAGAACCACTCCACTGCCCTGGGGATTACGCTCCACCTGCGGGGAGCAACGCCATCCAAGCTGTTGGTCACTGTTCCCAGAGGTTCTGATGCAGCAGAGGTTGCCCTGGCCGCATACCGCAGGTGGCGTCACGAATACCCCGTTATTCCCTCAGACTTTCTCTTTCATTTACCCCCAAACAGGATGCGAGTGGTCCAGAGAGAACGGGTCTCGTGCGCCTTAAAGACTTGTTAAAAACTGTGTAAGAACGAACTCGCAAAAATGGCGGTGGGAGAAGAGCAAGTGCCACGTGCAGGTCAGGGGCGTGTCTATGCCCTCATCGTGGGAAGGACCTTGGAAAAGGCACAAAATAGCAGGCCCGCCTCGAGTACTAAAGAAAAGCCAAGGAGGCCTGCTATTGAGAGTTGCTGACCCCGCCTAGAGGAGGAGACAAGGCCTAAAGGGTGAGGTCCGTAAGGACAGAACGAAGGAAAATCACATGGTGTGAGGAGCAAGGAGGCATCATGGCGGACAGCGGCTTTGGAACCCCAGTGGTCAGGCAAGAGAGTGCAAGAGCTCCCACCGTAGATGGGGAGGCTAGAGACTGGGTAAGGTTTACCAGGCCTGAGGACTTTGAGGAGGCTATGCGTGAACTGAGTCACCTGTTGAATGCTGCGCAGTTGTGGGCCGTGAATGCATTAAAGCGGTCCCAGATGCAGAAGGTGGCATGAAGAGCTCTGGTGCCACAGGCTCCAGTAACACCAATAGCTGCACCAGTGGAAGAACCTACAGCAGTAGTGCCACAGCAAAATCCGGGAGCAGCGCTAGTGCTGGAGCCACCAAGCCAGAGCCGGACGGCAACACCAGAGCCGCCAGAGAAGCCACCGGCTGTTACACCTGAACTGCCAGAGCTAGCACCCCAGACCGAAAACGATGCCACTGAGTCAGAGAGTAGTGAGGGCTCGGCAGAGATCTTAGGAGCTGAAGGCGGTAGGGTGCATTGGGCCTCCGACGAGAGCTTAATGGAGGAAATCCCAATTGCGGCCCAGGCGGGGAACTGAGTCCGGGACAGACAAGACTACCGCTACTGGGCCTGGAGGCAGGCCGAGGAAAAAGAGGAGCAACAGCAGCGGTAGGGGTAGGGCTGGTCCCCAGGGCTTCCGTGTAGGTGATGTAGATGGAATAAAAGAAAGTTCTCAATGCTCTCGAGCAGGCTCCTGCTGCCGGCTCAGTGTAGAAATCAGCCCCATCTCGGGCACGCAATTAAAAGTCACACACAGCTCTGAACGTTTACCAGGTTTTACTGAAGCTTTGCAGTTCTTAAAGTACAGCCAGTACACTAGCGGCTCCGGTCACTGATTAGCAGCCGGGACAGTTTGTTAGTGTGGTACCTTTTGGGCCTCTGCTCTCGGTCCCGCACACAGACTACAGTCCAGCAGTCACGGGCTTTTGTGGGTCACCCTTCTGGGCCTCCTAGCCCTAGTTCAACAGCCTTTCCTTTGTTGTGTCATGGGTTGGGTACGGGATATGAAGACCTCGCACCGGTATTTGTGGTTGGGGCATGCAGCTTCCCTGCCACTTCAACAGAGTCAGCACCCTGGTACCGGCCTGGTCCCTCTGTGTCCCCGCTGGCTAAGATATACCATTGACCTCTTCTTGCTTCCCTCGATTCTCAGCCTGGGATCCGGGCTAGCCATACGGTGGCACAGGCCGCCAGGTCCAGGTTCTTCCTGTCCCGTGTCTCAGGGACTAGTCTGCCGGGTGTCTTGGCTTAGGTGTCTTGTCCTTTTGTCCTATTCCTTCTACCAGGACTCAACTAACTTTGTCAAGGTAGAAAATACACTTTTCCACTATACTTATATTCTCTTTATATACTTTTATATTATATATTTTTACTAATGCTCTAGGTGAGAAACAATAAGTTTTTCCCTTAACCTAGTATCCAATAGATATATCTGCCTGCTGAAAAGAAGATACTGTTGTGTTGGGATGGATGAGAACTGAGGAGATAAGATGTCCTTTGGATGTGTAACGGAGTGGGTAGCCCTGACTGTATTATTATTGAAATGGACACTGAAGTGAACATTACACAGTCTGATACTGCCCCTTGTGGACAAGTGTTGAAACAAACGCAGGGAAGTGGGAAATTCCCTTTTCAGCAAATGTGTTTTACTCAGGAAGAGAGAGAGCAGGAAGTGCAGTGCAGATCCAGAGCTGAGCAAGGGAAGACCTGCTTGTGGATGTCTGTTGAAAGAGGGCTACTTTGCTACACCTTGCTGGAAAAATCACCCCGCAGAAGCCCCCATGACTGATCCTGGGCCACTGGACTTTGGTGCTGTGACTCTGGCCGCTTTGCAAAACCTTGCCCGCCGAGCACCCGGAGTGCATGTGCAGGGGCCGTGACCGACGTAAGGGAGCCATTTGTACTGCCGTGATCTCCCTCCTGCTGCTCGGTGTGCCCTGAGACTGAGAGAGACTTTTGTGCTACTGTGGGCCCCCGTCTGCTGCTCGGTGTGCCCTGAGACTGGGAGAGACTAACAAAGAAAGATTCCGTTACCTGCGGAAGGAGACCAAAGAAGAAGACTGAGGAGTTTCCCCCTTCAGCGCTGCACCGGTACCCGTCCTCGTGAGATCCCCAGGCCTGCGACGTGGGAGCGACATCTTCTTCTGTGATAGACTGGTACGTGATTTTAGGGAAAGTTAGGGAAAGAGACCTTCATTGTTGTTTTTTTCTTTTCTTGCTGCGTACCCGGAATAAGTGAAGATCCAGAGACTCTAATATATACAAGTGCGCATATAGTTCGGTTGACTGTGATATAAACATGTTTGACAGTAAAGAGATGTTATTACCGGTTAAACCTGAGTATGGAGATTCTGTTGAGAAAGATCATACACACACACCCGCGGCCTTACCACCGGTCGCTTCAGATGCCTGTGTCAAGGAGTATCAGGAGAAACTTGAGATGTCCTACATACCAGGAGCCCAGAGATGGCACCGTGTCAAGAAGAAGGATGGACTCAACAGAGAAGACAAAAGACTAATTATTACTAACAGAGATAGATATATTAGCCTAACCCCACCTAACCCCCATCTAATCCCACCTTCTCCTGGCTATTTCACGCCTAGTCCCTAGAGTATAAAATGCTGTGTAACCGGAAATAGAGTCAGTTGCTGTGACCATTGCCATTGCTTAATAAAGCAACGAACATATTATAAGTTTGAACCAGATTCTCCGTCTGATTTACTCTTATCTGGTACCATATGTTCATAGTCTAATTTGGAGTGACTGGTGAAGGAGAGTATTGTCGCAACGACCCCGACAACTTAGTGTTCCTGGGTTTTATTCCAGTTCCTCCACCCCTCACCGGGCTCTTTCCTAACACTCCACCCTTCTTTGGGCTCCTCTCGCTATCCCTTGCCTGACATGAAGTAACTAGGACTAGGGATCAGGGAATGTGTTGGGTGTTTGTGCGGGGTGACCAACTTACCAGTCCCAGCTGCTATACCACTTAGTGGCAACCGGTCCACAGGGGCACCACACATCGAACTCCTCTCTTGGAACTAGAGATCAATGCGGATAACCAAGGATACCAGGTCATTCAGGGAGAAAGGGACATCTCAGCCACACACTTCATACTTGATTCCTTGAAATAATAAAAAATAAAAAAAAAATTAGTATCACATAAAATCCCAATAAAATAAATTTAGGTTTGTCGGTGTCATATGATGGTTGGATAATGCAGTACATAAGCCAGTTGAGGTGAAGCAGAACACAGAATGGTCAGTGTATGGGAGGAGGGAAAAAGCAGCTGGAGCAGTAAATATCAGTGTTCAGAGATAAGAAGTAAATAGTTTTATTGTCCTTTGATTGATTGTCTGGTCCTAGATTTAAAGATTCCTCAATTGATGTAAAAAGACATAAATCCATGTGACACATTCAAGGATCATCATAAATTTATATTCCCAGACTCTCCTGATTCTTTGGGATTCGAAATTACCTTTCAGAATTACTATTTTCAATGCACTTTAGATATTTCGCTCTATAACTTGTGCCTATTTTGTACCTTTTCCCTTTTGCAGATGAACTTGTTGCTGTACAGAAACCTCTGGATTATTGAAGACCATTTATTGAGTGTTTAGAAATATCAGTTATCGATCATTCTCCTGTGTGGTAAATTCTGTAACTTGTTTTATCTCCTTATCGCACAAACGTCTTCATGACTCTTTTTGAAATAATTGTGAAACAAAGTGAAGTTCATCTGTAGATAGAGAACTTCCCTCTTCCCCGGTCCGGGGTGTATATAAGGCTCCTTGTAATCACATATTGGGGTCTCTTGCTTTGTTCCTGGTGACGACCGTTTGTCTTGATACAGAATTACCTGTTGGGTCTCTTCCATTTGGCTCCAACTTCACATCGGTGCTGGCTATTACCCGGAGGCTGAACAAGGTGAGAAACATTTCTTCTCTTTTTCTCATATATACAGTGCAAAGATTTCTCTCTCTTCTGTAGAGTGTAAGCTCTTGTGGTCAATGGGACCTCTCTCTCCTGTACAGTGTAAGCTCTTATGATTGGTGGGGTCCTCTCTCTCCTATAGAGTGTAAGCCCTTATGGTACCTTTACACGCAGCTACAGGTATCAGGTTTTCCACAGGTAACTTACTGGCTGCAGTGAAATCATGGAGACATTATTCCATTTGTACACAGCAACAAGATAGAACCATGTCTCCATGATTTCACTGCAGCCAGTAAGTTACCTGTGGAATACCTGTTACCTGTAGCTGCGTGTAAAGGTACCATTATGGTCAGTGTGGTCCTCTCTCTCCTGTAGAGTGTAACCTCTTATGGTCAGTGTGGTCCTCTCTCCTGTAGAGTGTACGCTCTTACGGTCAGTGGGGTCCTCTCTCTCCTGTAGAGTGTAAGCTCTTGTGGTCAGTGGGGTCCTCACTCCTGTAGAGCGTAAGCTCTCATGGTCAGTGTGGTCCTCTCTCCTGTAGAGTGTACGCTCTTACGGTCAGTGAGGTCCTCCTCTCCTGTAGAGTGTAAGCTCTTGTGGTCAGTGGGGTCCTCACTCCTGTAGAGCGTAAGCTCTCATGGTCAGTGGGGTCCTCTCTCTCCTGTAGAGTGTAACCTCTTATGGTCAGTGTGGTCCTCTCTCCTGTAGAGTGTACGCTCTTACGGTCAGTGGGGTCCTCTCTCTCCTGTAGAGTGTAAGCTCTTACGGTCAGTGGGGTCCTCTCTCTCCTGTAGAGTGTAACCTCTTATGGTCAGTGTGGTCCTCTCTCCTGTAGAGTGTAAGCTCTTATGGTCAGTGGGGTCCTCTCTCTCCTGTAGAGTGTAAGCTCTTGTGGTCAGTGGGGTCCTCTCTCTCTCCTGTAGAGTGTAAGCGCTTACGGTCAGTGGGGTCCTCTCTCTCCTGTAGTGTAACCTCTTATGGTCAGTGTGGTCCTCTCTCTCCTGTAGAGTGTAAGCTCTTATGGTCAGCGGGGTCCTCTCTCTCTCTCTCTTTCGTAGAGTGCAAACTCTTATGGTCAGCAGGGTCCTATGTCTCCTGTAGATTGTAAGCTCTTATGGTCAGTGAGGCCCTCTCACGCCTGTAGAGTGTAAGCTCTTGTAGTCAGTGGGGTCATCTCTCTCTACTGTAGTGTCTAAGCTTTTGTGGTCAGTGGGGTCATCTCTCTCACCTGTAGAGTGTAAGCTGTTATGGTCAGGGCGATTCTCTCTCTTTTTCAAAGTGTAAGCTATTATGGTCAGTGGAATTCTCTCTGTCCTGTACAGTGTAACCTCTTGTGGTCAGTGGGGTCCTCTCTGTCCTGTAGAGCGTAAGCTCTTATGGTCAGTGGGGTCCTCTCTCCTGTAGACTGTAAGGTCTTATGGTCAGTGGGGTTCCCTCTCTCCTGTAGAGTGTAAGGTCTTATGGTCAGTGGGGTCCTCTCTCCCTCTCCTGTAGAGTGTAAGCTCTTATGGTCAGTGGGGTCCTCTCTGTCCTGTAGAGCGTAAACTCTTTTGGTCAGTGGGGTCCTCTCTCTCTCCTGTAGAGTGTAAGCTCTTATGGTCAGTGGGGTCCTCACTCCTGTACAGTATAAGCTCTTATGGTCAGTGAGGTCCTCTCTCTGTCTCCTGTAGAGTGACCATTTGAAGGGGATATACTTAATACTTTACCAGTATAGCAATGTGCTTTGCTCCAGAGCTTAGAAATCACGTTCTAGAAGTTTATGTAGAAAGGCGGCAGAGCAGCGGGGGCAGGCCGATAGTCTTGGATCTGATCACCGCACCCCAGCGCACGTCCAGACTCATTACCATATACTTTCAGTACAGGATTTCTCAGCGCTGGAGCCACACATTGGGGTCATGTAGATATCGATTAACATGTATATCTCAGCGCTGGGACATTGATCACCTTGTAAGCTCTTATGGTCAGTGTGGTCCTCTCTCTCCTGTAGAGTGTCAGCTCTTATGGTCAGTGAGGTTCTCTCTCCTGTAGTGTAAGGTCTTATGGTCAGTGAGGTTCTCTCTCTCCTGTAGTGTAAGGTCTTATGGTCAGTGAGGTTCTCTCTCCTGTAGTGAAAGATCTTATGGTTAGTGAGGTTCTCTCTCTCTCCTGTAGTGTAAGGTCTTATGGTCAGTGAGGTTCTCTCTCCTGTAGTGTAAGGTCTTATGGTCAGTGAGGTTCTCTCTCCTGTAGAGTGTCAGCTCTTATGGTCAGTGAGGTTCTCTCTCCTGTAGTGTAAGGTCTTATGGTCAGTGAGGTTCTCTCTCTCTCCTGTAGTGTAAGGTCTTATGGTCAGTGAGGTTCTCTCTCCTGTAGTGTAAGGTCTTATGGTCAGTGAGGTTCTCTCTCCTGTAGAGTGTAAGGTCTTATGGTCAGTGAGGTTCTCTCTCTCTCCTGTAGTGTAAGGTCTTATGGTCAGTGAGGTTCTCTCTCCTGTAGTGTAAGGTCTTATGGTCAGTGAGGTTCTCTCTCCTGTAGAGTGTCAGCTCTTATGGTCAGTGAGGTTCTCTCTCCTGTAGTGTAAGGTCTTATGGTCAGTGAGGTTCTCTCTCTCTCCTGTAGTGTAAGGTCTTATGGTCAGTGAGGTTCTCTCTCCTGTAGTGTAAGGTCTTATGGTCAGTGAGGTTCTCTCTCTCTCCTGTAGAGTGTAAGTTTTTATGGTCAGTGGGGTCCTCTCTCTCTTTAACCGTGTAGAGTGTAAGCTCTTATCGTCAGTGGGGTCCTCTATCACCTGTACAGTTTATGCTCTTATGGTCAGTGTGGACCTTTCTCTTCTGTAGAGTGTAAGCTCTTATGGCCAGTGGGGTCCTCTCTCTCTCTCCTGTAGAGTGTAAGCTCTTATAGTCAGCGGGGTCCTTTCTCCTGTAGATTGTAAGCTCTTACTGTTAGTGGAGTCCTCTCTCTCCTGTAGAGTGTAAGCTCTTATGGTCAGTAGAGTCCTCTCCTGTAGAGTGTAAGCTCTTATGGCCAGTGGGGTCCCCTCACTCTCCTGTAGAATGTAAGCTCTTATGGTCAATGAAGTTCTCTCTCTCTTTTTCTCTCTCTCTCCTGTAAATTGTAAGGTCTTATGGTCAGTGGGGTCCTCTCTCTCCTGTACAGTGTAAGCTTTTATGGTCAGTGGGATCCTTTCTCCCTCCTGTAAAGTGTAAGCTCTTATGGTCAGTGTGGTCCTCTCTCTCATGTTGAGTGTAAGCTCTAATGGTCAGTGGTGTCCTCTTTCTCTCCTGTAGAATGTAAGCTCTTATGCCAGTGGGATTCCCTCTCCCTCTCTCTTGCAGAGTGTAAGCTTTTATGGTCAATTTCGTCCTCTCTCTCTCTAACCATGTAAAGTGTAACCTCTTATCACCAGTGGGGTCTCTCTCTCCTGTGCAGTGTAAGCTTTTGTGGTCAGTGGGGTCCTCTCTCTCTCTCTGTCCTGTAGAGTGTAAGGTCTTATGGTCAGTGGGGTTCCCTCTCTCCTGTACAGTGTAAGCTTTTATGGTCAGTGGGATCCTTTCTTTCTACTGTAGAGTGTAAGCTCTTATGGTCAGTAGAGTCCTCTCTCTTTTGCAGAGTGTAAGCTCTTATGGTCAGTGGGGTTATCTCTCTCCTGTGCAGTGTAACCTCTTGTGGTCAGCGGGGTCCTCGCTCTTCTGTAGAGTGCAAGGTCTTATGGTCAGCGGGGTCCTCTCTCCTGTGGAGTGTAAGCTCTTATGGTCAGTGGGGTTCCCTCTCTCCTGTACAGTGTAAGCTGTTATGGTCAGTAGAATACTCTTTCCATCTCTCTTGTAGCGTGTAAACTCTTATGGTCAGCGTGATCCTCTCTCTCTCTAACCATATAAAGGGCAAGCTGTTATCGCTAGTGGGGTCCTCTATACCCTGTAGAGTTTATGCTCTTATGGTCAGTGTGGTCCTTTCTCTGCTGTAGAGTGTAAGCTCTTATGGTCAGTGGAGTCCTCTCCTGTAGAGTGTAAGCTCTTATGGCCAGTGGGGTCCCCTCTCTCTCTCCTGTAGAGTGTAAGCTCTTATGGTCAGTGGGGTCCATTCTCTCTCCTGTAGTGTAAGCTTTTATGGTCAGTGGGGTCCCCTCTCTCCTGTACAGTATAAGCTCTTATGGTCAGTGAGGTCCTCTCTCTGTCTCCTGTAGAGTGACCATTTGAAGGGGATATACTTAATACTTTACCAGTATAGCAATGTGCTTTGCTCCAGAGCTTAGAAATCATGTTCTAGAAGTTTATGTAGAAAGGCGGCAGAGCAGCGGGGGCAGGCCGATAGTCTTGGATCTGATCACCGCACCCCAGCGCACGTCCAGACTCATTACCATATACTTTCAGTATAGGATTTCTCAGCGCTGGAGCCACACATTGGGGTCATGTAGATATCGATTAACATGTATATCTCAGTCCTGGGACATTGATCACCTTGTAAGCTCTTATGGTCAGTGTGGTCCTCTCTCTCCTGTAGAGTGTCAGCTCTTATGGTCAGTGAGCTTCTCTCTCTCTCCTGTAGTGTAAGGTCTTATGGTCAGTGAGGTTCTCTCTCTCTCCTGTACTGTAAGGTCTTATGGTCAGTGAGGTTCTCTCTCCTGTAGAGTGTCAGCTCTTATGGTCAGTGAGGTTCTCTCTCCTGTAGTGTATGGTCTTATGGTCAGTGATGTTCTCTCTCCTGTAGAGTGTAAGGTCTTATGGTCAGTGAGGTTCTCTCTATCTCCTGTCGTGTAAGGTCTTATGGTCAGTGATGTTCTCTCTCCTGTAGAGTGTAAGGTCTTATGGTCAGTGAGGTTCTCTCTATCTCCTGTAGTGTAAGGTCTTATGGTCAGTGATGTTCTCTCTCCTGTAGTGTAAGGTCTTATGGTCAGTGAGGTTCTCTCTCCTGTAGAGTGTCAGCTCTTATGGTCAGTGAGGTTCTCTCTCCTGTAGTGTAAGGTCTTATGGTCAGTGAGGTTCTCTCTCTCTCCTGTAGAGTGTAAGTTTTTATGGTCAGTGGGGTCCTCTCTTTAACCGTGTAGAGTGTAAGCTCTTATCGTCAGTGGGGTCCTCTATCACCTGTACAGTTTATGCTCTTATGGTCAGTGTGGACCTTTCTCTTCTGTAGAGTGTAAGCTCTTATGGCCAGTGGGGTCCTCTCTCTCTCTCTCTCTCCTGTAGAATGTAAGCTCTTGTTGTCAGCGGGGTTCTTTCTCCTGTAGATTGTAAGCTCTTACTGTTAGTGGAGTCCTCTCTCTCCTGTAGAATGTAAGCTCTTATGGCCAGTGGGGTCCCCTCTCTCTCCTGTAGAGTGTAAGCTCTTATGGTCAGTAGAGTCCTCTCCTGTAGAGTGTAAGCTCTTATGGCCAGTGGGGTCCCCTCACTCTCCTGTAGAGTGTAAGCTCTTATGGTCAATTAAGTCCTCTCTCTCTCTTTTTCTCTCTCTCTCCTGTAAAGTGTAAGGTCTTATGGTCAGTGGGGTCCTCTCTCTCCTGTGCAGTGTAAGCTTTTATGGTCAGTGGGATCCTTTCTCCCTCCTGTAAAGTGTAAGCTCTTATGGTCTGTGTGGTCTTCTCTCTCCTGTTGAGTGTAAGCTCTAATGGTCAGTGGTGTCCTCTTTCTCTCTTGTAGAGTGTAAGCTCTTATGGTCAATGAAGTCCTCTCTCTCTTTTTCTCTCTCTCTCCTGTAAAGTGTAAGCTCTTATGGTCAGTGTGGTCTTCTCTCTCCTGTTGAGTGTAAGCTCTAATGGTCTTTCTCTCCTGTAGAATGTAAGCTCTTATGCCAGTGGGATTCCCTCTCCCTCTCTCTTGCAGAGTGTAAGCTTTTATGGTCAGTTTCGTCCTCTCTCTCTCTAACCATGTAAAGTGTAACCTCTTATCACCAGTGGGGTCCTCTCTGTCCTGTGCAGTGTAAGCTTTTGTGGTCAGTGGGGTTCTCTCTGTCCTGTAGAGTGTAAGGTCTTATGGTCAGTGGGGTTCCCTCTCTCCTGTACAGTGTAAGCTTTTATGGTCAGTGGGATCCTTTCTTTCTACTGTAGAGTGTAAGCTCTTATGGTCAGTAGAGTCCTCTCTCATTGCAGAGTGTAAGCTCTTATGGTCAGTGGGGTTATCTCTCTCCTGTGCAGTGTAACCTCTTGTGGTCAGCGGGGTCCTCGCTCTTCTGTAGAGTGCAAGGTCTTATGGTCAGAGGGGTCCTCTCTCCTGTGGAGTGTAAGCTCTTATGGTCAGTGGGGTTCCCTCTCTCCTGTACAGTGTAAGCTGTTATGGTCAGTAGAATACTCTTTCCATCTCTCTTGTAGCGTGTAAGCTCTTATGGTCAGCGTGATCCCCTCTCTCTCTAACCATATAAAGGGCAAGCTGTTATCGCTAGTGGGGTCCTCTATACCCTGTAGAGTTTATGCTCTTATGGTCAGTGTGGTCCTTTCTCTGCTGTAGAGTGTAAGCTCTTAAGATCAGTGGGATCCTTTCTCTCCTGTAGAGTGTAAGCTCTTATGATCAGCGGGGTCCTCTCTCCTGTAGAATGTAAGCTCTTACTGTTAGTGGAGTCTTCGCTTTCTCCTGTAGAACGTAAGCTCTTATGGTCAGCGGGGCTTTCTCTCTCGTGTAGAGTGTTAGCTCTTATGGTCAGTGGAGTCCTCTCCTGTAGAGTGTAAGCTCTTATGGCCAGTGGGGTCCCCTCTCTCTCTCCTGTAGAGTGTAAGTTCTTGTGGTCAGTGGGGTCCTCTCTTACCTGTAGAGTGTAAGCTCTTATGGCCAGTGGAGTCCACTCTCTCTCCTGTAGTGTAAGCTCTTATGGTCAGTGGGGTCCTCTCTGTCCTGTAGAGTGTAAGCTCTTATGGTCAGTGAGGTCCTCCCTCTGTCTCCTGTAGAGTGACCATTTGAAGGGGATATACTTAACACTTTACCAGTATAGCAATGTGCTTTGCTCCAGAGCTTAGAAATCACGTTCTAGAAGTTTATGTAGAAAGGCGGCAGAGCAGTGGGGGCAGGCCGATAGTCTTGGATCTGATCACCGCACCCCAGCGCACGTCCAGACTCATTACCATATACTTTCAGTACAGGATTTCTCAGCGCTGGAGCCACACATTGGGGTCATGTAGATATCGATTAACATGTATATCTCAGTCCTGGGACTTTGATCACCTTGTATTTCTCAGACCTCTATAGACATGTGTAGTAATGATGACAGATATAACAGGTTTAATGTGCTGCGTATATAGAGGGGAGCGGACAATTCACCAGAATGATTGATGATTTGCAGGTGCCGAGGTCACTTTAGTACGGCATTCGCGTCTTGCTCATTCACTAGTCATTCCAAATTAGACTATGAACATATGGTACCGCTATAAGAATAAATCAGACTGAGATCTGTTTCAAACTTATATTATGTTCATCAAGTAACTACAATGGCAACATCACAGCAACAACAACCCCTACATTTCCGGATACACTACATTTTATAATCCATAGAATGGGCGTACATAATCAGAGAGCAAGGTGGGATTATGTGAAAAGTCAGGTGGGTTTAAGCTAATGTCTATGAGTATATTGGCTAGTTTAATGAGTCCTTTGTCTTCTTTCTTGTATTCACGCCTCCTGGCCGGGTGTCATCCTCAAGCTGGTAGCTGGTAACATGCAAGGTCATTCCACATTCCATCCTTGATACTCCTTTCAATACAGGCCTCATCCTGGCACCTTATCTGTCTGTTTCCCATTCATCCCACGTCCTTTGTCCAGATGGATCTACACAGCTTCTGCAAAACTCAGAGGGAAGCAGAGATATATAAAATATATGGAAGAAAATAGACAAGATGGAGGCAAAAAGGAAACCAGTATAGTCAGGAAAGCAGTTGAAGGAAATACTGACAGAAAGAGGGGAAAAACATATAGAGAAACTATGAAAGGGAGAGAGAGAAGAGAACAACTCTTATCTGTTAATATACATATTAATTGATATAGAAAAACTTAATATTTTATCCAGAATATTAGTACTTTGGTTATATTTGTGATATTAACATATAATATGATCTCTAATAGCTACATATTGATAAGGAAATATAATCATTTCCCCCACACAGGATGAAGCTTCTCTTCCTCGTCCTCATCTGGACGGTGTCTGACGCCGCGGCCACAGGTTCAGTAAACGCCTTTCTTTACCCTTTATAACAATGGATGATGTGAGTACATACCTGCAACTACATGAAAAAGGGAGGAGCTGACTCCTCGGGGGCGGGATAATCTGCAGAGCATTGCACCGCCTGGTAACATGGCACCATCCTCTCCACTGTCTGAGATTGTCACATGCTTTACTCTATGGACGGGGATTGTACTTGGCTTTTTGTGTTCAGTTGCAGAAATCATGGATGATGAGGGCCTTCCTTCAACGATGGACAACCAAGAATTGGACAACTTCTCGGCCGGATGTAAGTGACGAGATGTAGAGAATATTTCCACCATGAAGGAGAATATCCGGTCAGCTGGACTCGGCTCCAGTGATCATTATAGTAGGGATGGGCGAATCTACTCGCTAGGACTCGTTACTCGGCGAGTTTCCCAGTGATTACTCGCACGAGTCCAATGCAAATCAATATCAATCCTAGTTTTGTCAGAAACGCTGACAAAACTAGGATTGCCATTGTTTGCATTAGATTCGGCTACTGTGCCAGTGATAGCAGGGAAACTCGCAAAGTAACTGCTGTTACATTGCAAGCTCCAGCTGTCTTCTCTGTGCAGCTCCAGGGTCCTAGAGCCCGCCTGCTGCCTGATGTAGCAGTGCTGAGATTGTTCTCAATCTGCTCATTCCCTGTGCATAGACATCTATATCTATGCACAGGGGATGTAGCAGAGAGGACATCGCGTTTTGGACTACGTCGGACGGAAGAGGATTTTTTTAATTAAAGATGGAGTCCCTAATGGCTTTTCTTTTTATTTCAAATAAAACATTTTCTCTGTGTTGTGTTTTTTAACCCTTTATTGGAGATTCTTAGTGGCTGGGTCAAACGTGGCCTGACATTAAGAATCTCGGGCTTAATACCAGCTTGTATAACAAAGCTGGTATTAACCCCTTTATTACCCAGCGTGCCACCACCACCAGGGCCGCTGGAAGAGCGGGGTTCAGGGCCAGAGGATGGCGCTTCAATGAACGCGCCATCTTCTGGGGTGGCTGCGGGCTGCAATTTGCAGCGGGGGGTGCCCAGAAAGCTTGGGCATCCCTGCGCTGCGGATTCCAGCCCCCAGCTGCTTAGCTGTACCTGGCTAGACATAGAAATTGCGCGGAGCCCCACGCATTTTTTTTTTATTATTTCATGAATTTCAGAGAGTCTCAGAGTCAGAATCTCAGAATTTCATGAAATAATTTAAAAAAAATGCGTGGGGCTCCGCGCAATTTCTATGTCTAGCCAGGTACAGCTAAGCAGCTGGGGGCTGGAATCCGCAGCGCAGGGATGCCCAAGCTTTCTGGGCACCCCCCACTGCAAATTGCAGCCCGCAGCCGCCCCAGAAGATGGCGCGTTCATTGAAGCGCCATACTCTGGCGCTGAACCCCGCTCTTCCAGCGGCCCTGGTAGCGATGGCACGCTGGGTAATAAAGAGGTTAGGGCCAGCTTTGTATTATCAGCTGGCCCTAAGCCCGAAATTTATGGCGGTCACGCCAATATTAGACATGACCGCCATGAATTTCTATTAAATTGTTTTAAAAAAAACACAACACAAAGAAAATTTTTTATTAGAAATAAAAAAAAAAAACATTAGGGACTCCATCTTTAATTAAAAAAATCCTCTTCCGTCCGACGCAGTCCAAAAACGCGATGTCCTCTCTGCTACATCCCCTGTGCATAGATATAAATGTCTGTACACAGGGAATGAGCAGACTGAGAACAATCTCAGCTCTGCTACATCATCTCTGTGCACAGACATTCATGTCTGTACACAGGGAATGAGCAGACTGAGAACAATCTCAGCACTGCTACATCAGGCAGCAGGCGGGCTCTAGGACCCTGGAGCTGTGGCAGCCAGCACAGAGGAGAAAGCAGGACTCTTATCTGTGCGAGTTTCCCAGCGATTACAGTGGCAAAGTAAACGAGCAATGCAAATAAATGACAAAACTAGGATTGCTTCAGGCTGAAGCGTCCGAGACACATCTGCGATTTGTAAATCTCACACTACTCGCTATTACTCGCTTCCCCATTCATTAACATTGGACTCGCTAGACTCGCAACGAGTAGCGAGTCCTGGGCTCGGACTCGCTAGAGTCAAGCGATTCCGAGTAATTTAGGATTCGCCCATCACTACATTATAGAGGAATTATGTTATAATCTTGATGTGGAGGCAATTCCTCACAATCCCCTGTAATATTCACATGGGGCAGATACACTGTAGATTCTCTAATCATTTGCAGGTGATAAATTTGCAGCATTTTCTGCAGAATTCATTCAAAATCTATAACAAAGTCATAAAAATGTGCAAATGTGGAATGAAATCTGCAAATGATTGTGATCCTGAAAAGTCCATGTACTGTATAAAAGCCCCATCCAGTCTGTCCATCTGTAAGTTTGTCCTGAAAACAGCGCCACCTATAGGACATTGGGTGCATTACAATTAAACTGGAAAATGACAGTTACAGTAGGCATCTTTCACATCTGCGTTTTTGCAATCCCTCCTTTTTTGCAATTCCGGATCCATCACAGGTGGGATGCATTAGTATTAGAGACACAGACATCATCCACATCTGACACTTCTGGCACTGAAAGTTTTTAATTTTTTTCCTATTTTTAAAAACTCTTTTTTTTAACTTTATTTTACACTGCCTCTTCTGGTGCCTCAGCACTGTATTTGACAATCGCCTCTGCTGTTCACAGACGTGCTGATGCAGGACTCTGAACAGGAGAAATGATCACCTTCTGTGGATGCAGGCGTTCGCCAGGCATCTATAGCAAGTGAGTCATGACAGCATCTGGGGTCCTAACAAGACCATGGACTGTCATGGCAATGCATTGAGCCCCGTGATCGCATCATGGAGAAGCTGATGCCAGTGGGGAACAGTACGATCCCCGCCGCAGTGCTTCAGATTGTGCTGACAGTGATTAACAGCGCAAGCTAAATGGTTATCAGTGTCTATCTGATGGCTGATCCGATTAGTCCTATTAGCTGCACATGTCAGCTGATCCAATTGGTCCTGTTAGCTGCACATGTCAGCTGATCTGATTGATCCTGTTAGCTGCACATGTCAGATGATCCGACCGGTTCTGTTAGCTGCACATGTCAGGTGATTCAATCGATCTTGTTAGTTACACATGTCAGCTGATCTGATTGGTCCTGTTAGCTGCACATGCTAGCTGATCAGATCAGTCCTGCTAGCTAAACATGTCAGCTTATCCAATTGGTCCTGTAAGCTGCACATGTCAGCAGATCTGATCGGTCCTATTAGCTGCACTTGTCAGCTAATACGATCGATTATATTAGCTGCACATGTCAGCTGATCCGATCGGTCCTGTTAGTTGCACACGTCGACTGATCAGATCGGTTCTTTTAGCTGCACATGTCAGCTGATACGATCATTTCGTGTAAGCTCATATCAAAGGTGCGATGGAAATTTGAGTAATAGGATAATGAGGTTGATGTCAGCTGTATATTGACAGCTGACATCATGCACAGATGTTAGTAATGGTACGAGCATGAGAAAAATTTCCGTATCTGTCGCTGACCATGAGTACGTTATGGAGCCTCATTCTGAGAACATAATTTACTCATGGTCATTTTGCACAAACGGTGAAATCAGTACCCTTGCATCATCTTATTGCTCGAGCGAAAATGCAGGTCTAGGACTGCCCGCAGAAATGACTGTGAATAAACTATGGAGCCTTGTTATGTGAAATTACTCAGAATGAGACCCTATAATTATTGATGGGCATTGTGGGACATTACATATTGGATTATCATCAGGGATTTTTTTATTTAATAAATTGGTGAGTGAGGGCATGTGGGGGAGTCTGTATTCAAATAAAGTTTTTTCCTGTGTATCTTTTTTCAATCATTCACTTGCCAGATTAGTAATGGAGGGTTCTGATAGATCCATCTCCATTAACTAACCTCTGGACTTGATATCAGCTGACAATTCACAGCTGACATCAACCCCATTATTCTATTACCATGATTGCCAATGCAGCATGGCAATCTGGAAGAGCGGGGTAACATGTCAAAATGATAGCATCTAGTAATGCTCCACTTCTGAAGTGTTCTGCCTCTATGGACAGAGCTTTTACTTGGCTTTTTCTGTTCAGTTGCAGAAATCACGGACGATGAGGATTTTCCTTCAACAATGGACGACCAAGAATTGGAGGCCTCGACCAAATGTAACTGTAAGTGATAAGGTTTAAGAATACTTCCAACATGAATGAGTATATCCGGTCAGCCAGAGTCGGCTCTAGTGATAACAGTGTCCAGATGGGGCAGATACACTGCAGACTCTCTATACTAGTTTGTAGGTGGTAAATCTGTACTATATTATGTCCTTTCCACAGCTCTCATTGTAAATCTGTAACAAAGTCAGCCTGAAAAACATGGATTTTGCAGAAATATTTGAAAGTGAAAAATCCATGTGTGAATAACCCCTAAGGGAATGTTCACACGGATCCTTTCTCCTTTGAGTTTGGTGCAAATTCTGCTTCAAATGTTACAGTTTTGCAGAAGAGTCTGCAACTTACCTAGTCAGCAAGTAGGTGTATGTAATGGGGCCGTCACACGCGTCAACGACATTGGCGGATGATCGCTGGTGAGCTGTCACACAGGCAGACAGACAAACCAGCGATCATTTTCATGGTGCAAATTATTTCTATATCGTTTCCACGATGTCTGCAGGCTGGTATCCAGGGTAAACTGCGGGTAACTAGGCAGCGTGCGCTGCCTAGATACCCGCTGTATACCTTGGTTACCAGCGTTCTCCGCTCACCGGCTGGTATCTAAGGTACACAGCAGGTAACTAGGGTCCCAGGTTACCAGCCTTCTCCGCTCACCAGCTGGTATCTAAGGTACACAGCAGGTAACTAGGGACCCTAGTTGGTGAGCGTAGAAGGCTGGTAACTAAGGTATACATCGGGTATCTAGGCAGCACGCGCTGCCTAGTTACCCGCAGTTTACCAGCTCCCAGCGCTTCCTGAGAGGCGCTGGGAGCTGGCTGATTGCATCTCCCGGTGTCACACGCAGCGATGCTGCGTGTCCACCGGGTGACCGTCATCAGGTTTTAGAACAGGTTCTAAAACCTGACGATCATCAACCAGCGATTTATCGCCCTGTCACAAGTGTCAATATCGCTGCAATGTCACGTGCAGCAGTGATCGTGCACGTGATATTGACGCGTGTGACGGCCCCATTGCACTCACTATTAGGTAAACTAACAGTATTTACCTGCGGACATAGTGCTACTTTGCAGGTAAAAACTGTTTTGAAGTAACTTCAACAGCGCTGCATGCAATCAGTGTACATGATGGCTCTTCCCAAGTGGCCAGCCTGGATCACTCAGCTCACTGATTGGCTGCAGAGCTGTTAATACAGCGGTACACACATGGGCTGGCTGGCAAATTTTGACCTGTGGGGTAAGTACACAGCAGGGGGGCCATGAGCAATGAGCTTCAGGGGCAGAGCGGCCTCCCAGACCAGCATGATAGATAGCCAGACGGCCCCAAAACAGTTGCTTGACCACTGGCCTGGGGGGCATATGCCCATTTGCCCCCCAGCCCCTGGACAGAAATAACAGGAGCATTGAAAAAGATAAAGTGCAGGTGAGCATAAAAACCCTTTACAATGTTGGTTGTTGGTTGTGCAGATTATCAGTGTATCCCGCTCAGTCTTCCATGTTTCACCTTGTCTTTCTAGATCGGAACCTGGCACTTCACGGCCGGGCTGCTCAGTCTTCGACGTTAATTAGTCAGGATTATGGCTATCTGTCAATGGCAATAAATGCCATAGATGGAAACCTGGACGGAACTTTTATTCACGGATCCTGTTCTCACACAAATGATGACGTGTCTCCCTGGTGGAGGGTGGACCTGCTGAAGTCTTACAGGATTAACCACATAACCATCAGTACCAGGGTGGGCTGCTGTGAGCAACGGCTGAACGGGGCAGAAATCCTTGTAGGAGACTCATTGGCCAACAACGGGAACAACAATCAAAGGTGAGAACGAGCGGGTATATATATATTTATTTATATTTAGATGTTTTTTTTTCCCTGTATGAATTGGATGGGTTGTTACCAACATCTGGTGAGAGACTCATATCAATAGCGCCTTTAGAAATATATTTAGTGGTGTTCAATCCTTATATCACCCACTGAACATATATATAGTGTATATGTATACAGTACATATATATATATATATATATATATATATATATATGTATATGAGGCGATCGACAGGGTATGGGGTACTCGGGTACTGGGGCTGATGGCGGCTTCGATGGGGGAATCACGGCTGGTCGATCCCCGGTCCCGTGCCCTGGACTCTCTATGGCGAGAAATGGTGGAGGATATGGAATCGGTAACGTGACGCCACCTATGGTACCTGGTAACGGGTATACCAGGGCTGCAGCCGGCCGCTGAGGTGTGGTACAGCTCCCCACAGGTGGAGCTTTACCTCAGGGCAGCGGGGATGGATGAGGGGAGTAGTAGTTGAGTCTTTGCTGACACAGTGGTGAATTGCGGTGCTTGGACAGGCACACACACACACAGGGATTGTTGTTTCGTACCTTTTACTGGTGACAGGGTAACAGGTACAGTCCAGAGAAATTACCAGGTCCCCGATGTAACTTGGGACTTCCACCTTAGAAAGTTATGAGTCCTCCTCTGTGTCTGTGCTCTGTGGTGTGGGGTAAGTCCTGCCTGAGCCTGAACCCAGCGCTCCTTCTCCCTCTCAGGGCTTCGCTCTAAACTGACAATGAGGTCCTTCTGCGGGGTCCCTGTTCCTCCTATGGCCCCTGGTCCTATACTTGGTCAGTTTAGCGTCTCTCTCTTTAGTCACTCTCCTCAGGGATGAACTCCTCCTCAGTCTTCCGGGGTTTTGCTGTTGCACTAAATGCTGGCAGCGTTGGACTCCGGTGTCCGGGTGTACTATAGGGAGACCTTAACTGTTTCCTTCTCTTGATTCCCTGCTTTCTCCGCTTGCCTCCGAACCTTTCTCTAGGGTGCAACACAGCGGTCAGTGGTCCCTGGTCCTGGTCCTGGATCCTTCCCAGCGACCAGCGACTCGCTCCTCCAGCTCTCTCCTGAGACTCACTCTTGGGACTGACTAACTCCTCCCCTCAGGCCTGGATGTTTTAAAGGGGAACTGACTTAAGGCAGCCAGTAGAGCTCCCCCTCCAGGTCTGGGGTGGAAGATGTTGTGTGCTGTGCGAACCAAGGTGTAATTCCCTCCTTGCACCGGTGGATCCTATGCCAATCCCCACAGGGGTGCCACATATATATATGTGTATATATATATATATATATATATATATTTCTATATATATATATTTCCTTTATATATGTCCAGAGCAGGTGAAATAAGTATTGAACACCACAAATTTGTTTAAGTAAATATATTTCTAAATGTGCCATTGACATGAATTTCTCACCAGGTGTCAGTAAGAGCCTATCCGATCCGCACAGGCAGGGAAATCAAACTGGAGATGTCCATAAATTCTGTGTAATAATGAGAAATGACACGAGGAAAAGTATTGAACACATGAAGAAAGAAAGGTGCAAAAAGCCCTGGAAAGTTTTGATACCAGCTGAAATCTATCAGTAATTAGAAAGCAATCCTGACACTTATTGACTAATAATGGCAGCTGGTTCAACTTATGACCGATACAAGGTGTCTCATTACCAAGGTGCCACACAAGAAACATCTCATGATGGTTAAAACCAGTGAGCTGTCTCAAGACCTTCACACCATCATTGTTGTAAAGTGTACTGATGGTATTGGTTACAGAAGAATTTCTAAACTATGGAAAATTCCAGTGAGCCCAGTTAGCGCCATAATCTGTAAGTGGTAAACATAAGTTTACCATAAACCAGTCACGACCAGGTGCTCCCCACAAGATTTCACAGAGGAGGAAAATAATTATTAGAAGAGGTGTCCATGAGGCAAATCTACAGAAAGACCTGGAATCAGCAGGTATGATTGTTTCACAGAAAACAATACGTAATGCACTCCCCCTCCATGGCCTGTATGCACGCTCCTGTATGCACGCTCCTGTATGCACACTCCTGTATGCACGCTCCTGTATGCATGCTCCTGTATGCACGCTCCTGTATGTACGCTCCCTGTATGCACGCTCCTGTATGCATGCTCCTGTATGCACGCTCCTGTATGCACACTCCTGTATGCACGCTCCTGTATGCACTCTCCTGTATGCACGCTCCTGTATGTACGCTCCTGTATGCACCCTCCTGTATGCACGCTCCTGTATGCACGCTCCTGTATGCACGCTCCTGTATGCACACTCCTGCATGCACGCTCCTGCATGCACGCTCCTGCATGCACGCTCCTGTATGCACGCTCCTGCATGCACGCTCCTGCATGCACGCTCCTGCATGCACGCTCCTGTACGCACGCTCCTGTATGCACGCTCCTGTACGCTCCTGTATGCACACTCCTGTATGCACGCTCCTGTATGCACACTCCTGTATGCACGCTCCTGTATGCACACTCCTGTATGCACGCTCCTGTATGCACACTCCTGTATGCACGCTCCTGTATGCACGCTCCTGTATGCACACTCCTGTATGCACGCTCCTGTATGCACACTCCTGTATGCACGCTCCTGTATGCACACTCCTGTATGCACGCTCCTGTATGCACGCTCCTGTATGCACGCTCCTGTATGCACGCTCCTGTATGCACACTCCTGTATGCACGCTCCTGTATGCACACTCCTGTATGCACGCTCCTGTATGCACGCTCCTGTATGCACACTCCTGTATGCACGCTCCTGTATGCACGCTCTTGTATGCACGTTCACCACACAAGATTCCATTACTGAACAAAAATCAGGTTCAAGAGAGTTTAAAGGTTGCTCAACAACATTTAGACAAAAACGTGAAATACTGGATAATATTGTCTGGTCAGATGAGACCGAAGTGAACTCTTTGGATAACATAATACACATTATGTTTGGAGGCCAAAAGAAAAATCATCCCCAAAACACTAAGAGTGAAATGTGTGGAGGTGGGAACATCATGGTGTGGGGCTGTTTTTCAGCATACAGCACTGGCAAACTCCATATCATTGAAAGAAGGATGAATGGATGAGTGTTCAGAGACTTTCCTGATAAAAATCAGCTACCAGGATGATGAAGATGAACAGAGGGCGACATTTCACAACACAATGATCCCAAACACACAGACAAGGGAATGCTCAACTAGTTTCAGAGAGAGCAAATAAAGCTGCTAGAATGTCCGAGCCGATCACCAATAGAAAATGTCTGGAAGGTTCTAAAGCTCCGAGATCATAGAAGGATCCACGGGATCTGCAGGAGGTGAAGAGTGTTTGTGTGGAAGAATAGGCCAAAATCCACCTGAGCAAAGCAGGGACTTGTGTATTACCCATAACATAACGTATGGACATCTATGGTTTGATATCTATGCCTCTGTGAATTGAATCAGTTGTTACTGGCATCTGGTTTAAATTCATGTCATTAGCACCTATAGAAATATTTCTTAGAAAATTGGTGAAGTGTTCAATACTTATTTCACCCACTGTATAACAGTTGGGAGATATTACAGGAAAAAATGGCCAGCAGGTTACCAAGTCTCCTCTGTCCTGGCCGGACTTATCTGTACTCTGAGAACTTTTCTGTCCCCTCCAGACTTTTCAGTCTCCTGAAGGCAACTCTGTACTCTTCAAACTCCTCTTCTCAGGACTATGTCTACTCCAGACTTCTCTGTCATCTCCAGACTCCTCATTCTATTCCAGACCTCTGTGTCCTCCAGACTCATCAGTCCTCAAAAAATATGCTTTTCTTCTCTAGACTACTCAGTCCTATCCAAATCCCTGTGTCCTCTCCACCCTCCTCTTTCTCCTGCAGATTCCTCTTTCCTCTCCAGACCAGGGGCGGACCTACCGTGGTGCAGCTGGTTCAGCTGCACCAGGGCCCCGACCGGCTAGGGGGCCCCAGCCGACCCCATGTCCCTGTGTCAGAGGAGAGGGGGATAACTGAGGGAAGCTTCCTGACCTCCCTCAGCTGATTCCGTCCAGCACGCATAGCACTCCACCCTCCCCCCCCCGCTCCTCGCCAACATCCACTAGCACCCCCCATCCACTAGCACCCCCAACACCATCAGCTGCTGCACCAGGGCCCTCTTGCCACAAGGTCCGCCACTGCTCCAGACCCTTTTGTCCTCCAGACTCCTTAGTTGTCTCCATGTCCTCCAATGTTCTTTGCGCTCTCCACTCACCCCTGTTTTTTCTCGTCTCCTCAGTTCACTCTATACCCCTTTATCTCCTCCATGTTCCTCCTTTCCTACCAGACCCTTCTGTTCCCTCCAACCTTCTCTCCCATCTTCACTCCATACTCCTTTCTTCTGGTGCTTTATCTTCCTAGGATTTCAAGGGTTTGCTCTCGAGCTATGTTTGTGCCGCTGACTTTCACTAACCTCAGGGGGCGCTCCACCACTGGGCGAAGATTCCTCCCTGTAGCTACCAAAACATCCATAACATCCAGGCCCAGTGCCCTCTTCTATATGTAGATATGAATGTATGGAAGGACTCTAACCTATCACGGTTCCCATTACAGGTGTGCGTTGGTTACAGCAATTCCACGTGGAGTAACTCAGACCTTCAATTGCTATAATATGGTCGGGAGATATGTCAACATCGTTTTGCGTGGAAAAAAGGAATTTCTCACACTGTGTGAAGTTCAAGTTTTTGGAGCGTAGAAATTGTACCGATAACCAGAAGTAAAATATTACCTATGATATAGTAATAATGTACAATAAAGATATGTATAAGTGAAAAATATCATAAAATAAAGGCATTCACATTTATATGCATGTGACTCACCGTCAGCCCGTGGACTCCAGTTTAGACAGGCTGTAGCTCCTTCCTCCTTGCCACAGGTGGGCCGCGCCTGCCGGTAGTGGGGCCCGGTTAAGTGCAGATCAAAAGTGAAGACGTCTTGAAGGAACAGATTAAAGGGGTTAATTTATTCGTGACGCCACCTATGAGTAGTTTCGGTAATCGTTACCGACGCTGCGGAACCTTCGGGGGATGGACAGCAGCAAGATGGAACGCTCCCCACAGGCTGAGCGGTGATCCCCGGAGGCTGGAGCTGCTTAAGATGTTGTGCGGCAGCTGCGGTTACCTTGTAGTGCGGACGGACAGTTCATAAGGAAGCACGGACACAGAAAGTCTCTGCAACGGGTCTTTACTGTAACCAGCAGGCAGTACATGGTATACAGTTTACGGGTAGTGGACCGCGTGGACTCAGCAGTGATGGTGTCCTTTAGAGATCCGCAAGTGTTCCTCCATTCTAGCTAAGTGCTTTGCCATTGTCGCCCAGGAATACCAGATCAGGTACGGGGAGGCTGCTTCAATGCCCTATCCAAGATGTACGTTGTGGATGTTTTGGGGAGCCTTGGATCCCTCGGTGGGTACACCGCTGGTTAGACGACTGGAAGTTGGCTGGTGGTGGGGTGCTCCTGTGAAGCTGCTCCTCCACACTTCTGGTTCGCGTAGCAGAGGTGAACTGCTGCCAGCTTCGGTACCAGTGAACCGGCTGTGAGTTGGGCACGGGGGTATTTTGGAACCCGTGGTTGGTGATGCCCGATCTCGGTTGTTGAGGCCTCAGGTGCTGACACCCGACCGGTGACGGCCCGGGGGCTGCACGAGGTGCAGAGCCCCCACTCCTACTCCAAGTTCAAGTTCTAGACTCCTCTCGTTCTAGACTCCGAGTCTACTGACTAAGTGTCTGTACTCCTTACACACTTCCCTAGCACTCCGCCCACCAGGACCCTCGATTGGCCCTCTGTTCTAGGTGATGCATGCAGGGTTGGATCTCAAAGTTAACCAGATCACTGCTGTGTCAGAGAATATTGTGGCTGCATTTATGGCTGCAATACCCCCCTGTGACGCACTCGTTGCGGGGCGTCACACATGATGTTCAATTCTTTCCTTCCTGGAGCTCATAGTATGAGGTTCAGTGCTCAGGATATTCAGGTATAGGAATTTGCTATAAAGGAAAGTGCATACAACGCCTGTCACCACTACAGCCAAGGCCGGTGGAGGAATATCTCATCACTCTTTTTACATTATTCATCCACCACCAGAAAAACTGCAAAAAATCAGTGCAAAAAATCCGCACAGGAATCACACAAAAAGCTCTCTGTTATAATAAGTATTTTTTTCCAGTTTTTAGCAAGTGCTATCAAAAAGTATCAAAAACAGGGCTATTGGTCTGTACGTTTTTTGCAAAAAATATACTGCAAGCTGCCTCACCTCGTCACGGTTGCCCTGACCGAGGCAGTCCCTAGCTGATGTATTCATTTAAAACCTGTGTGTCTGAACATACCTCAATCCAGGCTCCAGCCAGGACTCTTACCTGTGAAACTGCTTGTGTGTGAACTACTCAAGTTAATCATATAAATACAATGCCAGAAGAAAGCACATCATATAAATACAGTACTAGAACAAAGATTATAACAGATACAGCACCAAAATCAACATCAGTACATCAATACAGTATAAGAACTGTCGTACGTACATGAATATGTCACCAGAGCCACCATCAGTACATGAATACAGCAATAGAACAAAGCTTATAACATAAATACAAAACCAGAACAAAGCTCAACATATAAATACAGTACTAGCACCAAGATTATAACATAAATAAGCACCAAAATCAACATCAGTACATCAATACAGCATAAGAACTGTCGTACGTACATGAATGTATCACCAGAACCACCATCAGTACATGAATACAGCAATAGAACAAAGCTTATAATAAAAGTGCAAAACCAGAACAAAGCTCAACATATAAATACAGTACTAGCACCAAGATTATAACATAAATAAGCACCAAAATCAACATAAGTACATCAATACAGTATAAGAACTGTCGTACGTACATGAATGTATCACCAGAACCACCATCAGTACATGAATACAGCAATAGAACAAAGCTTATAATAAAAATGCAAAACCAGAACAAAGCTCAACATATAAATACAGTACTAGCACCAAGATTATAACATAAATAAGCACCAAAATCAACATCAGTACATCAATACAGTATAAGAACCGCCATCAGTACATGAATGTATCACCAGAACCACCATCAGTACATGAATACAGCAATAGAACAAAGCTTATAATAAAAATGCAAAACCAGAACAAAGCTCAACATATAAATACAGTACTAGCACCAAGATTATAACATAAATAAGCACCAAAATCAACATAAGTACATCAATACAGTATAAGAACTGCCATACGTACATGAATGTATCACCAGAACCACCATCAGTACATGAATACAGCAATAGAACAAAGCTCATAATATAAATACAAAACCAGAACAAAGCTCAACATTATTTATATAAATACAGTATTAGCACCAAGACTATAACATAAATAAGCACCAAAATCAACATCAGTACGTCAATACAGATAAGAACTTCCGTACGTACATGAATGTATCACCAGAACCACCATCAGTACATGAATACAGCAATAGAAAAAAAGCACATAAAACATTGAAAAATGAATAAATATTGTAAAAAAAACCTTTTCTTTAAACATTTTGCAATGTTTATCTCTTTTTTCACATTTTCCTGCACTATTCCCATCTATCTAATGAATTCTTGTTCACCCTTTTCTCATCTGTTCTCCATCTTATACCTCATCCAAAATCATCCTAGATTTCTTCCACTCGTGGTTTAATCCTGCTCAGCTCACCGCCCGTCTTACTCATTCCACATCTTCTTTTTAACTTACTTCTCTTCAAGAAAAAACTTTTCTTGCTAACTGTGTGTTGTTCCCCGTCTAAACACATCATCCCTCACATTTCTCTTTTCTGTTTAATTATTTTTCTTTCATCATTTGTTCACTTTTTCACATCCTTTTTTCACACTTGTCTCACTCCCTGCTAACTTCACAATATTAGGTTTCTGTTTATTCCCACCTGTTCTCCTGTTCTCCTCCCTTTCTTCACAATTTGTATTCTCAGCCCTCACAGGCGTACATAAAAATAATGGGCCCCATAGCGAAATTTCTAATTGGGCACCCCTCCCCAAAAAATATTCGTCTGAGTCACATGAGAACATCTCACAACTTTACAGCCTTACTAAATAATGTTCCTCCTATTGAGGCGAGAAAAAAACCCCAAAACATATTTGGCCACTTACAGAATATCCATTGCATTTAGCAGAATGCTGTTAGCCACTCTTAGGGGATAACCCATGTCTCCCAACACAATCTCCTACAACCCTGGCACGGGGGCGATTGTAGCATCTGCGCCCATCCAAGCCACAAGGAGGAAACTGGTGGTATTACTGGACACGAGGTCACCCCAGGGTGGCAGCAAGTGAAACACAGTGTCAGAGCACAGCCTATTAATGACACCCAGCTGTTAAACAAGGCGGGCTGTTCCGCACCAAAAATATGCTCCACAAGTGACTGACGCCCCCTAGAGGGCCCAGACTCAAACTGCAGGAAGATAAAAAAAATGCAATAAACATTTTTTTGGAAAAAAAAAAATGTAGGAGTTAGTTTGATAGTTTGGACCAAAATAGCGTAAGCCATAGCCCCCGTCATGGGCCCTCACGCCTACGAGTACCTAGCCATATGTTAAACCATATGTATTATCTAAGGCCCCTAGATTCCACTTTCATTACAGCCATAAATTATAATGCCAACAAAAGTGCTCTACATGCACTGTATGATCCCCCACAGTGAATCCTCCACACACAGTATGATGACCCTACTGTACACCTCCACTACCACAGCAATGAATGGTACCCCAACAGTAGGCATGATCCTCTACTATGACTCCCACACCCTCCATACAGTTAATGGCCCCCACTATCCCTCCATACAGTCTAATGGCCCCCACTATCCCTCCATACAGTATAATGGCCCCACTATCCCTCCATAAGTATAATGGCCCCCACTATCCCTCCATACAGTATAATGGCCCCCACTATCCCTCCATACAGTATAATGGCCCCACTATCCCTCCATACAGTATAATGGCCCCACTATCCCTCCATACAGTATAATGGCCCCCACTATCCCTCCATACAGTATAATGGCCCCACTATTCCTCCACACTGTATAATGGCCCCCACTATCCATCCATACAGTATAATGGCCCCCACTATTCCTCCACACAGTATAATGGCCCCCACTATCCCTCCATACAGTATAATGGCCCCCACTATCCCTCCATACAGTATAATGGCCCCCACTATTCCTCCACACAGTATGATGGACCCCACACAAATCTTCACACTTTATAATTCCTTGCATACAGAATAATAGCCCTCAAATAGGCTTCCTCATAAACCTCCAAATATTATAATGGACTCCACATTGCCTTCCATATAGTATAACGGGCCACACATACAGTGCCTACAAGTAGTCTTCAACCCCTGCAGATTTAGGTGGTTTGATAAGATGCCAATAAGTTAGAGCCTTCAAACTGCAAACGAGAGTAGGATTTATTAACAGAAGCATAAATCTTACAAACCAAAAAGTTTCGTTGCTCAGTTGAATTTTAATAAATTTTAAACATAAAAGTGTGGGTCAATTATTATTCAACCCCTAGGTGTAATATTTTGTGGAATAACCCTTGTTTGCAATTACAGCTAATAATCGTCTTTTATAAGACCTGATCAGGCCGGCACAGGTCTCTGGAGTTATCTTGGCCCACTCCTCCATGCAGATCTTCTCCCAAGTTATCTAGGTTCTTTGGGTGTCTCATGTGGACTTTAATCTTGAGCTCCTTCCACAAGTTTTCAATTGGTTAAGGTCAGGAGACTGACTAGGCCACTCCATCACCTCGATTTTTTCCCTCTTGAACCAGGCCTTGGGTTTCTTGGCTGTGTGCTTTGGGTCGTTGTCTTGTTGGAAGATGAAATTACGACCCATCTTAAGATCCTTGATGGAGGAGCGGAGGTTCTTGGCCAAAATCTCCAGGTAGGCCATGCTATCCATCTTCCCATGGATGCGGACCAGATGGCCAGGCCCCTTGGCTGAGAAACAGCCCCACAGTACGATGCTGGCACCACCATGCTTGACTGTAGGGATGGTATTCTTGGGGTCGTATGCAGTGCCATCCAGTCTCCAAACGTCACGTGTGTGGTTGGCACCAAAGATCTCGATCTTGGTCTCATCAGACCATAGAACCTTGAACCAGTCTGTCTCAGAGTCCTCCAAGTGATCATGAGCAAACTGTAGACGAGCCTTGACATGACGCTTTGAAAGTAAAGGAACCTTACGGGCTCGTCTGGAACGGAGACCATTGCGGTGGAGTACGTTACTTATGGTATTGACTGAAACCAATGTCCCCACTGCCATGAGATCTTCCCGGAGCTCCTTCCTTGTTGACCTTGGGTTAGCCTTGACTCTTCGGACAAGCCTGGCCTCGGCACGGGAGGAAACTTTCAAAGGCTGTCCAGGCCGTGGAAGGCTAACAGTAGTTCCATAAGCCTTCCACTTCCGGATGATGCTCCCAACAGTGGAGACAGGTAGGCCCAACTCCTTGGAAAGGGTTTTGTACCCCTTGCCAGCCTTGTGACCCTCCACGATCTTGTCTCTGATGGCCTTGGAATGCTCCTTTGTCTTTCCCATGTTGACCATGTATGAGTGCTGTTCACAAGTTTGGGGAGGGTCTTAAATAGTCTTAAATAGTCAGAAAAGGCTGGCAAAAGAGATAATAAATCCACACATGTGAAGCTCATTGCTCTTTGTGCCTGAACTACTTCTTAATACTTTAGGGGGACCAAACAGAATGCTGGTGGTTTGAGGGGTTGAATAATAAATGACCCTCTGAATTAACTTTTAACCCTTTAAAAAAAAATAATAATAATTTTTGGCTGCAGTGCATTTCCCACTTCCAGGTTGATCTACAGTCCAAATGTCACAATGCCAAGTTAATTCCGCATGTGTCAACCAGCTAAATCTGCAGGGGGTTGAAGATTACTTGTAGGCACTGTAGTTTTCTATATAATATTATGCACCCCTATATTTCTCCATTTATTATAATGCACCCTCCATAGTTCTCCATGTATTATAAGGCACCCCCATTTAATATAATGCACCCCTTCATCCTCCATAGAGTGTAATGCAGCCTCTATATAATATAATGCACCCCCGTAGTCTTCTATATAATATAATGTACCCCTTCATCCTCCATAGAGTGTAATGCAGCCTCTATATAATATAATGCACCCCCGTAGTCTTCTATATAATATAATGCAGCCCTCATATGTCTCCATATATCATAATGCAGCCTCCATAGTTCTCCATGTATTATAAGGCACCCCCATATAATATAGTCAACCCCTTTGTCCTCCATATAGTGTAATGCAGCCTCTATATAATATAATGCTCCTCGTAGTCCTCCATATAGAATAATGCCCCCCTGTAGTCCTCCATATAATATAATGCACCCCGTAGTCCTCCATATAGTATAATGCAACCCTGTAGTCCTCCATATAATACAATGCACCCCCCATAGTCCTCCATATAACATAATGCACCCCCATAGTCCTCCACATAGTATAATGTACCCCCGTTATCCTTTATATAATTAAATGCATCCCCCATAGTCCTCTATATAATATAATGCACCCCATAGTCTTCAATGTAGTGTAATGCACCCCACATAATATAATTTACCCCATAGTCCTCTATATAATATAATGCACCGCCCAAGTCTTCCTTATAATAGAATGTACCCCCGTATTTCTCCACATATTATAATGCAGCCTCCATATCCTCATGTATTATAAAGCACCTCCATTTAATATAATGCACCCCCATAGTCCTCCATATAATATAATGCACCCACAGTCCTCCACAAAATATAATGCACCCCCGTAGTCCTCCATATAGTATAGTGCACTCCTCATAGTACTAAATATAATATAATGCACCCCCCTAGTCTTTCATATAATATAATGCACCCCATAGTCCTCCATATAATATAATACACCCCATAGACCTCCATATAGTATAAAACACCCCATAGTCCTCCATATATTATAATGCACCCCCTGTAGTCATCCATATAATTAAATGCACCCCCATAGTCCTCCATGTAATATAATGCACCCTATAGTCCTCCATATAATATGATGCACCCATAGTCCTCCATATAGTGTAATGCACCCCATATAATATAATCCCCCCATAGTCCTCCATGTAATATAATGCACCCTATAGTCCTCCATATAATATAATGCACCCATAGTCCTCCATATAGTGTAATGCACCCCATATAATATAATCCCCCCATAGCCCTCCATATATAATGCACCTCCCCATAGTCATCCATATAATATAATGCACCCCCATAGTTCTTCATGTAATATAATGCACCCACATAGTCATCCATAAAATATAATGCACCTCCATAGTCCTCCATATAGTATAATACCCCCATAGTCCTCCATATAGTATAATGCACCCATTGCAGTCCTCCATGTAATTAAATGCACCCCTGTTGTCCTCCATATAATATAATACACCCCATAGTTCTCTATATAGTGTAATGCACAACATATAATATAATTCACCCAATAGTCCTCCATATAATATAATACACCCCATAGTCCTCTATATAGTGTAATGCACAACATATAATATAATTCACCCAATAGTCCTCCATATAATATAATGCACTCCCATATTCCTCCATATAGTATAATGTACCTCCATATATTATAATGCAGCCTCCATAGTCCTCCATGTATTATAAGGCACCTCCATACAATATAATGCACCCTCATAGTCCATGCAATGTAATGCACCCTCCATAGTTCTCCATATAATATAACGCATCCCCGTAGTCCGCCATATAATATAACGCAGCCTCCATATTCCTCCATATAATATAATGCACCCCCATAATCCTCTATATAATATAATGCACCCCCATAGTCCTCCATATACTATAATGCACTCCCATATTTCTCCATATATTATAATACAGCCTCTATAGTCATCCATGTATTACAATGCTCCTCCATATATAATGCACCCTCCATAGTCCTCCATATAGTATACTGCACACCCATATTTCTCCATATAGTATACTGCACCTCCATAGTCATCCATATAGTAAAATGCACCCCCATTGTCTTCCATATAGTATAATGCACCCAATAGTCTTCCATATAATATAATGCACCTCATATTCCTCCATATTATATAATGTACCTCCAAACAGTATAATGCTCCTCCATATGGTAAAATACACAGTCCATATTCCTCCATATAGTATAATGCACCCCCATAGTCCTTCATATAATACAATGCACCTTCATATAGTGTAAAGATCCTCCATATACTGTATAATGCTCCCCCATATACCTCCATATAGAATAATGCAGTCTCCATACATTATAAGGTAGCCCCTAGTCCTTTGGCCAACTATACTCACTGATTAATAAAATAAATACATACTTCCCTCTCCTTGGTTCTCCCGCTGCTTCCGTTCTCCATGCGAACATCCTGCGCTCTGCACATCTCAGCACAGCGGGTGCACAGTAGTGATGTCACCATTACCCCACTGTGCTGAGATGTCAGAGTGGGAGAATGATGATATTGTAATGGGGGCTCCGGGTGTCCCTACTGTCAGGGGGCCACAGCTGGAGGTGGATCTTAAGGTTATGAAGGTTGGGGACTAGGGATGGGCGAATCTACTCGCTAGGACTCGTTACTCTGCGAGTTTCCAAGCGATTACTCGCACAGTAACGAGTCCAATGAAAATCAACGGCAATCCGGTAGTTTAACATTAAAACCGGATTGTCCCTGTCCTCAATCCGGTTTCATAGACCTAATTGTTAAATTTAACTGCATTAACCCGAATCGTCACAAACCGAGACAATCCGGTTTCAATCCAGTCACATTTAACATTGCTGTGTATGGGACCGGATTGAACCTGATTGAACCTGATTGAACCTGATTGAACCTGATTTGTACAATCAGGTTTCACATTAAATCTTTATGCTTTTTAGCGACGGAACTATGATTAAATGAATTGCAGGTTGTTCCTCTGCTGCCAGACCTCTTTTCTCTCTTTATGGGGTCCAGCAGCAGAGGAATTACTGGCAATTACTCGCTTCCCCATTCATTTACATTGGACTCGCTAGACTCGCAACGAGTAGCGAGTCCCAGACTCGAACTTGTTAGAGTCTAGCGATTCCGAGTAATTTAGGATTCGCCCGTCCCTATTGGGGACCTCTGCTGTACAGCAATGTCTGGATTTATGAGGGCCGTGTATATTTCATGTTTACAAATATGTCGAGTTTTCCTATGTGGTTAATTACGTAACTTGTTATTTCCCTTATTGTGCAAACGTCTTCATGATTATTTTTTAATAGTTGTGAAAGGAAAATGAAATGTGTCTGTAGATAGAGAAGTTCCCTCTTTCCCCGGTCCGGGGTGTATATAAGGCTCCTTGTAAGATCACATATTGGGGTCTCTTGCATTGTTCCTGGTGACGACCGTTTGTCTTGATACAGAATCACCTGTTGGGTCTCTTCCATTTGGCTCCAACTTCACATCGGTGCTGGCTATTACCCGGAGGCTGAACAAGGTGAGAAACATTTCTTCTCTTTTTCTCATTTATATTTGTTATAGGACGAAGGTGACATGAAAGTAACAACTTATAACTAGGAATATCCTGGGCCAGAAGGTGAAAGCTACAAAACCATCACTGGCCACATTATAAACTATTGGGCAGTACTGGAACTGGATGAGTGATATTGGTCACTGTTCACTCTCTCTCATGTAGAGTGTAAGCTCTTATGGTCAGTAGGGTCCTCTCTCTCCTGCAGAGTGTAAGCTCTTGTGATCAGTGGGGTACTCACTCCTGTGTAGAGTGTAAGCTCTTATGGTCAGTGAGGTCCTCTCTCTCCTGTAGAGTGTAAGCTCTTGTGGTCAGTGGGGTCCTCTCTCTCCTGTAGAGTGTAAGCTCTTATGGTCAGCAGGTTTCTTTCTCCTGTAGAGTGTAAGCTCTTATGGTCAGCAGGTTTCTCTCTCTTCTGTAGAGTGTATGCTCTTATATTCAGTGGGGTCCTCTCTCCTACAGAGTGTAAGCTCTTATGGTTAGCAGGGTGTTCTCTCCTGTGGAGTGTAAGCTCTTATGGTCAGTGGGTTCCTTTCTCTCTCCTGTAGAGTGTAAGCTCTTATGGTCAGCAGGGTCCTCTCTCCCGTAGTGTGTAAGCTCTTATGGTCAATGGGGTCCTCTATCTGTCCTGTAGAGTGTAAGCTCTTATGGTCAGCAGGGTCCTCTCTCTCCTGTAGAGTGTAAGCTCTTATGGTCAGTGGGGTCCTCTATCTGTGCTGTAGAGTGCAACTTCTTATGGTCAGCAGGGTCATCTCTCTGCTGTAGAGTGTAAGCTCTTATATTCAGTGGGATCTTTTCTGTCCTATAAAGTGTGCGTTCTTATGGTTAGCAGTGTCCTCTCTCCTGTGGAGTGTAAGCTCTTATGGTCAGTGGGGTTCTCTCTGACCTGTAGAGTGTAAGCTCTTATGGTCAGTGGGTTCCTGTCTCTCTCCTGTGGAGTGTAAGCTCCTATGGTCAGTGGGGTCCTCTCTCTCCTGTAGAGTGTAAGTTCTTATGGTCAGCGTGGTTCTCTCCCTCCTGTAGAGTGTAGGGTCTTATGGTCAATGTGTTTCTCAGGAGAATACCTGGAAAAATGGTTGTCTTCCCCTTTGACTTCCATTATACTTGGGTACTCGAGTTGGGCCCTTCCGAGCATCAACTGCTTGTTACGAGCACTGAGCACCCGAGCATAGTAATGCACACTCATCACCAGTTGTAGCATAAATACTGCATGAGGATCAAAATGTGAACATACAGTACATGCTGTGGGTACGGAAAGTATTCAGACCCGTTACATTTTTCACTCTTTGTTTCATTGCAGTCATTTGGTAAATTCAAAAAAGTTCATTTTTTTCTCATTAATGTTCACTCCACCCATCTATAGTGGAAAAAACAAATGTAGACATTTGTGAAAATTTATTAAAAAAGAAAAACTGGAATATCACATGGTCTTAAGTATTTAGCCCCTTTGTTCAGACACTCATATTTAGGTCACATTCTGTCCATTTCCTTGTGATCCTTCATGAGATGGTTCTGCTCATTCATTGGAGGCCAGCTGTGTTTAATTAAACTGATAGGACTTGATTTGGAAAGGCACACACCTGTCTATATAAGACCTCACAGCTCACAGTGCATGTCAGTTCAAATAAGAATCATGAGGTCAAAGGAACTGCCCATGGAGCTCAGAGACAGAATTGTGGCAAGGCACAGATCTGGCCAAGGTTACAAAAGAATTTCTGGAATACTCAAAGTTCCTAAGAGCACAGTGGCCTCCATAATCCTTACATGGCAGATGTTTGTGACCACCAGAAGTCTTCCTAGACCTGGCCGTCCAGCCAAACTGAACAATCATGGGAGAAAAGCCTTGGTGACAGATAAAGAAGAACCTCAAGATCACTGTGTCTGAGCTCCAGAGATGCAGCAGGGAGATGGGGGAAAGTTCCACAAAGTCACCTATCACTGCAGCCTCCACCAGTCGGGCCTTTATGGCAGAGTGGCCCGAGGGAAACCTCTCCTCAGTGCAAGACATATGAAAGCCGCATAGAGTTTGCATAAAAACACATGAAGGATCCCAGACTATGAGGAATAAGATTCTCTGGTCTGATGAGATGAAGATAGATTACAGAGGTCCCCAATGTCAGTCCTCGAGGGCCGAACCAGTGCAGGTTTTCAGGATTTCCTTACTATTGTACAGGGATTGGAATCATTGCCTGCTGTGCAATACTAAGGAGATCCTGAAAACCTGCACTGGTTCGGCCCTCGAGGACTGACATTGGGGACCTCTGAGATAGAACATTATGGTGATAATTGTAAGCGGTGGAGAAAACCAGGCCCTGCTCATCACCTGCCCAACACAATCCCAACAGTGAGACATGGTGGAGGCAACATCATGCTATGGGGGTGCTCTTCAGCTGCAGGGACAGGACGACTGATTGTAATTGAAGGAAACATGAATGCGGCCAAGTACAGAGATATCCTGGATGAAAAACATCTTCTAGAGCTCCGGACCTCAGACTTGGCTGAAGCTTCACCTTCCAACAAGACAATGACCCTAAGCCACAGCTAAAATAACAAAGGAGCGGCTTCACCACAACTCTGTGACCATTCCTGACCGGCCAGAGCCGGGACCTAAACCCAATGGAGCATCTCTGGAGAGACCTGAAAATGGCTCCACCAACGTTCACCATCCAACCTGACTGAACTGGAGAGGATCTGCAAGGAAGAATGAGAGGATCCCCAAATCCAGAGGGGAGAAACTGCATCATTCACAAGAAGACTCATGGCTGTACGAGCTCAAAAGGTGCAAATACTCAATACTGAGCAAAGGGGCTGAATACTTATCATCAATACTGAGCAAAGGGGCTGAATACTTATCATTAATACTGAGCAAAGGGGCTAAATACTTATCATCAATACTGAGCAAAGGAGCTGAATACTTATCATCAATACTGAGCAAAGGGGCTGAATACTTATCATCAATACTGAGCAAAGGGGCTGAATACTTATCATCATCACTGAGCAAAGGAGCTGAATACTTATCATCAATACTGAGCAAAGGGGCTGAATACTTATCATTAATACTGAGCAAAGGGGCTAAATACTTATCATCAATACTGAGCAAAGGAGCTGAATACTTATCATCAACACTGAGCAAAGGGGCTGAATACTTATCATCAATACTGAGCAAAGGGGCTGAATACTTATCATCAATACTGAGCAAAGGGGCTGAATACTTATCATCAATACTGAGCAAAGGGGCTGAATACTTATCGATACTGAGCAAAGGGGCTGAATACTTATCTCAATACTGAGCAAAGGGGCTGAATACTTATCAATACTGAGCAAAGGGGCTGAATACTTATCATCAATACTGAGCAAAGGGAGCTGAATACTTATCATCAATACTGAGCAAAGGGCTGAATACTTATCATCAATACTGAGCAAAGGGGCTGAATACTTATCATCAATACTGAGCAAAGGGGCTGAATACTTATCATCAATACTGAGCAAAGGGGCTGAATACTTATCATCAATACTGAGCAAAGGGCTGAATACTTAACCAATACTGAGCAAAGGGGCTGAATACTTACATCAATACTGAGCAAAGGGGCCTGAATACTTATCATCAATACTGAGCAAAGGGGCTGAATACTTATCACCAATACTGAGCAAAGGGCTGAATACTTATCATCAATACTGAGCAAAGGGCTGAATACTTATCATCAATAATGAGCAAAGGGGCTGAATACTTATCATCAATACTGAGCAAAGGGGCTGAATACTTATCATCAATACTGGAGCAAAGGGCTGAATACTTATCATCAATACTGAGCAAAGGGGCTGAATACTTATCATCAATACTGAGCAAAGGGGCTGAATACTTATCATCAATACTGAGCAAAGGGCTGAATACTTATCATCAATACTGAGCAAAGGGGGCTGAATACTTATCATCAATACTGAGCAAAGGGGCGAATACTTATCACCAATACTGAGCAAAGGGGCTGAATACTTATCATCAATACTGAGCAAAGGGGCTGAATACTTATCATCAATACTGAGCAAAGGGGCTGAATACTTATCATCAATACTGAGCAAAGGAGCTGAATACTTATCATCAATACTGAGCAAAGGGGCTGAATACTTATCATCAATACTGAGCAAAGGGGCTGAATACTTATCACCAATACTGAGCAAAGGGGCTGAATACTTATCATCAATACTGAGCAAAGGGGCTAAATAGTTATAATCAATACTGAGCAAAGGGGCTGAATACTTATCATCAATACTGAGCAAAGGGGCTGAATACTTATCACCAATACTGAGCAAAGGGGCTGAATACTTATCATCAATACTGAGCAAAGGGGCTAAATAGTTATAATCAATACTGAGCAAAGGGGCTGAATACTTATCATCAATACTGAGCAAAGGGGCTGAATACTTATCATCAATACTGAGCAAAGGGGCTGAATACTTATCACCAATACTGAGCAAAGGGGCTGAATACTTATCATCAATACTAAGCAAAGGGGCTGAATACTTATCATCAATACTGAGCAAAGGGGCTGAATACTTATCACCAATACTGAGCAAAGGGGCTGAATACTTATCATCAATACTGAGCAAAGGGGCTGAATACTTATCATCAATACTGAGGAAAGGGGCTGAATACTTATCATCAATACTGAGCAAAGGGGCTGAATACTTATCATCAATACTGAGCAAAGGGGCTGAATACTTATCATCAATACTGAGCAAAGGGGCTGAATACTTATCATCAATACTGAGCAAAGGGGCTGAATACTTATCATCAATACTGAGCAAAGGGGCTGAATACTTATCATCAATACTGAGCAAAGGGGCTAAATAGTTATAATCAATACTGAGCAAAGGGGCTGAATACTTATCATCAATACTGAGCAAAGGGGCTGAATACTTATCACCAATACTGAGCAAAGGGGCTGAATACTTATCATCAATACTGAGCAAAGGGGCTAAATAGTTATAATCAATACTGAGCAAAGGGGCTGAATACTTATCATCAATACTGAGCAAAGGGGCTGAATACTTATCACCAATACTGAGCAAAGGTGCTGAATACTTATCATCAATACTGAGCAAAGGGGCTGAATACTTATCATCAATACTGAGCAAAGGGGCTGAATACTTATCATCAATACTGAGCAAAGGGGCTGAATACTTATCACCAATACTGAGCAAAGGGGTCTGAATACTTTTGGTACCCACTGTATATATCAACAAAACTATGCAATAGTCCTATGGAATTAATGTAATCAAGCACACATATATACATATATCCAGCTCTCTTGTTATCCCAATATTTGTGATGCAAAACTAATAAAGATAATTTATAAAATAAGTTCATTTCACAATCTCCCCACAAAGACGTGGTTATGTCACACCAACATTGGATATGAGGATGCAACGGGAGCATGAACCACCGGCGATGAAATAATCCCAATGGCTGCGCCCCACATGTTTGTATCCCCCAGAGCTCCATAGGCTTCGATAACGGCTGTCGGTCCCCAACACGTCCAATTATTCTGAATCTGGACTGACTGGAGGTCCTTCCTCTAGGTAATATTTGGCCATGAGTCCTTGTCCTTAGTCAATTGTGGATTTGTGATTCCTCATTGTCACCTTGATTCTGGTGGTTGTTTCGCCTTTATACCTAGTCCTCAGGGGCATAATGTAGTCGTAGAGATTCACATATGACCATTTGTAAGGGGATGTACTTTATCACCATTGCTTCAAAGGTAAGAAAACTCATTCTGAATTGTATGCTTAAAGGGAAACTCCAGGGAGATAAAAATGTTTGTACTGTCCCTGCCCTCCTACACGATGAAGCAGAGCTGTACACTACTATAGATCGCTTATAAATCAATAAAATCATATCTGCTCCTCAGCTCTCACCACAGAGAAATTCAGCATCATGCTGCTAAAGTTTCAGTGAAGAGGAATTTACCAAGTTAATAAGTGGGAGGGGAGACCATGGCAGGGCTGAATCAATCAATGCAGTGCTTTGCCTCTGCTCCTAGCCTGATACATAACAGTACACATTATGCACCATCATATCATTGTTCAGCAGATGATCACAGCGTGCATTTATATCTTCTTGGTGATATGATTGCTGTATGAAGGGAGAACACCCTTGTTCTTACATTACATAGGATGGTATATCAGGGGTAAGATTGTAGTGTGACCATGGGGTCGACGGCCATGCCCCCTGCACATACAGAAGTATAAGGGGAGGAGAAATGTAGGATGATCCTGGAGCCCCCAGGGTCCACACCCCCGTCACTGCTGCAACATCAGGCTGAATTTCTCGGTCCCAGAAGGGAGGGGTGAGAGCTAGGGAGCAGATATGATTTTATTGAATCATAAGCAATCTTCAGATCCTAGAACTGCAGTGCCCAGCTCTGCTTCATCATGTAGGAGGGCAGGGACACTCCAATTTTTTTTCATCTCCCCTTTAACGGAGGAAAGTGCATTGGGGGCTGGTCGTGGATTTGGAGTTTTGCCCCACTCCCCCAATGCACTTCCAGACTCATTACCATATACTTTCAGAAGTAAATTTCTCAGTGCTGGAGCGTCACATTTGGGTTATTTAAATACCAATTAACTTGCATTTCTAAGACATATGTAGTAACCTGATAACAGATATAACAGGCTTTAATGTGCTACATATATAGAGGGGAGCGGACAATTTACCAGATTGATTTGATGATTTGCAGGATGAAGCTTCTCCTCCTCGTCCTCATCTGGACGGTGTCTGACGCCGCGGCCACAGGTTCAGTAAACGCCTTTCTTTCTGCTTTATAACAATGGATGATGTGATTACATACCTGCAACTACATGAAAAAATTAAGAACTCTGTGGCTCCCGGTAGTGCAGGAAAATTGTGCAGCCTTAAAAATAAGCATATAACCTGAGGCATCATACCGAGGGTGAAGAGTGCTGGAAGAATGGAAAGACGTGACTTCCTGCACATCTAGTGCTATGAGGGGGCAGTTTGGTTACTTGTAACAGTTAGAACTAAAAATTCAGGAAAATTAATCCCCACCCCCAAGGAACGCTTCAAAAAACCAGGACAGCCCCCAAAATATTCAACTTTGTTGCAATACTTTTGTAGAAACTCGTAGAATCTGATAGCGTAGGTCAATGACGGAACAGAGACACATTTTAGTTCAAATGTAATTGTACAAAAATTACAAGCAAAGCACTGTTGAGGGTCTCAGTTCAATCACAAGTCCGTCAGCCACTCCAAATTATTAGGCAAGTGTGCACGCCGCAAGTAAATGATACGGACACCAGAGCCGTCTCAAGCCTTACTCATGCCTACGTCAAATGAGGTTAAACACTGTGCAAGCGTTTATTGAAACACACATTTTTATACAGAAAGCAAAGGTATGTTAGTATTCTAGAACTTTCTACAAAGTGATCATCTCCTAATTGGTCAATTCTTATCAAATTATTCTAATATCTAAATTCCTCCCTTAATGGGTTGGCTTAGGTCTCAGGTGTATTTTGGAACGTGGGCGCCATCTTGTGTATAACAGACGACATGACATTTCTAAATCACATTTTATATATTTTAGGGAAAAGTTATGATATTTTTAACCCTATAAAGACATTTCATGTCTCTCCATCCTCAACAACACAATACAGAAAATAATACAAAAACAAGGCGTGGCTGGCAGCGGTATGAGCCCGGAGAATATACAGTTCTTTTAAGTGCAAGTGAAATACAAGATAAGTCCTAGATCCTTGTTCACACAGAGAAGGGTTACTAACAAAACAGTCCTCATAACACAAGTTCACATTGAGCGTGGCCAATTATGGTTTAGTTCTTTGTGACACAGTTCAGATTGAGGATGGCCAATTTATGGTTTGAGTCCTAGTACTCAGTAATCTTGAATTTCAGCTATGCAGTGCAGTTAGAAAACGTAGTCCCGGACAGTCCTGATAAATACACTGCAACAAACACAGCATTACACAGTTAATAAAGCCTACTGTAGTCTGTACAGTGGGTAGATCCCTGAAAGGCATACTATAGCTACAGGAGAAGAACTAAGACAGCACAAAGCATGTATTTGCCAAGCAGGAATGCAGAGACTTCTGAGAGGCAGATGCAGGTGATTGCACAGCTGAGTAAGAGCAGGAACAAAATACTCAAGCACTGGTCAGGAACACGGACTGAACTTATAAAGCAGGAAGGGCAGGAGACACATAGACATGATGAAACAGCAAACGCCATCTTGAAAAAGGGCGAGGAAACAATGAAGGTAGCCTGGAAAAGCTGTAAATGCTGGCATTTGTTTGTGACCTTGCTGAGAACACACCTCTTTGCTATGCAGTTTCCAACATCGAGAAAATAAACTGTTAAAGTCTAACACTAGGTATTGGGTATTATCAGTATAATTAATAGGGTATTCAAACAATAATCAATAAGCCAGCCTTAAGCCAGTATGTGTACAAGTGCTTACAAAGTGGCACTGAGTGAGTGAAGGGTGAGGACACAGATGATAAGAAGGAGCCGATTCTGAGGAAATGTTGGGAAGAGGGAACAGGAAATATTGGGATTAGTGAGGTGATAGGCCAGTTTAAAGATATGTGTTATTAGTGAAAACTGTGAAGTCTGGGACATATCAGGGGTTAACATTCCAGAGAACATTCCGGAGAACTGGTGTTTAACAAGAGAAGTCCTGGAGATGGGAGTGGGATGTTCAGATTCTAGAGGATGTTCATTTTAGATCATTAGAAAAACAGAGAGCACAGGTAGTGCAATAGACAGATATGAGGAGGAGATGTAGGGTGGTGCAGCACTATGGAGAAGAGGGGGTAAGGTGGTAGATAAAGATGAGTAGGACATGTAGGGTGGTAAACAGAATGAGGAGATGAAGGTGGGGCAGGACTGTGGGGAAAGATGAGTAGGTGATAGACAGATGAGGAGGAGATATAGGGTGTTGTAGAACTGTGCAGAGGACAGGTAGAGGGATAGACAGAGATGAGGAGAAGATGTAGGGTGGTGCAGCACTATGGAGAGGACGGGTAGGGTGGTAGACAGGAAGAGGTGGAGATGCAGGACTATGAAACACGACTTCTCCACTGTCCGGGAATGGACATATGTTTTACCTCTATGGACAGGGTTTTAACTTGGGTTTTTCTATTAGTTGCAGAAAGCATGGACAATGAGGAAATTCCTTCAAAGATGGAAGATGAACAATTGGAGGCCTCCGTGCTCAAAAGGCATGTAAGTGACAAGACTTAAAGAATATCGAAGAATGAGACTATCCGGTCAGCCTGAGTCGGCTCCAGTGATAATGATAGAGGAATTATCTAAGTGGAGGAAATGCCTGACATTGCCCTGTAAAGTGATGTTCATGACTCACCATGGCCGGGACTCCGAGGGACAGGCGTTTTCTTCTTTCCTCCTTGTCACGGATGGACGCGCCTGCGGGTAGTGGGGCCCGGTGGTCCAGATTCAATAAAGACGTCGTTGGGTGAACAGTTTAGGGGTTAAATTGTTTCGTGACGTCACCTATGAGTGTTCCTGTAACTATACCGGCGCTGCGGGGCCTCCGGGGGATGGAATGCAGCAAGATGGAACGCTCCCCACAGGCTGAGCGGTGATCCCCGGAGCCAGGAGCTGCGCAAGATGCTCTGAGGCAGCTGCGGTTACCTTAATGTGCGGATAGATACAGTTCATAAGAAAGCACGGACACTGGAAGTCTCTGTAACGGGTTCTTTACTGTAACCAGTAGGCAGTACATGGCATACAGTGACGGGTAGTGGACCGGGTGGACTCAGCAATGACCAGTGTTTCTCAGAGATCCGCGGTGTTCCTCCATTCTAACTAAACTTGTGTTGCCGTTGTCGCCCAGGAATGCCAGATCGGGTACAAGGAGGCTGCTTCAATGCCCTACCCAGGGTATACGTTCTGGGTGCTTTGGGGAGCCTTGGGTCCAATCAGAATAGCGGCGGGCGCTATGCCGCCATATTTGAAATACACTGAGTACAGTGTATTTGAAGTATGGCGCCATACAGTGCGGCGCTATTTTGATTGGTCGCCGCATTCAGCATGGCGACCAATCAGAATAGCGCCGCGGTCTATGGCGCCATCTTTAAAATACACTGTACTCAGTGTATTTGAAGTATGGCGCCATAAAGCACGGCGCTATTCTGATTGGTCGGCGCGCTGAACACGGCGACCAATCAGAATAACGGCGCGCTGTATGGCGCGATACTTCAAATACACTGTACTCAGTGTATTTCAAATATGGCGGCATAGCGCCCGCCGCTATTCTGATTGGTTGGTGCGCTGAAGGCGCCGACCAATCAGAATAGCGGCGCGCGCGCAATGCGGCCATATTTGAAGTACACTGTAGTCAGTGTATTTGAAGTATGGCGCCATACAGTGCACCGCTATTCTGATTGGTCGGCGCGCTAAACGCGGTGACCAATCAGAATAGCGGCACGCTGTATGGCGCCATTCTTCAAATACACTGTACTCAGTGTATTTCAAATATGGCGGCATAGTGCCCGCCGCTATTCTGATTGGTCGGTGCGCTGTAAGGCCCCGACCAATCAGAATAGCGGCGCGCGCAATGCCGCCATATTTGAAATACACTGAGTAGAGTGTATTTGAAGGATGGCGCCATACAGCGCGCCGCTATTCTGATTGGTTGGCGCGCTGAACGCGGCAACCAATCAGAATAGCGTCGCGCTGTATGGCGCGATACTTCAAATACACTGTACTCAGTGTACTTCAAATATGGCGGCATACCGCCCGCCGCTATTCTGATTGGTCGGCGCGCTGAAGGCGCCGACCAATCAGAATAGCGGCGCGCGCAATGCCGCCATATTTGAAATACACTGAGTAGAGTGTATTTGAAGTATGGCGCCATACAGCGCGCCGCTATTCTGATTGGTCGGCGCGCTGAACGCGGCGACCAATCAGAATAGCGGCGCGCTGTATGGCGCGATACTTCAAATACACTGTACTCAGTGTACTTCAAATATGGCGGCATACCGCCCGCCGCTATTCTGATTGGTCGGCGCGCTGAAGGCGCCGACCAATCAGAATAGCGGCGTGCGCAATGTCGCCATATTTGAAATACACTGTAGTCAGTGTATTTGAAGTATGGCGCCATACAGCGCGCCGCTATTCTGATTGGTCGGCGCGCTGAACGCGGCGACCAATCAGAATAGCGGCGCGCTGTATGGCGCCATACTTCAAATACACTGTACTCAGTGTATTTCAAATATGGCGGCATTCCGCACGCTGCTATTCTGATGGGTCGGCGCCTTCAGCGCGCCGACCAATCAGAATAGCGGCAGGCACTATGCAGCCATATTTGAAATACACTAAATGCCTCAGCCCCCGGCCGCTCCTGCCTCAGCCCCCGGCCACTGCAGCCTCTGCCCGCGGCCGCTCCAGCCTCTGCCCATCCTCTCCCGCCTCTGCCCGTCCTCTCCTGCTTCTGCCCGTCCTCTGCCCGCCTCTGCCCATCCTCTGCCCGTCCTCTGCCCACCTCTGCCCGCCTCACCCATCCTCACCCGTCCTCACCCCTCCAGCCTCCGCTTTCCTCACCCCTCCTGCCTCCACATTCCTCACCCCTCCAGCCTCCGCTTTTTTCACCCCTCCAGCCTCCGCTTTCCTCACCCCTCCAGCCACCGCACTCACTGCTAACCACTGAGCCACCGCACTCAGTGCTAACCACTGAGCCACCGCACTCACTGCTAACCACTGAGCCACCGCACTCACTGCTAACCACTGAGCCACCGCACTCACTGCTAACCACTGAGCCACCGCACTCACTGCTAACCACTGAGCCACCGCACTCACTGCTAACCACTGAGCCACCACACTCAGTGCTAACCACTGAGCCACCACACTCAGTGCTAACCACAGAGCCACCGCACTCACTGCTAACCACTGAGCCACCGCACTTAGTGCTAACCACTGAGCCACCGCACTCAGTGCTAACCACTGAGTCACCGCACTCAGTGCTAACCACTGAGCCACCGCACTCAGTGCTAACCACTGAGCCACCGCACTCAGTGCTAACCACTGAGCCACCGCACTCAGTGCTAACCACTGAGCCACCGCACTCAGTGCTAACCACTGAGCCACCGCACTCAGTGCTAACCACTGAGCCACCGCACTCAGTGCTAACCACTGAGCCACCGCACTCAGTGCTAACCACTGAGCCACCGCACTCAGTGCTAACTACTGAGCCACCACACTCAGTGCTAACCACTGAGCCACCGCGCAGTGCTAACCACTGAGCCACCGCGCAGTCCTAACCACTGAGCCACCGCGCAGTGCTAACCACTGAGCCACCACGCAGTGCTAACCACTGAGCCACCGTGCAGTGCTAACCACTGAGCCACCATATACAGCGCTAACCACTGAGCAACCGTGCAGTGCTAACCACTGAGCCACCGTATACTCTGCTACCCACTGAGCCACCATATACAGTGCTAACCACTGAACCACCATATACAGTGCTAACCACTGAGCCACCATATACAGTGCTAACCACTGAGCCACCATATACAGTGCTAACCACTGAGCCACCATATACAGTGCTAACCACTGAGTCACCATATACAGTGCTAACCACTGAGCCACCATACAGTGCTAACCACTGAGCCACCACATACAGTGCTAACCACCGAGCCACCATATACAGTGCTAACCACTGAGCCACCATAGAGTGCTAACCACTGAGCCACCATATACAGTGCTAACCACTGAGCCACCATATACAGTGCTAACCACTGAGCCACCATATACAGTGCTAACCACTGAGCCACCATATACAGTGCTAACCACTGAGCCACCATAGAGTGCTAACCACTGAGCCACCATATACAGTGCTAACCACCGAGCCACCATATACAGTGCTAACCACTGAGCCACCATAGAGTGCTAACCACTGAGCCACCATATACAGTGCTAACCACTGAGCCACCATATACAGTGCTAACCACTGAGCCACCATATACAGCGCTAACCACTGAGCGACCGTATACTCTGCTACCCACTGAGCCACCTGTATACACACAATTAATTTCACTGCACTCCCCTAACTATTAGTAAATAAACTATATATGGATTCTAGACTACCCGATTCTTTAGAATCGGGCCGCCATCTAGTTCTTTCATATTTCTCCTTTTGTTGATAGATCGGAACGTCGCACTTGAAGGTCGACCTACTCAATCTTCCATTTTTAGCTTCGTGCTTTATGGCTTCCTGTCAATGGCAATCAATGCAGTGGATGGAAACCAGGACTCGGATTTCTATCATGGATCCTGTTCTCACACTCACAATGACTTGTCTCCCTGGTGGAGGGTGGACTTGCTGGAGTCTTACAGAATTCACCACATAAACATCACTACCAGGCAGGACTGCTGTGCAGAACGACTGAACGGAGCAGAAATCCTGGTTGGAGACTCCTTGTCCAACAACGGGAACAATAATCCAAGGTGAGAACGAGCGGCTACAGACTCTAATTTACCTGCATGTGCTGTATACCGTACAAGAAGATGGCCATTTCACCCACAAGGTATTTCCTGAGGTATGACATCCCTGGCTCTTCTATGTCCTAAAAAAATTACTGAATTGGTACATAAACTACTAAGTTGAAAAAACTCAACAAATTTGGCCGCTTACAAATATCATTGCATTTAGCAGGATACTATCAGCCACCTCAGAGGCAACCCATATCTCCCAACACCGGTGCTCCATTTCTACAACCCTGACACGGGGGTGATTGTGGCATCTGCGACCAGCCGTGCCACAAGGAGGAGACAGGTGGTATCACTGGACATGAGATCACTACAGGACGGCAGCCACACGATTAGTGGAGCATAGTGTCAGAAAGCAGACTCTTCTATGTCCTCCAGACTCTTCTGTTTTCTCCAAACACCTGTCCTCCTTAGACCCCTCTATCTCCTTCAGATCCCTTTGTCCTCTCCAGACTCCTCTGTCATACCCAGAACCCTGTGTTCTCCAGACTCCTCTATCCTCTCCAGACTTTTTTGTCTCCTGCACACTCTTTTTTCTCCTCCAGACTCCTTCCAAACTCCCCTGATAATTCCATACATATCTGTCCTCTGTAGACCGCACTGTGACGCATTTGCTACCAAACCTGGCAGCACTCTAGCGCCCTTCTTATATCCAGGACAGTCAAGGAACTGACTGAGGATAAGGGAAGATGCTCATTTATTAAGGCACCCTCAGTGAGAGTGTATATTTTTCCAGTCCCAGGCCAGAAGTACCCTAGGCTGCCACTCCCAAGTTGCTCTCTTCCACCTCTGAGTTGTCTGGGATTCTCCTCCCCTGTATCTTTGCACTAACATTTTATTAAAACCTATGAATGGCCATAACTGCCCCTCAGGAGGTCCGAGAGGAGTGGTTCTGATCTCATTGAATCCTGTGGACTCTCCTCTATGCTTCAAGACCAAACATGGCTTCTCTAGTTGACTCCTAGTCACTGTACTGCGTATCTCCTCAACACACGGGGCTAGCATGAATTGGAAAGGGATATGAGTTGTAGATGGCCAGAATGTATAGTACATTCATAATTTGAAATAATGATTCTGGAGCCATTGAGTCAGGATTTGCTGCCAGGATTCCAGTAGGGTCTGCAGGTTTCCCGCCCCCATTTTCCCTGGTTAAAAAACTGGGATGATAGTCTTCCTGTATTCTGTGGCCGCTCACACCAGGGCTTTCCTGTCCCCTATGTCGGGAGACCATTTGGCCAGGAAGGGTATATCCTATAGTTAATGAGCACACCCTCTTGCCCAAGAGTTCAATTTTCCCTCAGGGTAAAAGGGAGGTGGAATTTTTGTGTGAGACGGACGAGAGGACAACCTGAACAAAAATATATATATATCTATAGGAATATTGAGATTTTGGCTTGATTAATACGCCAGAATATATCCTTTTTTCCTTACACCCACTATACCTTCCACAACCCATTGTCCTCTCCAGAATCCCCTGTCCTCTTCAGTCCTCTGTGACCTCCTTACTTCTCTATCCTCTCCAGACTTCTCTGTCTATTCCAGACTGAGTTTTCCAGACTCCTCTATTCTCTGCAGTCTCTTCTCTTTCCTACAGACACCTCTGCTTTTTCGAGACCCCTGTTTCCTCTAGACTCTTTTGTCCTCTCTAGACTCTTTTTTCTCCTTCTCTTCTTCTGTTCTTTTCAGGTTCTTTTTCTCCTCCAGACTCCTCTGTCTTCTCCAGACTTTGCTTTCTCCTCTGGACTCAACTGTCCTTTCTAGACTCATGTGTTGTTGTCACCAGACTATTCTGTCCTCTTCAGACCTTGGTGTCTTCCAGATTCCTTGATCCACAAAAGAATCTTCTTCTCTCCTCCAGAATTTTCCTGCAGACTCCTCTGTTCTCTCTAGACCATTCTGTGCTCCAGATCCCTTAGTCGCCTCCATACTCTTCCAGACCCTAACGCTCCATACTCTGTGTCCTCCTCTCCACTCCTCTGACCTATCCAAACCCTTCTTTCTCTCAGACTAGTCAGTAATCTCCATTCACCTGTGTCTTTTCCCATCTCCTCTATTCCCTCCAGTCTCCTCCAATGTCCTTTCTCACTATCAGACCCTTTTCTTCCCTCCGTCTTCTCTTCCATCTTCAACCCATACTCCTCTCTTCTGGAGGTTTTTCTTCCTAGGAATTCAAGGTTTTAGAGTCAAAGTATGTTGGGATCTATGTGCCGGTGACTTTCACTAACCTCAGGGGGTGGTCCACCATGGGGCAAGGATTTCTCCCTTTAGGTTCCTAAAAGCCAATCCCCATGCCCTCTTCTATATGTATGGTAGGGTTGTAACTTATCGTGGTTCTCATTACAGATGTGCAGTGGTGACAGCAATTCCACCTGGAGTAACCCAAGCTTTCATGTGCAATGATATGGTCGGGAGATACGTCAACATTATATTGCGTGATAAAAAGGAATTTCTTCATCTGTGCGAAGTTCAGGTTTTTGGAGCGAACCTAAGGAAGTAGAACCCGTGCCGATAATCAAAGTAAAATATTACTAAGAGTATAGTAATAATCTACGATAAATAAAGATATCTACAAGTGCAAATATCATAGAATAAAGACACTCACATTTATAAACTTGATGTCCAGTTCTTTCCTGCCTGGAGGTCATGAGTTTCACATGCTAGGACGCCTATTTTAAGTCGAGGGGTCTATTATAAAGAAAAGTGCGCTCAACACCTGTCCCCTCTACAACCAAGTCTAGTGGAGGCATATTACATCACGTTTTACATTATGGGGGTTTAGCGCTAATTTTTACTGCCTAACAGTGCATCTTAATAGTAATTACCGTGTTTCCCCGATAAGTAAGACGTAGTGGCGGTTTTAGGAGGGTCAGCTAATGTAAGACGTACCCGAAAGTAAGACGTAGTAAACTGTACGTTGGGAAAATATAAGCCATAGTACCGGTACCTTTTGCTGCATTAACAGCGGGATGCGGCCAGTTAGAGCGGGACTGAGGGACGGTTAGAGCGGGATTCGGCCGGTTAGAGCGGGATTTGACGGGCGCGGTTAGAGCGAGCGGGGATTACGGCCGCGGGAGCAGCGGTAATGTTGTCCGTGGTCCATCAGGACCATGGACAACATACAAAAACACGCAGCCTCAGTGCCCTCATGTGCAGCCGCTGGTGGTATGGGGTTAACTGTGTGTGCCCGGCCTGACGTCACCGCTGCCCCACTGATTGGCCCAGTGCCTCCTCTGTGTCCCCCGGCCGGCCTGAAGTCTCTGCGGCCCTCTGATTGCCCCAGCGGCTCCTGCATGAGGAAGAAGAAGCCACACCTCTACCCAGCACCGCAGAGGAATCGATCCGATCGCCATTACGGTACCAAGTAAGCATTCACAAAATGCACCATGTAAAGTTTCCTTAACTTGGTAACTTGCGGCGCAATCGCGGCAAGTCCCCATACAGTACATTGCATGGGGACTTGCTGCGATTGCTGTGGGAACTGTATGGGGCTGTTACCCTATGGGAGGCTGTGTGGGATACTGTATGGGGCTGTACCCTATGGGAGGCTGTGTGGGATACTGTATGGGGCTGCAACCCTATGGGAGGCTGTGTGGGATACTGTATGGGGCTGTAACCCTATGGGAGACATTTTTTTTTCCAATATAAGACATACCCTGAAAGTAAGTCTAGGTTTGGAGAAGACCCTGGTTGACCTCTTAGGCTTTGAGAAGATCATTATGGACATATCAAGGCTTAAGGTACCGTCACACGGGGAGACATCGCCGGCGATGTCGGCAGGGAGTCGTGGGAGCGTGCATTCCCGCCGACATCGCCGGTGAGATGTCACACGCTGTGATGTCGCCGGCGTTGCAATAGCGATGTTACCGGCGACATCGCCGCCAGGGTTAAAATCCACCCTGGTGGCGACGATTATAATGGGAGCCTATGGCTCAAGTCGCCGTGACATCGCTGTTGCCACGTTACACAGGTGATGCGTACACATCGCCTGAGAGTGATCGCGAGTCCCATAATAAATGTTGTACATGAAGGATCAGAGGCTCCCAATTGTGTGTTTTGAGGATAATTTTAGATAAAGAAACTCTGCACTTCAATTTTAATTTTAAAACAATTGAAATAAATCTAAGTCGTGTTAAGATCTAAAATGACAGAGAACGCGTGATGCAGAAAATATCAAAAGCAAAAGATCTGTCTTAAAAATCCTGTATATGATTCACTGGACAGACAGGTCCGATTCTTCTTCACTACGTATAACAGCGACAATTAAGAGGAGATCCGTAAACCTCCAGCTCACAGAAGCTGAGATATCCCGTCACTCCAGGTCTGATGATGGTCACATATCGCCCGCTCATGCCATCACATTGGAAGGTCTGAGTTCCGGCCTGTGGCAGTGTTGTAATTTTCACGCATCTATGAAAAAATACAGATTGTTACACAGGAGTCCATGTCGGGGTCCATGTTTCGAATCATATCAAGTAATTGCTTTTGCAATTGTCTTCAATCTTCATCTCCTAGAGATAAGCAAACACCTAAATGTTCGATGTCGGCTCCGTTCGTAACCATGGTAAAGCTCCTGGAAATGGTGCCAAGATGAATGCGCCATTTTCAGGGACAGCTGCGGGCTGCCATTCTTCAGTAAGGGGGCCCTAAAATGATGAGCCCTTACCCCGTTCAAAACACCAGACCTCAGCTGCCTAGTTTGACCTTGACTGGCAATTAAAAATAGGGCAGAACCCACTGCATTTTTCTCTGCCAGCCAAGGTCAAACTAGGCAGCTGAGGGTGGCAGCCCGCAGCTGTCCGCTTTATCTATACTATGACTAATAAGTACAGCGAAACCCTACACATTTTTGTTTACATTTTTTTTATTTTGCACCCTATGATGTCAGGTTGGTTAGTTGCCATACACTAAGGCAAATTTCGCTCGTCTCTAGTGACTCCCTTCTAACTAATTTACTATCCACCGCCTGTTGTCAAGTCCAATCTGTCTGATCATAGGCACAAAGACAAGTCCTATCTGGTCATTAAAAAAGGAGGTGGTTCAGATCAGTCCAGGTATTTGTATTTTGTTTAAAGGATTTAGGAATAGTCATCAACATGTAATCACTAATAATCTCCTGGCACCACCAGGACCTTGTCTCAGATAAGATCATTGACCAGGTAAATGGTCCCTACTATCCATGACAATCCTCGCCTTCACTGTGTTACTGGGGTTGAGTTTACGTCACACGTTAGAAGCTTTATGCTATATTAAGTATAAAGTGCAGAATATTTACCTGGGGTTGTTATTCCCATTATTGGCCAGAGAGTCTCCAATAAGAATTTCGGCTCCACTTATCAAGTCCGCGCAGCAGTCTCCTCGGTTGGTGATCGTGATATGTGAGATTCTATGTGATTCCAGTAGATCCAGTCTCCACCAGGGCGACAGCTCAGATTTAGATGAAAAGCAGGATCCGTGGGAGTACTCCGAATCATTATTTCCATCGATGACGTTAATGGCGGCGCTAAGCGTTTCGTAATTTGTAGACTGCGTTGCGCGACCTCGAAGGGCCACGTTTTGCACTGTAACACAATGATAAAAACTATGAGCTAAGCAATTGATGGAGCTATTGTAACCGGGTGGGAAGGTCTTGTGGAAAGATATAATTGTTGGAGTGATGAGGAAGGAAGGATGAGCCACCGTTTCATACAGACGTTAGGTGGTCTTGGTGCCATTGCTTGCCCCATTATTGGGGTTATACCAAGACAGCAAATAACTTGCTGATTGTTGTATTTTTTTGCCTCTAGGACACCACCAATCCAGAGAATGGGGCTGTAAAGTGCCACATGTGAATGAGCAATGGTCTAGCATGGGACTGTAGGAAACAGATGTGGGCAGAACCTGGTTATCTCCGGTAGGCAATGAATGGAGTGGTGGTGCACATACTCAACCACAACCAGGGGCGTAACTACAACAAGTGCAGGGGTTGCAATCGCACCCAGGTCCTCGAGCCTAAGGGATCCCAAAAGTCTCTTTAGCCTTTAGAAAAAGACTATTTCTATTAAAGATTTGCAATAATTGGGGACCCCGTTGGAGCTTTTGCATCGAAGCCTAGGAACTTCAAGTTATGCCACCGACCAACACACTGCTTAAAAAGGGTACTGTAAAACATGAGAGTCAAGGGTTTTCTTGTCCGCTGGCCTTGCTGTCTTTAGAAAGACCGCATGGGGCGTAGGCTCATCCCACTGAATGGCGGCACTCCTTTTCCGTGGGCGGAACACTACTCAGACAAACCAGGGTGAGGGTACAACACTCCGGTAAGACTTTATTGGGTCACCAACAGTCAACAGCAAGGACACAAGATGGTGCAAGTGACAGAGTCTCACCCTTCCATTGGCTCTCCAGGGATCAAAACCTCAGTGACTTTGGGTGATCCAGGACCAACTACCCACGTCAGCAGCACCCTGCTTTTGGCAGGCGCTGACTGAGAGGAGGGAGCGGCAAGCTTAGGAAACTGACTGAGCCCAGCGAGATATCTGTCCAGATGACCATATTGTCTGAACCTTGGTTCTCCAAACTAATTTGTGGGCTAAGTATTGACAACGGATTAGTTCAGTAATTCACAAGAACTGGTAGAATAGTCCCTAGGCTGAGGTCATGTAGACAGGAGCAGCCCCTTTTCTATCCCTCAGCTCCCATTTCAGGGCATTGTGCCCCACAGAATTGATGAGAGATGGCCCTTCCCTCATTGGCTTCTAGTTCAAACTGTTTGCATAATTGTCCTCTGAATGACACAGTCTAGCACACCGCAGGGGGCTGATGCAATCCACAATCAGCAGGCACTCCACAAAATAGAAAACTTAATAGGGGCATCGGTCAGTTACAAATGAAACATTGGCTCATGTCCTTTGATTTGGAGAAAAAATTAATAGTATGTCTGACATAATTAAGAATAGTTTACCCGTGCCCAAGTGGCCAGGTGCTGAGTCAGCACAGGCACTGTAGAGCCCTTTTTCTTTGGATCTGTGGGGATCCCAGCACTCTAAACCTCAGTGATCAATAAGTTCTCACCTATTTTGAGGTGATCCACCCAACCAAAATATAAGATCTGAAAGAATTCTTTATTCTATGTCCACCAGTTCTAAAGTTCTAGAGTTGTTAGAGTTATTACACAACTTACATTGATCTGTGCCGCCAAACACGGAGATCCACAAGAGGACGAAGGTGAGTAAGAACATGATTATTCCGCCAAACTGGAAAACAAGCAGAGAAGTCACAGGATCAAGGTCAAAATGAATGTGAATCAGACACTATGAGGATGACAGGAGCCTTACCACCTCCCGGAGCCGGCACAATCCTCTACTGAACCTCTCCAGCTTATCAATCATACAAGGAAAACTAGAGGTCTTTATGATGAGGCCAGGGCTGTCTGGGGGTACTCGGTCACCGGGTCTGCTGAGTAGGGAGTCACAGGTGGACGGTATCCCGGTGCCGTGCCCTGGGGATCATTTGAAGGGGGTTGTGAGGGAATTATTTACAGGGGGGGGACGTGACGCCACCTGTAGTGTCCGGTAATTTGGTACCAGCGCTGCCAGCCGGCCGCTGAGGTGATGGAGGGGGCAGCAAAGTGTGGTACAGCTCCCCACAGGTGGAGCTTTACCTCAGGGCAGCAATAAAGGAAGATGGTGAGGGAGAGCAGTGAAGGAGGAAGATGATGGATTATAGCTGATAAACAGTCACACATACACACAGGGATAGTTGTTCCGGTACCTTTTTACTGGTGTTCATATAGCAGGTACAGTCCAGAATAACAACCAGGTCCCTGGTGCAATTTAGGATCAGCTCCTTGGAAGGATTTGAGGCCTCCTTTATCTCTATTCTTTGCCTTGAGGGATGAGTCTTGCCTGAGTTTGAACTCTCCAATTATCTATTATCTAAAACTAACAATTAGGCCCTTCTGTGGGAACCCGGTTTATCCTGTGGCCCCTGGTCCTCTGTTTGGTTAGTTTTTTTAATGTCTTTACTATCTTCCTTCAGGGCTAAACTTCACCTGAAACTGCTGGGGTTTTTACTGTGGCTCTGTAAGCCCACAGCATCGGACTCCAGTGTCCGGTTGTGCTCAAGGGGAATGTCATTTTAATCCCTCTTCTTATTCCCTACCTCTTCTCCTTGCCTCCGGCCCCTTCCCTGGGGTGTGAACAGCTGACAAAATGGTCGCTTCTGGTCCTGGCATCAGTCTTTTCCAGAGACCAGCAGCTTTGCCTCCATCTTTCTCCTCTCCTCACACGAACTAACTGCCTAGCAACTGTCTCCTAGGACCAACTGTCTCCTCCTCTCAGCCTGGATCTCATTAAAGGGGAACTGACTTAATGCAGCCAGTAGAGCTCCCCCTTCAGGTCTGGAGTGGAAGGTGTTGTGTGCTGAACAAACCAAGGTGTCAATCCTTCCTTGCACCAGTGTAACCTGTGGCAATCCCCCGCAGGGGTGCCACATTCCCCCCTAGTTAAACACAGTCCTCCGGGACTGAAACATTTTTCATAAACACAACAGGTTATAACTATTTACATTTGATTATTGAACAAAGTCTTAAAAATTAAAAATTTACAAAAACCAAGGAAAAATAAGAAAACAGGTTACCAGTCCATACAGCACTAGTCCATTCGCTGCAGGCTGTTTAGGGGGTGTTGAAACAGGGATTTGCCACTAATAGTCCTGTGGCTATGGTCCATTTTGAAAATAAGAAAAAGGGAAAGTTCAAGAGTCCAACAAATTTAGTTTCTTAGAATTAAAAGAAAAAGCATAACTATATACAATACGGGTGTATCTGCTTAGGAGGCCTGGCTTCACTTATACCACCCCCAGGCACTTTCTTTTCCTAACTTTATGTGCATGGGGGCTAGTCCAGTTCCTCCACCCTTCTATACACTACCATTAATAACATTTTCATTCTGAACATATTTACATTTTAAATATTTTCACATTTTCCCACGTGTTATGACCTATTCTCTGTACCTAAGTGGTGGGTGTCCTAGATTGACACGTGTTGACCTACGTAACACTGGTGTAGGGTCTGTGAGAGTGGGTCTATGTGTAACTGGTAAACTGGGTAGCAGTCTGCGACTACCTGATCTCATAGTAGGAATGGCAGATACACCGATTGCAGGGATCTCTGGTTCCAGTACAACGGGTGGTTCTTGTATTCTTGGCACTTCTACTGCTGAATGAAACATTAAAGTTGGGATTAGATATGTACCTTCTATTTGAGGCCAATCTGCTGGTAACTCTCCAATGATTGTCTGGACTGTCTTTGGCTTCTCTTGCTCTTCTGGCTTTGGACAAGGTACATCTTCTTCTGGTTGAAGCTGTTGAGGGCACTTTTTCAAATGATCTCTGGACACTGTTGCTGTAGTTTCACCATGATCTTTACTGATTAAACAGGTTTTCTGATTGTCAAAATTGGATGGTAATACAGTGTATGGTTCTTTTTCCCACTGATCATCTAGTTTGTGCATTCTCCTTTTTCTTCTCAAAACCAATTCACCTGGTGTTAAGGGCGTTCCTTGTGCACTCTTGTTGAAGTTGGTTTCTTGTCTTCCTCTTGATCTTTCCAGACTTCTCTCAACGCATTCTTGGATTTTCTGGTATTGTGCTTTCCTACGAGTATCCCAATCTGTATCTGTAGTATCTGCTTCAGGAACTACTATGCCTAACTCAAAGTCTGCTGGCAACTTTCCTGGTCTTGCTCTCATGAGGTATGCAGGGGTGCAATTTGTTGAACTTACTGGGATGTTGTTGTAAATGTCAACTAGATCTGGTAACTTTTCTAGCCACTGGTTTCGTTCTTCTAAGGGCAGAGTTTTTAACATTTCAATTACCACGTGATTCATCTTTTCGCACATTCCATTTGTTCTAGGATGGTAAGACGTAGTGCGTATTTTCTTGCATCCGTATAGGCGACAGAACTCTTGAAATATTTCAGCTTCAAAGGCGGGTCCTTGGTCTGTCAATACCTGGTCTGGATAGCCATGGGGTCTGCAGAAATAAGCTTGAAATGTTCTTGCTGCTGTTTCAGCTGTTAGATCTTTTACTGGAGCTACCACAAGGAATCTGGAATAGTGGTCTACCATGGTAAGAGCATAAGTGTACCCTGATTTGCTGGGTGTAAGTTTGACATGATCTATGGCTACCAGTTCTAATGGTTCTTTGGTGATGATAGGTTTGAGGGGTGCTTTCTGGCTGTTACGGTCTTTTCTTCTTAATGAGCATGGTCCACAATTTTTACACCATCTCTCTATGGAGGCTCTCATGCTGATCCAATAGAATCTTTCACGTAACAGTATTTCTAATTTTCTCCATCCAAAGTGTCCCGATTCATTGTGATACGCTTGCAATACCATTTGAACATCTCTCTTTGGAACCACAACTTGCCATACCATTTCATGTGTTCTTGGGTTGATGTACCGCCTGCACAATTGACCTTGATAAATGAATAACCGGCTTCTTTCTTTCCACAAGTGTTGAGCTTCCAGTGGAGCGTTCTTTTCAAGTTTGGAATCTGGTTGAGTTATCAAGTTCTTTACAAGACTTACTGCTGGATCACTGTCTTGAGTCTCTTTCCATCCATAGTGAGGCAACGGGTTTAGTTCAACAGTCTGACGATTTTGGTAGACTCGATCTTCAGCGATTTGCCATTTTCTACTTTTATGGAAAGCTGGGAGTTCTATTTCCTCTAGGTCATCTTCCTCTTCACTTCCTTGTGGATGTACTTGAGGATTTCTAGAAAGGGCATCTGCATTTGCGTTATTGCGGCCTGCTCGATATTTGATAGTAAAGTCATAATTCGACAGTCGAGCCATCCAACGTTGCTCCAATGCTCCAAGTCTCGCGGTATCTAAATGCGTCAACGGGTTATTATCTGTGAAGACAGTGAATTTCGAAGCTGCGAGGTAATGCTTGAACCTTTCTGTTACAGCCCAGACCAAGGCCAGGAACTCCAACTTAAAGGAACTGTAATTTTCTGGGTTCCTCTCAGTGGGTCGAAGTTTTCTGCTAGCGTAGGCAATTACTCGTTCTTTACCATCTTGCATCTGAGAAAGGACTGCTCCCAGGCCTACATTGCTTGCGTCAGTGTAAAGGACAAATGGTAGGTTATAATCAGGGTAAGCCAAAATTTCCTCACCAGTTAAAGCCTGCTTCATCTGTTGGAAGGAATTTTCTTGTTCCTCTCCCCATTCTAATGGTGACTCTGGAAATCTTCTCTTCTTAGATTGGCCTATCAGTAGATCTTGTAGGGGCGCAGCCATCTTTGTATAGCCCTTAATGAATCTTCTATAGTATCCAACCAAACCTAAGAACTGACGTACCTCGGTGATGGTCGTTGGTCTTTGCCAATCCTGAATTGCTGTTACCTTTTCCGGGTCTGGTGCTACTCCATCTGTGCTGACCACGTGTCCCAGGTATTGGACTTTAGGTTTCAACAGGTGACATTTGGATGGTTTGAGTTTCATTCCGTACTTTGCTAAAGCCTCAAATACCTCTGCCAGGTGTTTCAGGTGTTCTTCGTAGGTTCTAGAGAACACGATGACATCGTCCAGGTATAAGAGCACTGTTTCGAAGTTTCGATGTCCCAGGCAACTTTCCATGATTCTCTGAAACGTTCCTGGTGCGTTGCATAACCCGAATGGCATACTATTGAATTCGCATAATCCCATTGGCGTTGTGAATGCAGTCTTCTCTCGGTCTTCTTCTGCAACGGAGACCTGCCAATACCCACTAGTGAGATCTAATGTGGAGAAATAATTAGCAGTCTTTAATGCAGCAAGAGACTCCTCTATTCGGGGTAACGGGTAAGCATCTTTGTGAGTGATTTTATTGACTTCCCGGTAATCCACACACATCCTCATTGTGCCATCCTTCTTCCTGACTAGGACTAAAGGGGCTGCCCAGGGACTACTACTATCTCTTATAACCCCGGCCTCCTTCATGTCCCTCAGCATTTCTTTGGCATGTTGATAGTGACCTGGTGGAATGGGTCTGTGTCTCAACTTGATTGGTGGATGATTTCCTGTGGGTATGTGATGCTGTACCCCTTTAATCCTCCCAAAATCTAATGGATGTTTGCTGAATATCTGCTCAAACTCTTGCACTACCCGGTACACTCCATGCTTCAGGTGAGAAGGGGTGGCATCAGTTCCTACATGCAACAGCTGACACCACTCCTCCTGCTGTCCTTTAGAGTTACTATCCTCCGCCGGACTAGGCGAGGAAACAGGTTCTACTGCCTGTATGTTGTTGTTACAAACAGTATACAGCTTTGCTACGGTAGCATACCGGGGTAACTTTGCTTCTTCTGCCCCACAATTTAGCACACGGATTGGTACTCGTCCCTTGCGTACATCCACCACCCCTCTGGCTGTCAGTAGTGTAGGTCTGTGTTCTGAAAATACCGGCTCTACAACCGCCTGGTATTCCTGTCCTCTACAACCTATCGCTGCTCGACACCATATCATCATTTCACTATTTGGTGGTATTACAATAGGAACCGAGTCTATTACCCGCACACTGCCAATTTCTCCCCCAGACAGATTTACCTGTTGCTTGTGGATGAGGGCTCGGATCTCTCGTTGGATGACTCTTGTCCGCCCATAACCAGCAGTTTGAGAAATCTGTCGGAGTAAAAACAACACTTCTCCAAAGCAGTTTTCAATAACATTTGTACCAATAACCATGTAAGGGCATTTTTCATTAGGATTATCTTCAACTACAAATAACCCTTGACCTCTCAACTCCTCCCTCCCCAACTTTATTGTAGCTGCTCTGTACCCCACCTGTTTCTGTGGTTGGCCATTAGCTGCAATAATATAAAAATTGGGGTTTGGGGGTTCAAGATCATCATCAGACCAATACTGCTTATAAAGGATATGCGGGATCGGTAGTAACCTGCGACCCGGTGTCCAATAGGGCCGACATGGGAATTCCTTCTAGTGTAATGTTGAGGTACGGACGGCCTCCCACGTACCGCTTACACCAGTCTTTTGGGCCCAGTTGCTCTACTCCTGGGAGTTGGCCCTCGGACCCAGGAATCTCGTGTTTAAAGGACATCCTCTTTCAAAGTGTCCTGGTTTGTTGCATCGCAGGCAGATGGGTTGTCCTGAAGAATCTGTGTAATCCCTGGCTCTGCGTTGGAATGGTGCGTTGGTCCCCTGCGCGGGCGACCCGGTTCTGCGTTGGAATGGTGCGTTGGTCCCCTGCGCGGGCGACACGGCTTTTCTCTGCATCCATGGGACATCCTCAGGGCTATCAGCTAGTTGAATTTTGCTTGGTGGTGGTGCCCCAGGCATATTTTGCAAGAGCTTTAGTATGTAGTCCATGTTTTTAGTTAACTGCAGCACCTGGTTTTGCATGTTATCATTTGCTACAGCTTGACTCTCTGCTTTTGCAGGTTCTGCAGAAATAGGTTTGAAGTCAATGGAAGAAGCATTAGCCTGCCAGGATGGGTTGGCAGGTTCTGCAGGTGTTGGATCTCTTAGCACAGTTATAGCACGATCTTTTAAGTCACTAAAACTCACTGTTGGGTGATCCAATACCCACATATGCACTTGTTGGCGGTGATAATCTGATCTTAATCCTTCTGTAAACTGCTCAGCAAGCATTTTATCCTCTTCCAGTACACTTGCCGGGTCTACCTGTTTCAAGGACCAGAGTGCTCTTTGTAAACGGAGGGCATAGTCTCTGATGGTATCCTGTGGTCTCTGCTTACACTGATAAAACAGCATCCTCAATTCAGACTGTGTGCGCTTCTCAAATACCATTTTTAGCTTATCAAACACTTTGACAGCAGAGTCCTTGTCAGCATTTCTCCAGGACTCAGCCTCCAGCTCCGCTACGCCTATTAATTGTCCCAGCACAACGGTAGCCTGTTGCTTCTGTGTCATAGCATACATGTCCAGCATTGCACACATCTTATGCTTAAATGTTGCTAGCGTACCAGGTTTACCTTCATATGTTGGTAACCACTTGGCACCCGGTACATACGGCATGGTTATAGGCATTATTTGGGCTGCTGCTTCAGGTACTGCGTTCTCGCCATTTCCCCTGTCAGGGACCCACACATCATCCGTGTCACTCATGGTGAGGCCCCCCTAGTTAATGGCTGCCAACCTGTAAGATGAAAACTGGTTTCTTTAGCCGTTGGCGGCTCTGCAGCTGGAGCGGGCTCCTCAGGTCTCTCTCTAACAGGGAGCTGCGCTTTCCTCAGTCTCTCCGGCAGAGTGGAAGGGGGCGGGGCTTATCTTCCCGCTCTTTCTCCTGCTGTGACGCAGCTGTAATTTCTGAGGCGATGTAATGGCGGCCGCACAAACAGTCAATTAAATAAAGTCTTAAGGCGCACTTCACCTGGTAAATACCAGGCTGGTTTGAATCCTGTTCGTGACGCCAGAAAATGATGAGGCCAGGGCTGTCTGGGGGTACTCGGTCACCGGGTCTGCTGAGTAGGGAGTCACAGGTGGACGGTATCCCGGTGCCGTGCCCTGGGGATCATTTGAAGGGGGTTGTGAGGGAATTATTTACAGGGGGGGGGACGTGACGCCACCTGTAGTGTCCGGTAATTTGGTACCAGCGCTGCCAGCCGGCCGCTGAGGTGATGGAGGGGGCAGCAAAGTGTGGTACAGCTCCCCACAGGTGGAGCTTTACCTCAGGGCAGCAATAAAGGAAGATGGTGAGGGAGAGCAGTGAAGGAGGAAGATGATGGATTATAGCTGATAAACAGTCACACATACACACAGGGATAGTTGTTCCGGTACCTTTTTACTGGTTTTCATATAGCAGGTACAGTCCAGAATAACAACCAGGTCCCTGGTGCAATTTAGGATCAGCTCCTTGGAAGGATTTGAGGCCTCCTTTATCTCTATTCTTTGCCTTGAGGGATGAGTCTTGCCTGAGTTTGAACTCTCCAATTATCTATTATCTAAAACTAACAATTAGGCCCTTCTGTGGGAACCCGGTTTATCCTGTGGCCCCTGGTCCTCTGTTTGGTTAGTTTTTTTAATGTCTTTACTATCTTCCTTCAGGGCTAAACTTCACCTGAAACTGCTGGGCTTTTTACTGTGGCTCTGTAAGCTCACAGCATCGGACTCCAGTGTCCGGTTGTGCTCAAGGGGAATGTCTTTTTAATCCCTCTTCTTATTCCCTACCTCTTCTCCTTGCCTCCGGCCCCTTCCCTGGGGTGTGAACAGCTGACAAAATGGTCGCTTCTGGTCCTGGCATCAGTCTTTTCCAGAGACCAGCAGCTTTGCCTCCATCTTTCTCCTCTCCTCACACGAACTAACTGCCAACTGTCTCCTAGGACCAACTGTCTCCTCCTCTCAGCCTGGATCTCATTAAAGGGGAACTGACTTAATGCAGCCAGTAGAGCTCCCCCTTCAGGTCTGGAGTGGAAGGTGTTGTGTGCTGAACAAACCAAGGTGTCAATCCTTCCTTGCACCAGTGTAACCTGTGGCAATCCCCCGCAGGGGTGCCACATTTACATTACTAAATGATGCCACCATTGAAGTGCATCTCCACTGTTACAACACATTGCAGCGCAGGAGTCTGCAGTGCTATCATTTCCCTAACTCACTCTATTTTTGCTGATAACCTCCCAAAGTCTGGGCTTCTGGATACACTGAGACATGCATCGCCCCTGAGCTCCCGTCTTCTGTGTGTCGTAGGATTTTACAGTCCTCGCTCCTACACTGAAGATGGTAGTTAAAGCTACACTGACACCAGGTTTATACCATCCTATCTGACAGCAGCAGAATGTAGAGACAGAGACCCTGATTCCAGCGGTGTCACTTACTGAGCTGCTTGCTGTCATTTTCATAAAATTACTGTTTTCTCTGCTTCAGATTTAGCAATAAATGAATATGCTGGACTATTTGAGTAGTCCTATAATGATAATCTCAAAATGATTAAACAGTGATTTTATCAAAACTACACTGAGAAGCCCATGTGTGTCAGAATGTATGGGCTCCTGGAGACATATATTAGTGAGGACATCAGAATGTATGGGCTCCTGGAGACATATATTAGTGAGGACATCAGAATGTATGGGCTTCCGGTGGTATATATTAGTGAGGACATCAGAATGTATGGGCTCCTGGTGGTATATATTAGTGAGGATATCAGAATGTATGGTCTCCTGATGGTATACATTACTGAGGACATCAGAATGTATGGGCTCCTGGTGGTATATATTACTGAGGACATCAGAATGTATGGGCTCCTGGTGGTGTATATCAATGAGGACATCACAATGTATGGACCCCTGGTGGAATATATTAGTGAGGACATCAGAAAGTAAGGGCTCCTGGTAGAATATATTAGTTAGGACATCAGAATGTATGGGCTCCTGGTGGAATATATTAGTGAGGACATCAGAATGTATGGGCTCCTGGTGGAATATATTAATGAGGACATCACAATCTATGGGCTCCTGGTGGTATATATTAGTGAGGATATCAGAGTGTATGGGCTCCTGGTGGAATATATTAGTGAGGACATCAGAATGTATGGGCTCCTGGTGGTATATATTAGTGAGGACATCAAAATGTATGGGTTTCTGGTGGTATATATTAGTGACTACATCAGCATGTATGGGCTCCTGGTGGTATGTATATATTAGTGAGGACACCAGAATGTATGGGCTCCTGGTGGTATATATTAGTGAGGACATCAGAATGTATGGGCTCCTGGTGGTGTATATTAGTGAGGACATCAGAATCTATGGGCTCCTGGTTTTATATATTAGTGAGGATATCAGAGTGTATGGGCTCCTGGTGGAATATATTAGTGAGGACATCAGAATGTATGGGCTCCTGGTGGTATATATTAGTGAGGACATCAGAATGTATGGGTTTCTGGTGGTATATATTAGTGACTACATCAGCATGTATGGGCTCCTGGTGGTATGTATATATTAGTGAGGACACCAGAACGTATGGGCTCCTGGTGGTATATATTGGTGAGGACATCAGATTGTATGGGCTCCTGATGGTATGTATATATTAGTGAGGACATCAGAATGTATGGGCTCCTGGTGGTATGTATATATTAGTGAGGACACAAGAATGTATGGGCTCCTGGTGGTATATATTGGTGAGGACATCAGATTGTATGGGCTCCTGGTGGAATATATTAGTGAGGACATCAGATTGTATGGGCTCCTGGTGGAATATATTAGTGAGGACATCAGAATGTATGGGCTCCTGGTGGTAGATATTAGCGAGGACATCAGAATGTATAAACTCTTGCTGGTATATGTTAGTGAGGATATCAGAATGTATGGTCTCCTGGTGGTATATATTAGTGACTACATCAGAATGTATGGGCTCCAGGTGGTATATATGAGTCAGGACATCAGAATGTATGGGCTCCTGGTGGAATATATTAGTGAGGACATCAGAATGTATGGGCTCCTGGTGGTATATATTAGTGAGGACATCAGAATGTATGGGCTCCTGGTGGTATATATTAGTGAGGACATCAGAATGTATGGGCTCCTGGTGGTATATATTAGTGAGGACATCAGAATGTATGGGATCCTGGTGGTATATAATAGTGAGGACATCAGAATGTATGGGCTCCAGGTGGTATATATTAGTGAGGACATCAGAATGTATGGGCTCAGGGTGGTATATATGAGTCAGGACATCAGAATGTATGGGCTCCTGGTGGAATATATTAGTGAGGACATCAGAATGTATGGGCTCCTGGTGGTTATATTAGTGAGGACATCAGAATGTATGGGCTCCTGGTGGTATATATTAGTGAGGACATCAGAATGTATGGGCTCCTGGTGGTATGTATATATTAGTGAGGACACCAGAATGTATGGGCTCCTGGTGGTATATATTGGTGAGGACATCAGAATGTATGGACTCCTGGTGGAATATATTAGTGAGGACATCAGATTGTATGGGCTCCTGGTGGAATATATTAGTGAGGACATCAGAATGTATGGGCTCCTGGTGGTAGATATTAGTGAGGACATCAGAATGTATAAACTCTTGGTGGTATATGTTAGTGAGGATATCAGAATGTATGGTCTCCTGGTGGTAAATATTAGTGATTACATCAGAATGTATGGGCTCCAGGTGGTATATATTAATGAGGACATCAGAATGTATGGGCTCAGGGTGGTATATATGAATCAGGACTTCAGAATGTATGGGCTCCTGGTGGTATATATTAGTGAGGACATCAGAATGTATGGGATCCTGGTGGTATATAATAGTGAGGACATCAGAATGTATGGTCTCCAGGTGGAATATATTAGTGAGGACATCAGAATGTATCGGCTCCTGGTGGTATATATTAGTGAGGACATCAGAATGTATGGGCTCCTGGTGGTATATATTAGTGAGGACATCAGAATGTATGGACCCCTAGTGGTATATATTAGTGAGGACATCAGAATGTATGGGTTCAGGGTGGTATATATGAGTCAGGACATCAGAATGTATGGGCTCCTGGTGATATATATTAGTGAGGACATCAGAATGTATGGGCTTCTGGTGGCATATATTAGTGAGAACAGCAGAATGTATGGGCTCCTGGTGGTATATATTAGTGAGTACATCAGAATGTATAGGCTCCTGGTGGTATATATTAGTGAGAACAGCAGAATGTATGGGCTCCTGGTGGTATATATTAGTGAATACATCAGAATGTATAGGCTCCTGGTGGTATATATTAGTGAGAACAGCAGAATGTATGGGCTCCTGGTGGTATATATTAGTGAATACATCAGAATGTATAGGCTCCTGGTGGTATATATTAGTGAGAACAGCAGAATGTATGGGCTCCTGGTTGTATATATTAGTGAGGACATCAGAATGTAAGGGCTCCTGGTGGTATATATTAGTGAGTACATCAGAATGTATAAGCTCCTGGTGGTATATATTAGTGAGGACATCAGAATGTATGGGCTTCTGGTGGCATATATTAGTGAGAACAGCAGAATGTATGGGCTCCTGGTGGTATATATTAGTGAGTACATCAGAATGTATAGGCTCCTGGTGGTATATATTAGTGAGGACATCAGAATGTATGGGCTTCTGGTGGCATATATTAGTGAGAACAGCAGAATGTATGGGCTCCTGGTGGTATATATTAGTGAGTACATCAGAATGTATAGGCTCCTGGTGGTATATATTAGTGAGGATATCACAATGTATGGGCTCCTGGTGGTATATATTAGTGAGGATATCAGAATGTATGGGCTTCTGGTGGTATATATTAGTGAGGACATCACAATGTATGGGCTCCTGGTGGTATATATTAGTGAGGACATCACAATGTATGGGCTCCTGGTGGTATATATTACTGAGCACATCAGAATGTATGGGCTCCTGGTGGTATATATATAACAAAGAGGCGTACACATCAGAATGTATGGACCCTGGTGGTATATATTAGTGACTACATCAGAATGTATGCGCTCTGGTGGTATATATAGTGGCTACATACAGAATGTATGGGCTCCGGTGGATATATATAAGTGAGGACATAAGAATGTATGGGCTCCTGGTGTATATATTAGTGACTACATCAGAATGTATGGGCTCCTGGTAGTATATATTAGTGAGGACATCAGAATGTATGGGCTCCTGGTGGAATATATAGTGAGGACATCAGAATGTATGGCTCCTGGTGGTATATATGAGTGAGGACATCAGAATGTATGGGCTTCTGGTAGTATATATTAGTGAGGACATCAGAATGTTGTGCTCCTGGTGTGTATATTAGTGAGGACATCACAATGTATGGGCTCCTGGTGTGTATATTTGTGAGGACATCAAATGTATGGGCTCCTGGTGGTATATTAAGTGAGGACATCACAATGTATGGGCTCCTGGTGGTGTATATTTGTGAGGACATCAGAATGTATGGGCTCCTGTGTGTGTGTATTTGTGAGGACATCAGAATGTATGGCCTGCTGGTAGTATATATTAATGAGTAGATGAAAATATATGGGCTCCTGTGGTAATATTAGTGAGGATATCAGAGTGTATGTGTGGTGCCCCTGCGGTCTGGTTGCCACAGAGGGGTACTGCACCAGGGGACAGGGGAGAACACAAACTCAAGCCCACAGCACTCACACACAGAGAATACAATATGTGAAAAAGGACAAAACAAGTACCAGCAGGAGATAAAAATACAACAAGGACATTTCCACCAAACACCAAACTAGGAGCAACTGTGTTCAAATAACTAAATCACCAAGCACAGGAGCGGAATTGCTGGAGCAAAGCTGAAGCTATAATTGGGATAGTAGACTGGGCTCCATCATACTTAAAGGGTGGAGATGGTTGTGATAGGACAGAAGCAACCAACAACTACAGCAACAAATGAACACCCATCAGACAGTTAACTCCTGCAAGACTGATGGCCAGTGAACACAAAACATCTGACGTCCTAACTCTGGCTGAGAAACAAAGCAGCACAAGGTTGCATATCAAACTCCATAGTGTGAACAGAGTCAGAAGATGCCAAGACACCAAGTGAGCGCAGAGAGGAACAGCGCATGACACACATCTGATAAACTAAAATTGAACTGTTTGGCCATAATGACCATCGTCAAGTTTGGAGGAAAATGGTAGAAGCTTGGAAGCCTAACACCATCCCGACTGTGAGACATGGGGGTGGCAGCATCATGTTGTAGGGTTGTTTAGCTTCAGGAGGGACTGGTGAACTTCACAAAATAGATGGCATCATGAAGAAAGAAGATTATGTGACAATACTGAAGCAAAACCTCCAGACATCAGCCAGGAAGGTAAAGCTTGGGTGGAAATGGGTCTTCCAAATGGACAATAACACAGAGCAGCGGCGTAACTAGGTTTGACGGCGCCCGGGGCAAAGATCTATTTTGGCGCCCCCCCCCCGAAGCAGGTGAGGACCGGGATGGGCGCCGCCGGCACCCCCCGCTGAGTTGCGCCCGGGGCAAAAGGTCCGGCTGCACCCCCCTAGATACGCCCCTGACACAGAGCTACTGCCAAACTGGCTACAAAGTGGCTTACGGATAACAAAGTCAATGTTTTGGAGTGGCCATCACAGAGCCCTGATCTCAATCATATTGAAAGTTAATGGGCAAAGCTGAAAAGGCTGCGAGCAACGAGACCTACAAACATGACTCAGTTACACCAGTTCTGTCAGGAGGAATGGGCCAAAATTCCCACCTACTATTGTGAGAATCTTGTGGAAGGATCCAAAACATTTCACCCAACTCACAGATTAAGGGCAATGGTATCAAATACTAATGAAATGTATGCAAACTTGTGACTTTGCAGAAAGTAATAAAAATATCTTAACACATTCTCTCTCTCTCTTATTATTCTGCATTTGGCAAATATTAATAATTATGGAAACCCTAATTGACCGAAAATGGGAAAGGTTTATTCTGATTTCATGTCAGATAGTGAGAAAACATGCAGATGTGTCTTTATATATAGAGGATGGAAGCGTCTGGTTTCAACTGTATTTAGGTATCTATCCATCTATCTATCTATCTATCTATCTATCTATCTATCTATCTATCTATCTATCTATCTATTCTATCTATGTACAAAGTTGGCAAAAAGTATTGCCACCCCTGCAATTCTGTCAGATAATACTCAGTTTCTCCCTGAAAATTATTGCAATCACAAATTCTTTGCTATTATTATCTTCATTTAATTTGTCTTCAATGAAAAAACACAAAAGAGAATGAAGCAAAAAGCAAAACATTGATCATTTCACACAAAACTCCAAAAATGGGCCAGACAAAAGTATTGGCACCCTCAGCCTAATACTTGGTTGCACAACCTTTAGCCAAAATAACTGCGATCAACCGCTTCCGGTAACCATCAATGAGTTTCTTACAGTGCTCTGCTGGAATTTTACACCATTCTTCTTTGGCAAACTGCTCCAGGTCCCTGATATGTGAAGGGTGCCTTCTCCAAACTGCCATTTTTAGATCTCTCCACAGGTAATCTATGGGATTCAGGTCTGGACTCATTGCTGCCACCTTAGAAGTCTCCAGTGCTTTCTCTCAAACCATTTTCTTGTGCTTTTTGAAGTGTGTTTTGGGTCATTGTCCTGCTGGAAGACCCATGACCTCTGAGGGAGACCCAGCTTTCTCACACTGGGCCCTACATTATACTGTAAAATTTGTTGGTAGTCTTCAGACTTCATAATGCCATGCACACGGTCAAGCAGTCCAGTGCCAGAGGCAGCAAAGCAACCCCAAAACATCAGGGAGCCTCCGCCATGTCTGACTGTAGGGAGCGTGTTCTTTTCTTTGATGCCTCTTTTTTTCTCCTGTAAACTCTATGTTGATGCCTTTGCCCATAAATCTCTACTTTTGTCTCATCTGATCAGAGAACATTCTTCCAAAACATTTTAGGCTTTCTCAGGTAAGCTTTGGCAAACTCCAGCCTGGCTTTTTTATGTCTCAGGGTAAGAAGCAGGGTCTTCCTGGGTCTCCTACCGTACAGTCCCTCTTCATTCAGACGCTGACGGATAGTACGGGTTGACACTGTTGCACCCTCGGACTGCAGGGCAGCTTGAACTTGTTTGGATGTTAGTCGAGGTTCTTTATCCACCATCCGCACAATCTTGCGTTGAAATCTCTCGTCAATTCATCTTTTCCGTCCACATCTAGGGAGGTTAGCCACAGTGCCATGGGCTTTACACTTCTTGATGACACTGCACACGGTAGACACAGGAACATTCAGGTCTTTGAAGATGGACTTGTAGCCTTGAGATTGCTCATGCTTCCTCACAATTTGGTTTCTCAAGTCCTCAGACAGTTCTTTGGTCTTCTTTCTTTTCTCCATGCTCAATGTGGTACACACAAGGACACAGGACAGAGGTTGAGTCAACTTTAATCCATGTCAACTGGCTGCAAGTGTGATTTAGTTATTGCCAACACCTGTTAGGTGCCACAGGTAAGTTACAGGTGCTGTTAATTACACAAATTACAGAAGCATCACATGATTTATCTAACAGTGCCAATACTTTTGTCCACCCCCTTTTTTATGTTTGGTGGAATTAGATCCAATTTGGCTTTAGGACAATTCTTTTTGTGTTTTTTTATTGAAGACAAATTAAATGAAGATAATAATAGCAAAGAATGTGTGATTGCAATCATTTTCAGGAAGAAACTGAGGATTATCTGACAGAATTGCAGGGGTGTCAATACTTTTGGCTGCAACTGTATGTATCTATCTATTCTATCTATGTATCTATCTATCCTTCTAGTGTATGGAAACTTCTGGTTTTAACTGTACATATGGTTAAGGTGGCTGGGTGTGCTTGTCTTTGCTAAGCACTTCATGGTAGTGAAAAGTTCTGAAAAGTTCCAAAAAGTTAGAAAAGTTCTAAAAGTAAATTAAAATGCCAAGCTTGGCCCTGACCATTATGACTACAGCTGCTGGGTGTCAGTCCAGCCTATCATTGTGCTGACATACTGCACTAATATAAGTGACACTCACTTCTTACCTGTGGACTGTGAAGTGCGGATACTTGGAAGGTGAAGGTGAGTATGAAGCTTAATCTTGTCCCAGCAGTTGCCTGATTCCTCCCGGACCACGAAGGCTGAAGTATTTATAGAGAGAAAGAAAAAAGGTTCTGCCCAATTATGGGTCAGTGACTCCCCCATATACAGCACATTACAACAGCTGATGAAATCCTTTATACTGGGAATAAGTGACATCCAGCTATAGCTGGGCTGGAAGGGTTGCAGCTGTGTATGTGATATTACACAATGCCGCTGACTCAATCATCTTTAATTGACCATTTTCTCCTTTCTGCAAACAAAGCCTTAATGTCCAATAGACCTCCCGATATCTGTATAGGGACCGGTGGTGACCAACATTATCCTTTTATGGGGGTTTTGGGGGCAGATCATGACTTGCTGTTGTGTATACATTGGTGGTGCAAATGGAAGGAGCTGTGGCTATTTCACATGAGGGTGCAAAAATGATCCTTGTTTGGGGGCAGCAAAGTGTTTGTTATATGTTAAATAAGGAAGCTATAGCTTTGTAAGATACCTTCCAAAAACTATTCCCATTTTGGGATCAACAATAGGTTTGCTTTATGGAAAGAGAGGATGCAATGGCTTGTCTTTCAAGCCAAGCAAAAATGAACCACATTTTGTTGGCATCAGCTACAGGTTTGCAATATGAAGAAACAATGGCTTTTGCCAATCTGTCCAAAAATTATTCCTTTATTTGGTAGCAGGAGTAGGGTTTCTATTTTGAAAGTGAGGAAACAATGGCTTTTGCCAATCTGTCCAATAAATGATTCCTTTTTTGATAGCAGGAACAGGGTTGCTCATTAGGAGGTGAGGAAGCAATGGCTTTTAAAAATCGATGCAAATATTATCCCTTTTGTGGGTGTGTGAAGTCGCTCTGCCTATAGTAGCCTGGCAGCTTTTAGTAGGGCTTCCACACATAGGCTTTGCACTGGCCACTCTGTCTAGCAGGCCCCTAGTGGGGCCCTGGCCTTCATCCTTTAACCCAGTTTTCGCCACCTCCAGTCCTCAAGGCCCACCAACAGTGCATGTTTTCAGGATTTCCTTAGTATTACACAGGTGGTAATTTAGTCACCTGCAGAGATGATGATTTCAACACCTGTACAATGCTAAGGAAATCCTGAAAATATGTGTGGCACCCCAGGGTCCCGTTGCGACGGTGTCATTGCCTCCCTCCCAGGGGGTAATGTCATGTCTGGAGGCAAAAAGGGGTTCCCTATTCAGGTGGCACAGCATCCAACACTTTCCTGTCTCCAGACCAGAAGGGGGAGCTCTAAAACCCGGCTAAAGGGTAGCTTCTCCATAAAAGTTCTGGCTTGGAGGCCAGAAAGCCACAGACAGTCTTAGAGAACAGTCATGGAGTGAGTCTGAGGAGGAAGGAGAGGAGAGCCTGGGGAGCAGAGCGACATCTCGCTCACTCCTTAGGAGAGCGCAATAAATCGGACGCCGAAGTCCAAGGCTATTCAGATACTAATGGCCCAGCAGCAGAAATCTGGTGAGGCAGGGGATTCCAGATCACCTGGCCTACCTAACGCCTAGAGCACAGTAGCATAATAGAGCCCAGGGCCTCCACAGAGGAATAACCCCTGGAATAGGGCTCGCGCTGCCTGCTATACAGGTACAGACTGAGAGAGAGAGAAGCCGCAGCACAACTTCATGTGTGGAGCCCACTGGGACGGGGTACTCGGTACCGGACCGGGGTACTGCTAGGGATATCACGGGTTCCGCAATAAATGGGGGGGATATTTACAAGGGAGTTTGTCGTGACCCCACCCACGGGTTGTGGTCAGGGTGACCACCACTGCCGCAGAACCTCCGGGGATGATGTTTGGCAGCTGGAGATGGAACGGCCCTCCTCAGGTAGAGCCTGGTTCCCTGGGGCAGTGATAGTTATAGTCTATGATGGATGCTATAGACGTTGCAGGATAGGGATGATAGTGGAGACGATGGTTGCTCGTGAGGAAAAGTAGGGCTCAAGTACAAGGATCACACACACTCACGGTTTTGAAGTTTCCCAAAGCTTTACTGCAGATAGTCTTTAGTAGAACACTGTCCACGGAGTCCGTACCAGGGCCGGGTTGCTCCCACCCTGTCCGGGTCCTCAGGTTCCCTCTGCTGCGCTGTGTGTGTGGCCCTGCTGCTTCTTTAGCTGAGCAGTTGGCACTGTCTCTCCTCACAGGTACCCCCTTTGCTAGGCAACTTGAGTTCTTCCGTGTGCTTCTGACCCTGCTGTGTTGCTTTGCTGAGGTACAGTGTAGATCTACAACCTCCACTATCCCAGTGTTTACTGTGCTTCATGTGTCAGTCACAGTTTCGGATCCGGTATCCGGTATGTGCGCTCCTCCGGGGCGAGTTATGAGGTAACTCGATCTCCCAGATGTGTTCCTCTGTTTCTTGTGCTCCTTCCCTCAGACCATGGCTAGGCCTGGAATCGAGGAGAAGACTGTAGAGAGGCCTAACGCAGCCCCTTTACACTACAATATCTCTTCCTCAGTTCTCCCAGGAACTGAACTAACTACTTCCTCTTGGAATCAGAATAAATAAGGGAGCTGCTTTAGCTCCCACTTCTGGCCTAGAGGTGCTAGTGCAGTGTCCAGTGTTGTGTAGGGAGTGAACCCTTGTTGATGTTACGGTGGCAGATTAACCCCTGGGGTGCCACATTCCCCCTTAGTTAAAGACAGTACTTCGGGAGTGTGAAAAAACAAGCAATTAATATAACAATTGATATTTACAGAGACTTAAAAGTAAAAGTACAAAAACCACTAAAATGATCAAAATGAGTCCAAAAGTTCAAAAAGCAGTCTTTCCGGGGGTTTAGTCTAATATAATAGATATTTACAATAAAGTTTTAGTCCGTGGTAGCATGGTCCATAAATCTACTACATAATTGTCTAAGGATTTTTTGCGTCTGTTGCCGAAATCGAGCGCCAGACACAGGCTGGAGGTGGGCACCAATGAGCGCAGACTATGCAAATAGGCGCGAGAATTCAAAGTTCGAATTTCGCACCTATTTGCAGCCCAGCGACAGCGGTGTATACACCGTCCAACAGATGGTGGACGCAGCGCGCGCGAGCCAGCCGGGAGACGACCGGAGGTCTGCAGCGTTAGCCGGTCATTTCCCGGCTGGCGAGCCGCTGACCTCTGTACCGCACTAGTCGCGGCTGAGCCAGCAACACAAGAAAGGCCCTCAGCAGCACAACCGCAGCAAGGCAGGTGGCTATTTTGTCACATCCATTCTTTTGAGCTTTTTATATAGATTTATAAGAATAAGGCTAATGGCAAGTCATAAGTATATTCCAAATGATTTTATTAAAAGAATGGATGTGACAAAATAGCCACCTGCCTTGCTGCAGTTGTGCTGCTGAGGGCTTTCTTGTGTTGCTGTATACTTTCTTTACCTCCCCATTTACTTGTGCCTATGTCATTTATGGTTTTCTGCTTATCCTTATGAGGGGCACTTCTAAAACCATGTCTCCCAGAAGATACATCCATAAGGGACTCATTAAAAATCCCCTCTTTTCTATCAAACTATTCCCTCTAATCCCTAACACTGTCGCTAACTTGTGCAGCGTTCTCCTGAGGTGAACGATGCAGTTCGTCACCATGGAGACCTCTGCACCGCCACAGAGCTCTGTTTACTGTCAGAGCTCCGAGCTCCTGAACACGCCCACTGGGTGTGACGTCATGCGCATGCGCAGACGATCTTGCGTTCCAGGTGGTTACGCAAACAACGCGGCCGACCTGCTGACAGCTTCCTGGTGGGAGTCGGCCGAGGGGGCGGAGGAATAGGGGTTGGACAAGCCTCTTACCTATCTCATATAAGCCCCAAGAAAGGCGGCAGTCTGTTGCCATCCATACACAGGGAGGCAGCTGCTATCCGGGACCATAGAGGGGCTGCTCCACAGGAATGGTGCCTGACAGGCTGTGCTGCTTCAGCAAGGTATTGTGGTTTAACCCTTTGTCACCACTGTTCAGACAAAAAGCTTTACATAGTGAATAAGGGAATGTCTCTTATTTATATTTATGGGTTGAATAGTAACTTGACTATTCTTAACTATTAAGAGAGCAAGACCTGTATATTAAGGGCTTATCTGAGCTTATGGCTTGCATCTGCACTAAGTGTATCACGGACCTGTGTGTGAAACTGTGAAGAAAGGAGGTCAGTGATACACCTTCAAACACTTACCAATAGATCAGCTGCACACCACGCTGTATCTTTAAAGGAAATGCCAAAATGGCTGTGTGAATTTATTGCATCATATAATAGGAATCAAGGAAATATTTATACAGCTACTGAAAGCTGGCCCTGGTCTAAGGAATAAATGTGAAAGCATTAGTTGATGTCATAGCCATGAAATCATAAGCCCAGTAACTGTTTACAGAGTTCTTTCACTATACTGGGTCCTAATCTCACCCTCAATGTCTGCAACCTGGAAGTGTGAATGGGAAAATGCCCTAGTGCAGTTAAAATCATGGTCTTAAAGGGAATGTCTCAAGACTATGTGTAAAACCCTGCCTTTAAAGGGAGTGTATAACACCTGTGTGACTGTTCTCACATTAGTCACTGGGGGGGGGGGCTCCAAATATAAATAACTATATATACCTCAGTATGGGCGCACACCTCTTATGGTGGGTGCAAGCTTCAAAAAATACATGTAAATACTTACCAATAGATCAGCTGCACACTACACTGTATCTTTAAAGGGAATGCCAAAATGGCTGTGTGAATTTATTGCATCATGGCTATGATATCAACTAATGCTTTCACACTTATTCGTTAGATCAGGGCCAGCTTTCAGTAGCTTTCTAAAAATTTCCTTGATTCCTATTATATGATGCAATAAATTCACACAGCCATTTTGGCATTTGGCATTCCCTTTAAAGATATAGCGTGGTATGCAGCTGATCTATTGGTAAGTGTTTACATGTATTTTTTGAAACTTGCACCCACTATAAGAGGTGTACGCCCATACTGAGATATATATAGTGATACACCTTCAGACTATTCTTTGATGATTAATACTATCCAGGATTCTGATCAATGTATTTTTTCATGTCTAAAAAAGGAGAAAACAAAGAGGCTGATTATGAGACAAATAAAATCACACCAGAGAGTTTAATATAGAGGGACTCTAAAACAGATGAAGGTATGTCCTCTTTATTATATAACTATATGATGATAGACAACCCCAATATGACTCAAGTAATATTTCTCTTTGTAATTTACTAAGGAGAGGACACTCCATTCAGATAAGGGGTTAAGTTGACTGGACACCTCGAAATGCAGCCGTCCGTCTGTTCCTCACCCCTGGTACGTCCTTTGTACCCCTCGAAAAATCACATTTAAAAGGTGTTGTAAAAATATTTCTTCACGCCATAGAGAACATAGATGGGTGAAAGCAATTAGCTCTGATAACCTTCATAACTGACAAAGGTCCTTCTTACCTTCTTAAACTTTCTAGGTATCTTAAGAAAACCTCTGATAAAGAGAACAAGTGTCGCCCATACATAGAATGGAGGACACCCTGAGGAAACGAGCGGCACAGTTAGGGTTAAATCAAGCCAGTAAGTGGGCTATAATGGGTTGCTACGATGATGACGTCACCGGGCAGACTCTCAGGAGCGGGAGGGTATCCGCCAAAACCGCTTTGAATTGATTGGCCGTCGCCCCCCAAGAAGGGCTATATAAGGGGGGGTGAATAGCATTGGGGGCATTGCAGCACACGGTTGCTGAATTTCCGCCCGCCCGCCCCAAGGTTTTATATTCAGCAGCATGTTCATTGTTTAGCTGGCGTTTATTAGAGGGAGTGTCGCCCAGCTTTGCTGTGTGGATCAGTTATGAATTATATCAATCCTACTTGAAGTTATATGGTTTACGTTTCAAAGTTATGAAACATTAATTGGAGTATGGAAAGTGTGAAGTGATCAATTATCTGTAACAAAAGGTACGCGGTAACCCTTAATAAAACCCAGCATGTTTTTCCACCACAATGCTCTGTGTCCTTGATTTGTTAGTATATAGGTTCGATGAGAATAATAAAAGTGCGCTATGTTGCCTCAGAACCACCGTTTTTTGGCCTACTTTGACGTCCCAAACACAGGATTCTATCCCTGGACCTGGTTGATAAACTGTAAAACTTAAAGGTCACACTGAAACTATGTGAACCTTCATGAACTTGATGTAGCATAACAATATTGCCCCTGACGAGCTTTTTATAGGCGAAACGCGTCGGGCAAATCTTTCTCGCTAAACAGACCATATCACTGATCTGTATAACTTGACACTGACCAACACCACCTGTGTGGGTTTGGACTCGGGTTGGTGGGGTGGACCCCGGAACAGGAGGACGACGGTTTTCTGACTTGTAATTGATTATATGTGCGAACCTTTGTGACCTCCCCTAGACGCATAGTGTGTCGGGTGGCCCTCTGGTGACCACAATTTGAATGCTTTGTGATAATACCGTGACGTCATTCAACCCTCTAGACCTCTGTCTTGACATCACCTTGTGGGTAGTTTATGTAGTTTGTCTTTGGGGGTGGGAAGTCTTTAAAACACAGTTTGCACAATATCACTTTTTTGTCACTAAGTGCTTTTTTTACCATTAAAATACTATAACAAGATAAATAGAGTTATCCCTAATTTTTCTAGATTTAAATACTGAATAACTCCCTAAACGTGATTATCGGTGATAATATTTGAAATATGGCGGCATAGCGCGCCACTATTCTGATTGGTCACCGCGTTCAGTGCCGTCTGCTGTCTGTCTGTCAGTGTGACGTAGTTTAGTCCTATCAGGTCTGTCAGTCAGTGTGATTGTGTACTCCTGTCTATCAGTCAGTGTGACAGAGTTTACTCCGGTCTTTAAGGTCTGTCAGTCAGTGTGAAGTCCTTTACTCCTGTCTACAAGGTTGTCAGTCAGTGAGACGTATTTCAGTCCTGTCTACAAGGCTGTCTGTTAGTGTGACGTCCTTTACTCCTATCTACAAGGCTGTCAGTCAATGTGACAAACGTCACTCCTGTCTACAAGGCCGTCAGTCAGTGTGACGTTGTTCATTCCTGTGTACAAGGATGTCAATCTATGTAACATCCTTCACTCCTGTCTACAAGGGTTTCATTTACTGTGACGAACTTCACTTCTTTCTACAAGGCTGTCAGTCTGTGTGACGTCCTTCAGTCCTGTCTTCAAGCTATGTCAGTTATTGTGTCATCCTTCACTCCTGTCTACAAGGCTGTCAGTCATAGTGTGATGAAGCTTACTCCTGTCTACTAGGTCTGTCAGTCAGCGTGAGTTCTTTCACTCCTTTCTATAAGGCTGTCAGTCAGTGAGACGAACTTCATTTCCATCTACAAGGCTGTCAGTGTGATAACCTGTACTCCTGTCTACAAGACTGTCAGTCAGTGTGAAAAACTTCACTACTGTCTACAAGGCTGTCAGTCAGTGGGACATCCTTCACTCCTCTCTACAAGGCTGTCAGTCAGTGTGTCAAACTTCCATCCTGTCTACAAGGCTGTCAGTCAGTGTGAAAAACTTCACTACTGTCTACAAGGCTGTCAGTCAGTGGGACATCCTTCACTCCTCTCTACAAGGCTGTCAGTCAGTGTGTCAAACTTCCATCCTGTCTACAAGGCTGTCAGTCAGTGGGACATCCTTCACTCCTCTCTACAAGGCTGTCAGTCAGTGTGTCAAACTTCCATCCTGTCTACAAGGCTGTCAGTCAGTGGGACATCTTTCACTCCTCTCTAAAAGGCTGTCAGTAAGTGGGACATCCTTCACTCCTCTCTACAAAGGGTGTCAGTGTGAGTGATGTCCTTCACTCCTGTCCTCAAGCTATGTCAGTCAGTGTGTCATCTGTCACTCCTGTCTACAAGGCTGTTAGTCATAGTGTGATGAAGTTTATTTCTGTCTACTAGGTCTGTCAGTCAGTGTGACGTCCTTCACTCCTTTGTACAAGGCTGTCAATGTGACGTTTTTAACTCCTGCCTACAAGGCTGTCAGTCAGTGTGATGAACTTTGTTCCTGTCTACAAGGCTGTCAGTGTGATATCCTACACTCCCGTCTACAAGGCTGTCAGTTATAGTCTGATGAACTTTACTCCTGTTTAGAAGGCAGTCAGCCATAGTGTCACGTACTTCAGTTAGTCTGTTTTTCACAGTTTGAATTAATTTATTCACGATTACTAAATGGGTTTAGTCGGTCGTAAGCGCAAATATGCAAATAATGATGACAGAAAAGCTGCAAAAGCAGCAATGCGACGACAACGTAGAGACCAAGAGAAATGAGAAGAAACTGCTGTGAGACAAGGTCTGGATGCGGAATATCGCAGACTTTATCGACAACAGAAAAGAGTAGAAGAAACTGCTGGCAGAAAAGCACAAAATGCCGTATTTCAATCACAATATCGGCTAAGTGAATCTTTATTAGCTATGGGAGACAAAGAATATGTTTGTGCCATTCATATAAACCGAAAAGCAAGGCAAGCTCAGCAGAGTATTCATAAACTTGCAAAGTATGTCACAAATGATGAAACAACGATTCTTCAACATTACTGTGGTAAAATGGATGCTGTTTGCTATAAATGCAACTCTTTGAATTTTATGGATGAGAAACCTTCTGATAATCAGTTTAGTCAATGCTGTCAAAAAGGGAAAGTAATGTTACCGAGATGTCAATACTCAGATCTGTTTGAGGAATTGATGAGAGGACAACATAAATATAGTTGAAATTTCACATGCATTTGCTTCATTTGGTGCCAACATTGCACCACCACATGGATTTGGACCGTATTGTTTCAAAATTCATGGCCAGATCTGGATCTGGATCACTGGTTCGGGCCTAACCGCGGCACCGACCACCAGGACGTCTTCGCAGCTCTCTTAGCGTCTGCACACTCTCCCTAACTCCTCCCCCAGCAGCAGTATTTATAGGGGATCTTGCCTAAGGTCAGCAAGTTTAGTTCCCCCTACTGTGCCGGGGTGGAAGATGTTGCATGTAGTAGGTACCTGCTGTGGAAACCAAGCTGTGCATTAGAGATGTTTGTGGCTTCCTGCGTGAGCAGGGCGCCACAATTGCCTCTTCCTCTATGTATTGGCAAATGATCAATTATTTGACATCTCAAATCTATCTCTGAGTGGCCTTTCTCACAAAAATGCTTCGGTACTGGTAAATCTTTTCGTTTTTTACAAATATCATACCTATGCTGGTTGAGACGTGTCTTCAAGTCACATATAGTCTCACCCACATAGTAACTTGGGCATGGGTATTGTAGCATATATCCTTATTTCTTGGCCTGTCGCAGGATTCAAATAAGATGACCTCTTCATGATCAATGGGCCGCTAATACAAGAAAGGCTGGGGAAACAGCCCTTTCTCTGTTATCCGTTATGGGCATTTGTATAACATTTTTCAAAGGACCAATATGAGATCTTACCAATTTATCACTAGGACTACTACTCCTACGATACGCCATAATCAGAAGATTTTCAAACTCAAGAATCCCTGGAAGTCCTCTACTCAGAGCCAACTAACGTCGTTTAATTATTCTGGAGACAGCATCACTTTCTTCACAGTAATCTCTAACAAAAGGGATTCTTATTGCATTACTTCTCTCCCTTTTTACAAACAAATATTTCCTTTATATCTCATTAGTTTAGCTCTGTCTCTATCCAGAACTTTTTTTGGACATCCCCATACTTTGAATTTATCTATCATCAAATCAAGAGTTGTATTTAACTTTTCCTCACTCTCAACTATCCTCTTGGCTCCGTACAGAACTGCCTAACTCCTCCCCCTGGCCTGAATTTATAGGGGACCTTGCCTGAAGGCGGCAAGTAGAGCTCCTCCTTCAAGTCTCGGCTGGAAGGTGTTGTATGTGTAAGGGTACCTGATGTGGAAATCCCTCTGTGCACCAGGTGGTTCTGTGGCTACCTACCCTGCAGGGTGCCACATTCCCTCCTAGTTAAATTCAGTACTCCTGGACTGAGAAACATTTTTAAACATTTACAACAACAATAACGGGTATTATGAACAGAGTCTTAAAAATCAAAAATTACAAAAACCAAGAAGGGTGAAAAAATGGGTAAGGTGCAGTCCATATGGCGCTAGTCCATCTGCCGCAGGCTGTAAAGGAAGGTTTGTTACCACTAGCAGTGCTGTGGCTATGGTCCATTTTTAAATTGTCCAAGCAAATGCAAAAGTTCTTACAGTAAAGTCTGTGTGGGCTCAATACTCTAACTGTTACTGTTTCAGGTTTCAATAAATTATTCAAATATTAAACACATTTACATTCCCTATTTTTCCTATGGGTGTCTCGGCTTAGGAGTCCTGGTTTCTATCTCCCAACCCCAGGAACTTTCCCTTCCTAACTTAATGTTCATGGGGCTAAGCCCAGTTCCTCCACCCTTCTATACACTAATATTCAAATAAAAGACACATGTTTTACATTTCTTCACTCTCTGTACTAAGGCTGGATGCCTAAGGTTACTATGGTTGAAACTGCGTAGTACGGTGTTTCACTAGTGTCATGCTAGTGTTGTGCATGCACAATTCCACTAGTCTACGGTTAGACTACGTGATTCTGGAATGTTGTAGTATGCCTTAGTCTTCTATGGACTGGCAGGTTCACCGATTGCAGGGTCCCCTAGCTCTGCTACAATGGTGCTTCTACTGGAACTGAACAGATTTTCTGAACTCTTACAGATTCTTCAAGTCTTCCTGTTCTTACATGCTTGCAAAAAGGTGATTACATGTACTATTATGGCTCCATCACAGTGAGGCCAGTCTTCAGGAAAATCTCCAGTACTGTATGAATCACTTTTGCTTTTGTTCTGGTTGTGTTATACAAGTTTCTTGTTGTGTTGCATTGCATCTTCCATAGTCTACGGTTGACCTACGTGATTCTGGAATGTTGTAGTATTGCCTTAGTCTTTCTATGGGACTGGCAGTTCACCGATTGCAGGGTCCTCTAGCTCTGCTACAATGGTTGCTTCTACTCGAA
>JARQOC010000013.1:15667918-16016691 GCA_033576535.1 Allobates femoralis
ATCACACGCCACAACATCGCTGTGATATCGCGCGCGATTTCACCTGAGCGCGCACGTTTTTGACACTTAGCCAAGATCGCTTTGGAGATGTCACACGTAGCGATGTTGCGTGCAATCTCCGACATTCCGGAAATCGCCTGAACAAGACCGGAAGTGATCTTGCCTTTCCACGTCAGCAATGTGGGCGTGCTATCTGACGCCAGCAAAGAGCTAGGCGCGCCAGAGTGTGTTTCACCGCGCCCCTACTACTGCGATTGGCCGACCCAACTGCGTTACCATTGGTCAGCCTTGTCTGGCACTACATGACGCATTCGCCCTTTCTACTATCTCGCTATTCAACGCTTGTGTGATGTGTTGAGGCTTTCTGCAAGACGCCGAGGAGACTTGAGGGCCCACACAAGTTAAGCGGACGCAGAGTGGTGAGCCGCGGCGTCAACAACACTAAAGAAACCACAGGGTGACGCTCGTGCGTAGGACATGGCAGACGTACATAAGGTAGTGACTATTCTGGGCTCTCATGTGTTTTGTACTTTGTGTATGGTCAACATGTTGTGTTGAACAGTTCAGCCACCAGCAAGAGGAATTGGGTTAAAACACATAGATTTCTGTTTAGCCACTCGTCATGATGTGAGGGTTATTAATTTAGTCAGAATGTGGCAACATCATACACATCACATCATCATGATGCGGAATTCCATGACGCTCGTAGAGTGAAGACATTGAGTCTTGTGAAGACAATGAGTCTTGTGAAGAACGCACGGATCATCAAATATGACACCTTGGCCACAGGCAGCCAATGGGAACGCAGTATTATCCACCAATCGCCGCCGATGGGGCGCGGAATACAGAACGCTCAGGCACGCCTACGGGATTGATTTCAGGATCCCTGAAGTTGCGCTCAACACCGTTATGGCGCTGTCACACGGCACAATGCTGCATTATCGCGAGGTTGATATCGCCTGGTTTTAGAGCAGTGCTGTGAAGCCTGTCAACTCCCCACCAGCGATTTATCACCGTCAAATCGCCCGGTCACACGGCACAATGTGGTTTCAACATCGCCGAACCCGTGACTTGTTTGCAAAGTTGCGGGCGATATCGTGGTGTGGGACGGTATCTTTAGAGGGACGGCCGGATCTTGGTAGATTTGCAGTGGCCTGATCCTCCTTCCATTTCAGTATGATCGCTTGCACAGTGGCTCCTTGAGATATTAAACAGTTGGGAAATCTTTTTTGTATCCAAATCCGGCTTTAAACTTCACCACAACAGTATCTCGGACCTGCCTGGTGTGTTCCTTGGCCTTCATGAATCAGAACCCTGAGCCTAACACAGAGCAGGTGCATTTATACGGAGACTTGATTACACACAGGTGGATCCTATTTATCATTACCAGTCATTTAGGACAACATTGGATCATTCAGAGATCCTCACTGAACTTCTGGAGGGAGTTTGCTGCACTGAAAGTAAAGGGGACGAATAATATTGCACGCCCCACGCCTCAGTTTATTATTTGTTAAAAAGTTTAAAATATGCAATAAATACTTTCTCAAGGCACTGTATATAGGGGGCTGAATACTTTTACTTGGCACTGTATATAGGGGGCTGAATACTTTCTCAAGGCACTGTATATAGGGGCTGAATACTTTCACAAGGCTCTGTAGCTCTCCTGCCCGATATACCCCTTCTACCTGAGATCTCTCCTCCTTGATATCTGTCCTGTGATGTACCTTTCACAACATCAAAACTGGCTAATTTGTATTTTACATTATTCCAGTCGCTCCCTTCAGTATTACTAGAGTTTTCTTTTTTAAATCCACCAGATATTTGGGCGTTTTTAGTTAGTGCCAATTTTTATAGTCTGTACAAAGTGGGTGTGGCTTACATGGTAATTATACAGATCAGCCTGAAGACACACCCCCAAGGATTCCTGTGAGCCATGCACCCGAGGAATCCTGTGAAAAACGCCCCCAAGGAATCCTGTGAGCCATGCCCCAAGGAATCCTGTGAACCACCCCAAGGAATCCTGTGAACCACACCCCCAAGGAATCCTGTGAGCCATGCCCCCAAGGAATCCTGTGAGCCATGCCCTGAGGAATCCTGTGAGCCATGCTCCAGAGGAGCCCTGTGAGCCACGCCCCCGAGGAATCATGTCAGCCATGCCCCCAAGGAATCCTGTGAGCCACGCCCTGAGGAATCCTGTGAGCCACATCCACTGGAAAACACCATAAAATTAGACTAAATAAAAAGGTCCATATCTCAGGAACCATGTGGATGATTTCCAAAAAACAAAGACAGGAATACTCAGGAGAACAGCGGGAATAAAATAGCAGCAAGAAATTGTACATTTGTCACCTGATGTCAGGTCCCCTTTAAGCTTAATAACTAAAAATATTGTAGAATATTTAACTATTCAGATTATGACCTACATTTATTAATGCTCTAAAGTCAGATATTTGGAAGACCTCCCATTCAGGGGCCCAGGAAAGCTGAAGATAACTACTAAGAAGAGATTCCCTTCCATTATAGTGCATTATGTACCTGAAGATGCCGCCTTTTTTCTCTTTTCCTTTAGCCCTGAAATCATAAGACACATCAAATTTAAGCACATTGTGAGTTTATACCACTCACACTAGGATCATATCCGACATGCATGGGGGGGAGCGGTAAGTCTGTTCATTGAAGATCTGAATTTGGCCAAATAATGGGCATCAGCACCTCTGGACAGAGCCTTCACTCTTCTTCACTATTATGAATTATATGCTCTACTGGACCCGCCCCCAAGGAGCTGCTGTTTATTTGTTTCCATAATTGCCCTTCTACCTAAATCATCAAGCCAACAAGCTTGGGAGAGGAGAGTGTCTTCTCATCAGAGATCTGTATTTGGCCAATGAATGGGCATCAACACTTCTAGGCAGAGCCATTATGAATTGTGTGCTCTGCTGACCCCGCCCCTGAGGAGCTGCTCCTTTGTTCCTGGAATTCCCCTTCTAACTTAAACTAACTTAAACACCAAGCCAACAAGCTTGGGAGGGGAGAGTGTCTTCTCATCAGAGAACTATATTTGGCCAGTGGATGGGCATCAACCTTTAGGCAGAGCCACTACTGAGCCCCACAAGTCAACATTGGGGACCATCTCCTCCATATGTGTCCTGTTGGTCATGAACTTCGTATTGTTCTTTCATCACTGGTTGGACACAGGACATTGAGAAAGGCTTGCACTCTATACAACCCGATGCCCTCTGGTGCCATCGCCAAGCCACCTAGCTGACCATAAAATCTGCCTATACATGTATCTCCATAATGTATACTTATAGATCAAGGTAAATAGGTAAAAAATATAAATAAAAGTACAATAGTGCAAAAAAAAACACACACAATCCAAGCCTGAGATTCTCATAATACCAGCCCTGTGCCAAAGATCATCCAGATCAGTCACACTATCTGATTGGGCAGCAATTCATCATTTATTGCAGGTTAAGCCCCACCCCTGAGGAATAGACAGAATGGTCTAGTATGTTTTAAAATTAAAAAAATTACATATATCTATATATTTCACTCTGTAAAAGTATCTGTATCAAACAATCAACCCCTCAGTATCATAAATTGAGATTATATAGAAAAAAATGTAATCGTGAGAATCTTAGGAAACTGAAAAAAGAGAAAAAAAATAAAGAATAACAAGAAATTGATGGAAAAAATTGATTAAATATATAAAATACAATAATACAATAATAATAAAAAAATGAAAAAAATATAGAAAATAAATAAAACCACAGCAGAATAAAGCTGCCCGATACCTGAGCTCATCCAGCTCCTCTCTGTGAAGGCAAATAAATAATAATGTTATTAGGAGGGAGAAAAAAAATAAGACTGTTATATTTTATTATTTTTACATGGCCAATTATCACATAAAATGTATTAGACCGATCTTCAGGTGCCGTCACCCATACTGAGTGATTTTTACCCCCTTCTTGTGTGTTGTACAGGATACAATTCATTTTTTTTAACGGTAACAGCGCCACATCTGTACAGAGGCTGTGTCAGGTACTGCGGGTCAGCTCTGCTGAAGAGAATGGATCTGAGCTGTAATACACAGACAACCTGCGGACAGATTTATAAAGTCATGGGCAGCAACCCCTCGCTAGAGTCTGATACAGGAGATACTCACTGATCATTGGGGTCTGACTGCAGTGACCTCCAACTACAGAGATCTCAGCCCCTGGAACCCGAATCTCAGAATTACTGAGGGTCCAAGAGGTCAAAACTGGCTGATCACTTGGGGGATCTCCTACCCTATGCATGAGGGATCATTTTCACCCTTTCATATTTCATATGTTATGTCCATGTGTTACTAGGCTAATCAAAACTCAACCCCCAATACCACCGGACCCCAACCTCAGCTAACCCCTCGATATCACCAGACTCCAACCCGAGCTCAGCCCTCAAAACCACCGGACCTCAACCTGAGCTCAGCCCCCGATACCACCGGACCCCAACCTGAGCTCAGCCCTCAATACCACCGGACCCCAACCTGAGCTCAGCCCTCAATACCACCGGACCCCAACATGAGCTCGGTCCCCAATACCACTGGACCTCAACCTGAGCTCAGCCCCTGATATCACCGGGACCCCAACCTGAGCTCAGCCCCCAATACCACCGGACCCCAACCTGAGCTCAGCCCTCAATACCACCGGACCCCAACCTGAGCTCAGCCCTCAATACCACCGGACCCCAACCTGAGCTCGGTCCCCAATACAATCGGACCCCAACCTGAGCTCAGGCCTCGATACCACAGACCCCAACCTGAGCTCAGCCCTCAAAACCACCGGACCCCAACCTAAGCTCAGCCTCCGATACCACCGGACCCCAACCTGAGCTCAGCTCCTGATACCACCGGACCCCAACCTGAGCTCAACCCTCGATACCACTGTACCCCAACCTGAGCTCAGCCCCCGATACCACCGGACCCCAACCTGAGCTCAGCCCCCAATACCACCGGACCCCAACCTGAGCTCAGCCCCCGATACCACCGGACCCCAACCTGAGCTCAGCCTCCAATACCACCGGACCCCAACCTGAGCTCAGCCCCCAATACCACCGGACCCCAACCTGAGCTCAGCCCCTGATACCACTAGACTCCAACCTGAGCTCAGCCCCCGATACCCCGGACCCCAACCTGACCTCAGCCCCTGATACCACCAGACTCCAACCTCAGCTCAGCTCCCAATACCACCGGACCCCAACCTGAGCTCAGCTCCCAATATCACCTGGACGGACCCCAACCTGAGCTCAGCCCCTGATACCACCAGACTCCAACCTGAGCTCAGCTCCCGATATCACCTGGACCCCAACCTGAGCTCAGCCCCTGATACCACCGGCCCCTGAGATCACCAAATCCCATAGTAACTTTTAAGGACAATCATTTCCCCTTTCTCACAGTCACCTGCAGACACAAATGCCACATTGCACTGTATGTTGTGTATTCGATGTTACCGATTCCTCGCCCTTTATATTAGTCAGCATTCATTATAAGATGGGAGACATAGCTTTCAGGCTGATGCAGGGGGACGTGGGATTACTCCGCGTGGAGCGGCTTCTGATGTGCTTTCACAATAGATATTTTGGGATACACAAACCGCCCACGATACACATGGCGCGCGCCAACCGTACGACTGAGGCAACATGAAATATCATCGACATCTGCTGCGGAGAACGTTTCCAGTAAATATGGAGTAAACATGAACTTTACTGCAGTGGATGATACTTGTGGGCACTCTAGCTGTGGTTGGGGGGCAGTGGATGATATTTGGGGGCACTCTAGCTGTGGTTAGGGGGCAGAGGATGATATTTGGGGCTCTCTAGCTGTAGTTAGGGGCAGTGGATGATATTTGGGGCACTCTAGCTGTGGTTGGGGGGCAGTGGATGATATTTGGGGGCACTCTAGCTGTGGTTGGGGGGCAGTGGATGATATTTGGGGGCACTCTAGGTGTGGTTGGGGGGCAGTGGATGATATTTGGGGGCACTCTAGCTGTGGTTAGGGGGCAGTGGATGATATTTGGGGGCACTTTAGTTGTAGTTAGGGGCAGTGGATGATATTTGGGGCACTCTAGCTGTAGTTAGGGGCAGTGGATGATATTTGGGGGCACTCTAGCTGTGGTTAGGGGCAGTGGATGATATTTGGGGCACTCTAGCTGTAGTTAGGGGCAGTGGATGATATTTGGGGGCACTTTAGTTGTAGTTAGGGGCAGTGGATGATATTTGGGGCACTCTAGCTGTAGTTAGGGGCAGTGGATGATATTTGGGGGCACTCTAGCTGTGGTTAGGGGCAGTGGATGATATTTGGGGCACTCTAGCTGTAGTTAGGGGCAGTGGATGATATTTGGGGCTCTCTAGCTGTAGTTAGGGGCAGTGGATGATATTTGGGGCACTCTAGCTGTAGTTAGGGGGCAGTGGATGATATTTGGGGGCACTCTAACTGTGGTTCGGGGCAGTGGATGATATTTGGGGGCACTCTAGGTGTGGTTAAGGGCAGTGGATCATATTTGGAGCACTCTAGCTGTAGTTAGGGGCAGTGGATGATATTTGGGGCTCTCTAGCTGTAGTTAGGGGCAGTGGATGATATTTGGGGCACTTTAGCTGTAGTTAGGGGCAGTGGATGATATTTGGGGCTCTCTAGCTGTAGTTAGGGGCAGTGGATGATATTTGGGGGCACTCTAGGTGTGGTTAAGGGCAGTGGATGGTATTTGGGGCACTCTAGCTGTAGTTAGGGGCAGTGGATGATATTTGGGGGCACTCTAGCTGTAGGTACGGGGCAGTAGATGATATTTGGGGCACTCTAGCTTTAGTTAGGGGTAGTGGATAATATTTGGGGGCACTCTAGCTGTAGGTAGGGGGCAGTAGATGATATTTGGGGCCCTCTAGCTTTAGTTAGGGGTAGTGGATCATATTTTGGGCACACTAGCTGTAGTTAGGGGGTAGAGGATGATATGTGGGCACTCTCTAGCTGTGGTTAGGGGCACTGGATGATAGTTGGGGGCACTCTAGCTGTGGTTAGGGGCACTGGATGATAGTTGGGGGCACTCTAGCTGTGGTTAGGGGTAGTGGATGATATTTGAGGCACTCTAGCTGTAGTTAGTGGCGGTGGATCATATTTGGGGCACTCTAGCTGTAGTTAGTGGCTGTGGATGATATTTGGGGCATTCGAGCTGTAGCTAGGGGGCAGTGGATGATATTTGGGTGAACTCTAGCTGTAGTTCGGGGCAGTGGATGATATTTGGGGCACTCTAGCTGTGGTTAGGGGGCAGTGCATGATACCTGGTGGCATTCTAGTAGTCACAGGGGCACCCTGTGCATATAGATGACACATGAGGGCACACATCACTTGCCTGGTGACCATCTTGTAGCCGTCATTCATCTTGTTCCTCATGTCAGACATCTTGCTGATGAGAGAGAATCACAGACATGTCATTCGGTATCAACATGTCACTGGGTATCTTATTCCAGTGAGAATCCACTGGGTGACATGGCTGAGCCAGCAGGGACAACCACTGGGTGACATGGTGGAGCCAGAAGGGACAACCACTGGGTGACATGGCAGAGCCAGTATGGACAACCACTGGGTGACATGGTGGAGCCAGCAGGGACAACCACTGGGTGACATGGTGGAGCCAGCAGGGACAACCACTGGGTGACATGGCAGAGCCAGTATGGACAACCACTGGGTGACATGGTGGAGCCAGCAGGGACAACCACTGGGTGACATGGCAGAGCCAGTATGGACAACCACTGGGTGACATGGTGGAGCCAGCAGGGACAACCACTGGGTGACATGGCAGAGCCAGTATGGACAACCACTGGGTGACATGGTGGAGCCAGCAAGGGACAACCACTGGGTGACATGGCAGAGCCAGTATGGACAACCACTGGGTGACATGGCAGAGCCAGTATGGACAACCACTGGGTGACATGGTGGAGCCAGCAGGGATCAACCACTGGGTGACATGGCAGAGCCAGTATGGACAACCACTGGGTGACATGGCAGAGCCAGTATGGACAACCACTGGGTGACATGGCAGAGCCAGTATGGACAACCATGGGTGACATGGTGGAGCCAGTATGGACAACCACTGGGTGACATGGTGGAGCCAGCAGGGACAACCACTGGGTGACATGGCAGAGCCAGTATGGACAACCACTGGGTGACATGGCAGAGCCAGTATGGACAACCACTGGGTGACATGGTGGAGCCAGCAGGGACAACCACTGGGTGACATGGCAGAGCCAGTATGGACAACCACTGGGTGACATGGCAGAGCCAGTATGGACAACCACTGGGTGACATGGTGGAGCCAGTATGGACAACCACTGGGTGACATGGCAGAGCCAGCAGGGACAACCACTGGGTGACATGGCAGAGCCAGTATGGACAACCACTGGGTGACATGGTGGAGCCAGCAGGGACAACCACTGGGTGACATGGCAGAGCCAGTATGGACAACCACTGGGTGACATGGTGGAGCCAGCAGGGACAACCACTGGGTGACATGGCAGAGCCAGTATGGACAACCACTGGGTGACATGGTGGAGCCAGCAGGGACAACCACTGGGTGACATGGCAGAGCCAGTATGGACAACCACTGGGTGACATGGCAGAGCCAGTATGGACAACCACTGGGTGACATGGTGGAGCCAGCAGGGACAACCACTGGGTGACATGGCAGAGCCAGTATGGACAACCACTGGGTGACATGGCAGAGCCAGTATGGACAACCACTGGGTGACATGGTGGAGCCAGTATGGACAACCACTGGGTGACATGGCAGAGCCAGTATGGACAACCACTGGGTGACATGGCAGAGCCAGTATGGACAACCACTGGGTGACATGGCAGAGCCAGTATGGACAACCACTGGGTGACATGGTGGAGCCAGCAGGGACAACCACTGGGTGACATGGCAGAGCCAGTATGGACAACCACTGGGTGACATGGCAGAGCCAGTATGGACAACCACTGGGTGACATGGTGGAGCCAGTATGGACAACCACTGGGTGACATGGCAGAGCCAGTATGGACAACCACTGGGTGACATGGCAGAGCCAGTATGGACAACCACTGGGTGACATGGTGGAGCCAGCAGGGACAACCACTGGGTGACATGGCAGAGCCAGTATGGACAACCACTGGGTGACATGGCAGAGCCAGTATGGACAACCACTGGGTGACATGGTGGAGCCAGTATGGACAACCACTGGGTGACATGGCAGAGCCAGTATGGACAACCACTGGGTGACATGGTGGAGCCAGCAGGGACAACCACTGGGTGACATGGCGGAGCCAGTATGGACAACCACTGGGTGACATGGCAGAGCCAGTATGGACAACCACTGGGTGACATGGTGGAGCCAGTATGGACAACCACTGGGTGACATGGCAGAGCCAGTATGGACAACCACTGGGTGACATGGCAGAGCCAGTATGGACAACCACTGGGTGACATGGTGGAGCCAGCAGGGACAACCACTGGGTGACATGGCAGAGCCAGTATGGACAACCACTGGGTGACATGGCAGAGCCAGTATGGACAACCACTGGGTGACATGGCAGAGCCAGTATGGACAACCACTGGGTGACATGGTGGAGCCAGCAGGGACAACCACTGGGTGACATGGCAGAGCCAGTATGGACAACCACTGGGTGACATGGCAGAGCCAGTATGGACAACCACTGGGTGACATGGTGGAGCCAGTATGGACAACCACTGGGTGACATGGCAGAGCCAGTATGGACAACCACTGGGTGACATGGCAGAGCCAGTATGGACAACCACTGGGTGACATGGCAGAGCCAGTATGGACAACCACTGGGTGACATGGTGGAGCCAGCAGGGACAACCACTGTGTGACATGGCAGAGCCAGTATGGACAACCACTGGGTGACATGGCAGAGCCAGTATGGACAACCACTGGGTGACATGGCAGAGCCAGTATGGACAACCACTGGGTGACAGACCTTATTTCCAGTATGTAACATATGAAAGATGGAGTCTGAGGAGGGAGGTGACTGTACCCACAGCGTCAGCGCCATCCTCCTGAAACCCTCTGTACTGCTGTGGACCCTGCACCTTCCACTACATACACCCTACACTAGGATTGGTATAGGGGATAAACCCTTTCACTACTGCAGACCACAAATGATAACATTTTAAGGAATTTGTGTAAAGATGGCGACCAGGGCTTCTACTTCCCGGGGGCCCCGTTCTCTATGACACATGCCCTGACCCCTGTGTCACATTATGGCGTCCCCTGACCTGACGACATGGAATATGATATCAGAGAAGACATTTACCTCACGAGCCTCCGACTCTCCTCCTGTCGGTCGTCGTCATGGCTGAAATGATGTGAAGTGAGAGTGTCAGGGCTCCTGGGGGCCAAGGATTGCCCACAAGTCCCCCCAATACACAGTGCAGCTCAGCTGAGCACAGCAGAGGCCTAATGGAGCAGAGCTGCAGTATAAAGCAAGGAGGAAGGACAGCAATCCTGAGGCTCTATAGTGAGTGCTTAATGGTATTGTGGCACCCTGGCACCTGTTGGGCACCACAGAAATCCTTAGGTACAAATGGAGTAAGTAACAGCACAGCAAAACCACAACACAAACAACACTTAGAACACCTGGTTTCACCCCGAGCCTCTAGGGGGAGCTAACACTGGTGACTTCTAACCAATTCCCCCTATAAATAGAGTCTTGGAGGGAGAAACTTCAGAGTGTGGTAGACGCTACAAGAGCTGCCTGCCTGTGTGAAACCTCCACCCTATGAGGAACACACTAGGCCCTGCTAGCCTGTTAGCCAGTGGAGATCCCTGCAATTGGGATAATAGGAAGAAGGAGATCACCTCTCAGGAATACAGAGTTAATCCAACTCTTTCCAAACCATCCGGTTACTGGAACCGAAGCTGTGGAAGCTACAAAGCCCTCACAGAGAACCAGCTACATCCAACAGGAGGTTTAGCCACCTGTTCCACCTGATGCACCCACCCACGAGAGCCCAGGGAAGAGTACTGATCCTGCTCAGACCCTTTTACAGTGCCCTCAGTGCTGACAACCAGGTGAAGCAAGTTCCATTGAACACCCTGCCCGGTCCGGCTGGATTCCACATCCACCCGACCTTAGCACCAGAAGTAGAGAAAGGAAGCCTAACACTGCTTGCTGTGAAACTCCATAAGTGCCAACTTCACTATCCCGGTCCGAGTGTACCTGACTACTATCCAGTAAAGGTACCTAAAAGAGACTTTGTGTGGTTGTGCATTACTCTAGGATTCAGCGCGCAGCGTCCCGCAGCTGCCTCACAACATCTTGCGCAGCTCCCGGCTCCGGGGATTCCCGCTCATCCTGTGGGGAGCGTTCCATCTCGCTGTGTACCATCCCCCGGAGACCCGAACAGCGCTGGTACCGTTACCAGAACACCCGCAGGTGGCGTCACGAAGACAAATCACCCCCACTGTTCCGCCATTCCCCTTTTGATCTGGACCACCGGGCCTACACCACCGCAGGCGCGGTTCCGTGACTGGAGGAGAAACAACGCCCGCTACGTGTACCCCCCGGCTACGGTGAGTCAGAATTTGGCGTCACGAACAGGATACGAGCAGGCCCGTTATCTCGGGTATTGTGTGCTATTTATTGACTGTAAATATCGAACTGTACATTGGGTCCGCCATTGCTGCGCGAAAAGGCGGGAAAAGAAGGGGCGTGACTGTGCAGAGGGCGCGAAGATTGACCCCGCCCCCACGCTCTGACGACTTCCTCCGTACGCAGCAGAAACTCCCGTGGTGCCTCACTCCTCACCGCGAGGCCGACACTTCCGTTTGCAACCGAGGGAAAGGCTACGCTTAACTAAGGGGGAGCGACCATGAGTAACCCGGCTCCCGATCACGCGGCACCCCCGCTAGACCAAGCGGCACCTCAAAATATACAACTTGATGGACAGCAACAAGTCGGCGGTATGCTACCGCAACCCGCTCCGATTATGCCGATGTCTCTACCCTACGTTCCTAGTGCGACCTGGTTACCCAAGTACAGCGGTGTACCCAGCACCTTGGAAAACTTCCAGAGGAAGATATGCCAAGCCCTGGACATGTACCCGATGACCGGTAAGCAAAGAGCTTCAGTTATTATGGGACAATTAACCGGTGCAGCCGAACTGCAGAGCCGCAGCTGGCCTATAGAAGTTCAGGAATCTGTGGAGCAGATATTCGCTAGATTAACCCGGGTCTTTGAGTGCCATACCGAAGCTGGATTAAGACTGTCATTCTATCGTTGTAACCAAGGGGCACAAGAAACTGTCCTTGATTATTCACTGCGCTTGCAAGAAGCATACAGACTGTTAAAACAAGTCGATCCTGACAGTGCTCGAGATGAGAACAAAGCGTTAATTGGACAATTTATTGTGGGCCTTAAACTATCTGAGGATAGGAAGCAAGCAAGCTGGTGGTCCATACAAAACCCAGGCGCGGAGTTTGATACCTTGAGAGACTTAACAGTTTGGGGACAGCGACTCGCTGAAGTACCTGATCCCGCTTCACCGCAGCAGCAGCAGTACGCTGACACCCCTTCCGTGCCGGCAGCAGCATCTCCAATCCCTGCGATTCAGTCCAGTGCACAGACTGTAACACCTGACCGGTTTGATCAACTGTGTGCTAATGTCGAGCAGCTGATGAAAGACGTGGCCAAGCTACAAGCTGGGAGAAGACCCAAGACAGATGCAAGGCCATCGGACAAGATTCAACTCGCCGACACCCCGGATGACGTCCCCTGGATGAGGAGAAAGACACAGCCGTCGCGAGGAAAACCTGCAGACCGCCGCAGTCCTGACAGACGCCGCAACAGTCAGCAGAACGACTTAGGAGGACGCAACCTGCAATCCCGTCCTTTAAACGAGCGACCCCTGGGCGAGAAGGGCCAACCCCAGGAGTAGACTGTGCAGGCCCTACGTCCAGCTGGGAACACAAGTATGTGGGGAGACTGCCCATACTTACCAATCGTCATTGATGGCATCGCGATCTCCGCCTTGATAGACACTGGATCCCAGGTGACATCCATCCCTAGTACCCTTTACAAGCAGTTCTGGCCAGATGTTAAGCTAGAACCCCCAAATCCCGAGATGAACCTTGAAGCCACTAATGGTATTCCGGTTACCATAGAGGGACAGTGGGAAGCTACAGTAAAGGTGGGGAGGGTGCAGTTGAAAAACCAGGGTATCTTAGTGGTTCAGGATAAGCCTAACCACAAGGATCCATATGTCATATTGGGTACCAATGTCATGATCAAATGTCTCGATGAAGTGTTGTTTTTACTCCAACAGAGTGCTGAAGCCGGTAAACCCAGAGAAAAGAGGGCTATCCAAAAGCAAATCAGAGCTCTGGTGTATCAACAACAGGTAACCTTGTCAAATGGTGAGATTGGCAGAGTAAGGGTCACAGATCCCATTCCAATTGTGGTACCACCCAGAAGTGAAATGATGATCTGGTGTCGAGCAGCCATAGGCCTCAGAGGGCAGGACTACCAAGCTGTAGTAGAACCTGTAATGTCCGACAGTAGTCCTACGCTCTTGACAGCCAGAGGGTTAGTTGATGTAAGAAAGGGGAGAGTCCCCGTACGCATATTGAATTATGGTGATGACGAAGTCAGACTACCAAGATATGCAACTGTTGCTAAATTGTACCAAGTAAAAGATGATGCTGTGATTGATGTAAAATCCTCAAACCAAATAGTCACTGATGAACCCCCTCACTCCAAAGATCAGTTAGAGAAATGGTGTCAAGACCTCAGTGTAGGAACTGACAATACACCCTCTCACCAGAAAAATGGAGTATACCGGGTGGTTCGGGAGTATGAGCAAGTGTTCAGCAAACACCCACTTGACTTTGGGAGGATTAAAGGGGTACAACATCATATCCCCACAAACAACCATGCACCATCAAAGAAAGGTACAGGCCTATACCACCCACACACTACCAGAAAGCAAAAGAGATGCTTCAGGACATGAAGAATGCAGGAGTCATTAGGGATAGCTGTAGTCCCTGGGCCGCACCACTAGTCCTGGTTAAAAAGAAAGATGGTAGTATGAGGATGTGTGTAGATTATAGGCAAATCAACAAAGTCACACACAAAGATGCATACCCGTTACCCCGCATAGAAGAGTCACTAGCTGCACTCAAATCTGCCAACTACTTCTCCACATTAGATCTTACTAGTGGATACTGGCAGGTTGCCGTTGCAGAGGAGGATCGTGAGAAGACAGCCTTCACTACTCCCATGGGCTTATGCGAGTTCAACAGTATGCCATTCGGTTTGTGCAATGCCCCAGGAACATTCCAGAGGCTTATGGAGTGTTGTTTGGGCCATAAGAACTTTGAGACTGTCTTGTTATACCTTGATGATGTCATTGTCTACTCTCAGACCTATGAAGATCACCTCCGACACCTGAGTGAAGTGTTCGAGTCACTGTCCAAGTACGGGATGAAACTGAAACCGTCCAAGTGCCACCTGCTGAAACCCAAGGTCCAATACCTAGGACATGTGGTCAGTGCCGAAGGCGTAGCACCGGATCCGGATAAGGTCACCGTCATCAAGGACTGGCCAGCACCCATCAACCACAAGGAGGTACGTCAATTCCTAGGACTGGTCGGGTACTACCGACGATTCATCAAAGGCTATACCAAGATAGCCGCACCTATGCAAGATCTCTTAGTAGGTCAATCCAAAAACGGCAAGATCAGGGGACCCCCGTTCCACTGGGGCCCAGAGCAGGACAAATCCTTTCAAACGTTAAAAGATGCTTTAACTGGAGAAGAAATTCTGGCTTACCCTGACTACAATCTACCGTTTCTGTTGTACACTGACGCAAGTAATGAAGGTTTAGGAGCAGTCCTATCTCAACGTCAGCAGGGCAAGGAGAAGGTGATAGCCTACGCAAGCAGAAAGCTCCGTCCCACCGAAAGGAACCCGGAAAACTACAGCTCCTTCAAGCTGGAGTTCCTGGCCCTGGTCTGGGCGATCACAGAGCGTTTCAAGCATTACCTGGCATCCGCCCCCTTCACAGCTTTCACAGACAACAATCCTCTAACACACTTAGAGACTGCAAAGCTGGGAGCCCTAGAACAGCGTTGGGTAGCAAGACTCGCTAACTACGACTTCACTGTAAAGTATCGGGCAGGTCACAAGAACGGCAATGCTGATGCCCTGTCCCGAATGCCTCATCTTCCTGACGAGGGAGAAGACATAGACGACCTAGAAGAGATTGAACTACCTGCTTTCCACCGTTCCGGTACAGCAACATGTCATCAGAGAAACCAGACACGTGTAGAGAGGACCGTGAACCCGTTACCTCACCATGACTGGAAGGAGGCTCAAGCCAACGACCCAGATGTCAGCCTGGTAAGGGATCTCATCACTCAAGAACACGCCAATATGGACTCTGATGCCTCACCAACTGCTAAACGCCTGTGGAAGGAGAAAGGAAGGTTGTTCGTCTACCAAGGTAAACTATGCAGAAGATACCTCAACCCAAGAACCCATGAACTCATCTGGCAGATTGTAGTTCCCAAGACTGAAGTCCAAATGATCCTTGAAGCATACCATGATGATGCAGGACACTTTGGATGGAAGAAACTGGAGAGACTCCTGAAGGATCGGTTCTACTGGGTCGGTATGAGAGGTTCCATTGACAAATGGTGTAAAAACTGTGGACCATGTCACCTTCGAAGAAAAGACCATCTAACTCAGAAAGCTCCGTTGCAACCAATTGTTACCACCAAACCTCTTGAAATAGTTGCTCTCGACCATGTGAAGCTTACCCCAAGTCGAACCGGGTACACCTACGCTCTCACCATCGTTGATCACTACTCAAGATTCCTGGTAGTCGTTCCAGTTAAGGATTTAACTGCTGAGGTAGCAGCAAAAGCGTTCCAGAGTTACTTCTGTCGCCCCCATGGGTATCCCCGTAGGGAATGTATAAAGTTTACCGTGTATCCCTGGACTTTACCTTTTTCCCTTTCCATAAAACTTTGAACAATTGTCACAGGACTTGTGTGACCACTAACTTTACCTTTTTCCAGCCTGCGGCAGATGGACTAGTGCCGTACGGACTGCTTTTCACCTTTTCCACATTTTTCACTTCCTTTTCAGTGATTTTTGTGTTTTCTTTAAGACTTTGTAAATTGAATGTTATAACTGCTTAGTGGTAAGTTGTAAAAAAGAACCTTTTGCTCAGCCGGGAGAACTGAGGTTAACTAAGGGGGAATGTGGCACCCTGGCACCTGTTGGGCACCACAGAAATCCTTAGGTACAAATGGAGTAAGTAACAGCACAGCAAAACCACAACACAAACAACACTTAGAACACCTGGTTTCACCCCGAGCCTCTAGGGGGAGCTAACACTGGTGACTTCTAACCAATTCCCCCTATAAATAGAGTCTTGGAGGGAGAAACTTCAGAGTGTGGTAGACGCTACAAGAGCTGCCTGCCTGTGTGAAATCTCCACCCTATGAGGAACACACTAGGCCCTGCTAGCCTGTTAGCCAGTGGAGATCCCTGCAATTGGGATAATAGGAAGAAGGAGATCACCTCTCAGGAATACAGAGTTAATCCAACTCTTTCCAAACCATCCGGTTACTGGAACCGAAGCTGTGGAAGCTACAAAGCCCTCACAGAGAACCAGCTACATCCAACAGGAGGTTTAGCCACCTGTTCCACCTGATGCACCCACCCACGAGAGCCCAGGGAAGAGTACTGATCCTGCTCAGACCCTTTTACAGTGCCCTCAGTGCTGACAACCAGGTGAAGCAAGTTCCATTGAACACCCTGCCCGGTCCGGCTGGATTCCACATCCACCCGACCTTAGCACCAGAAGTAGAGAAAGGAAGCCTAACACTGCTTGCTGTGAAACTCCATAAGTGCCAACTTCACTATCCCGGTCCGAGTGTACCTGACTACTATCCAGTAAAGGTACCTAAAAGAGACTTTGTGTGGTTGTGCATTACTCTAGGATTCAGCGCGCAGCGTCCCGCAGCTGCCTCACAACATCTTGCGCAGCTCCCGGCTCCGGGGATTCCCGCTCATCCTGTGGGGAGCGTTCCATCTCGCTGTGTACCATCCCCGGAGACCCGAACAGCGCTGGTACCGTTACCAGAACACCCGCAGGTGGCGTCACGAAGACAAATCACCCCCACTGTTCCGCCATTCCCCTTTTGATCTGGACCACCGGGCCTACACCACCGCAGGCGCGGTTCCGTGACTGGAGGAGAAACAACGCCCGCTACGTGTACCCCCCGGCTACGGTGAGTCAGTATCAGGGGGGGTTGCCAGACTATCACCTGTAGGTGGCGCTATAATACATCAAGAATGATCACAGCATGCAGAGAACCAAACCCAACAATGCAACACAGAAGATCAGGAATCTGTGGGTCTGTGGCCCCTGGTGTGGGCCCTGGTGTGGCCCCTGGTGTGCTCAAATGTGTCTCTGTTGTAGTAGGTGACCGCCAATAGGATGACGACAAGCAATGCAGAATATAGAGTTATTATATAGTCATTTAGTCAGACAGTAATTTATCTCCTGTCCTGTAGGTGGCAGTGACAACAAGCAATCAGGCTCAGCTCCTATCCTGTACTCCGGCCGTACTGCTCATCTCCTATCCCGTACTCCGGCCGTACTGCTCATCATCTATCCTGTACTCCGGCCGTACTGCTCATCTCCTATCCCGTACTCCGGCCGTACTGCTCATCTCCTATCCTGTACTCCGGCCGTACTGCTCATCTCCTATCCCGTACTCCGGCCGTACTGCTCATCTCCTATCCTGTACTCCGGCCGTACTGCTCATCTCCTATCCTGTACTCCGGCCGTACTGCTCATCACCTATCCTGTACTCCGGCCGTACTGCTCATCTCCTATCCTGTACTCCGGCCGTACTGCTCATCCCTATCCTGTACTCCGGCCGTACTGCTCATCTCCTATCCTGTACTCCGGCCGTACTGCTCATCACCTATCCTGTACTCCGGCCGTACTGCTCATCCCTATCCTGTACTCCGGCCGTACTGCTCATCTCCTATCCTGTACTCCGGCCGTACTGCTCATCCCTATCCTGTACTCCGGCCGTACTGCTCATCCCCTATCCTGTACTCCGGCCGTACTGCTCATCTCCTATCCTGTACTCCGGCCGTACTGCTCATCACCTATCCCGTACTCCGGCCGTACTGCTCATCTCCTATCCTGTACTCCGGCCGTACTGCTCATCTCCTATCCTGTACTCCGGCCGTACTGCTCATCACCTATCCTGTACTCCGGCCGTACTGCTCATCCTATCCGTATCGCCATGTACTACCGACTCGGCCGTACTGCTCATCACCTATCCTGTACTCCGGCCGTACTGCTCATCCTCCTATCCTGTACTCCGGCCGTACTGCTCATCCCCTATCCTGTACTCCGGCCGTACTGCTCATCCCTATCCTGTACTCCGGCCGTACTGCTCATCCCTATCCTGTACTCCGGCCGTACTGCTCATCCCTATCCTGTACTCCGGCTGTACTGCTCATCTCCTATCCTGTACTCCGGCCGTACTGCTCATCACCTATCCTGTACTCCGGCTGTACTGCTCATCTCCTATCCTGTACTCCGGCCGTACTGCTCATCACCTATCGTACTCGCGTACTGTCATCTATCTTACTCCGGCCGTACTGCTCATCCCCTATCCTGTACTCCGGCCGTACTGTCATCCCTATCTGTATCCGCGTACTGCTCATCCCTATCCGTACTACGGCCGTACTGCTCATCTCCTATCCTGTACTCCGGCCGTACTGCTCATCACCTATCCTGATAACTACTCGGCCGTACTGCTCATCCCCTATCCTGTACTCCGGCCGTACTGCTCATCTCCTATCCTGTACTCCTGGCCGTACTGCTCATCCCTATCCTGTACTCCGGCCGTACTGCTCATCCCCTATCCTGTACTCCGGCCGTACTGCTCATCACCTATCCGTACTCCGGCCGTACTGCTCATCCCCTATCCTGTACTCCGGCCGTACTGCTCATCCCTATCCTGTACTCCGGCCGTACTGCTCATCACCTATCCTGTACTCCAGCCGTACTGCTCATCACCTATCCTGTACTACGGCCGTACTGCTCATCTCCTATCCCGTACTCCGGCCGTACTGCTCATCTCCTATCCGTACTCCGGCCGTACTGCTCATCACCTATCCTGTACTCCGGCCGTACTGCTCATCCCCTTATCCTGTACTCCGCCGTACTGCTCCATCACCTATCCTGTACTCCAGCCGTACTGCTCATCACCTATCCTGTACTCCGGCCGTACTGCTCATCCCTATCCTGTACTCCGGCCGTACTGCTCATCTCCTATCCCGTACTCCGGCCGTACTGCTCATCTCCTATCCCTGTACTCCGGCCGTACTGCTCATCCCTATCCTGTACTCGGCCGTACTGCTCATCACCTATCCTGTACTCCGGCCGTACTGCTCATCACCTATCCTGTACTCCGGCCGTACTGCTCATCCCTATCCCGTACTACGGCCGTACTGCTCATCACCTATCCGTACTCCGGCCGTACTGCTCATCACCTATCCTGTACTCGGCCGTACTGCTCATCACCTATCCCGTACTACGGCCGTACTGCTCATCACCTATCCTGTACTCCGGCCGTACTGCTCATCACCTATCCTGTACTCCGGCCGTACTGCTCATCACCTATCCTGTACTCCGGCCGTACTGCTCATCTCCTATCCTGTACTCCGGCCGTACTGCTCATCCCTATCCTGTACTCCGGCCGTACTGCTCATCCACCTATCCTATACTCCGGCCGTACTGCTCATCCCTATCCTTGTACTCCCCGGCCGTACTGCTCATCACCTATCCTGTACTCCGGCCGTACTGCTCATCCCTATCCTGTATCCCTACCGGGCCGTACTGCTCATCACCTATCCTATACTCCGGCCGTACTGCTCATCACCTATCCTGTACTCCGGCCGTACTGCTCATCACCTATCCTGTACTCCGGCCGTACTGCTCACCTCCTATCCTGTACTCCGGCCGTACTGCTCATCCCCTATCCTGTACTCCGGCCGTACTGCTCATCACCTATCCTGTACTCCGGCCGTACTGCTCATCACCTATCCTGTACTGCGGCCGTACTGCTCATCTCCTATCCTGTACTCCGGCCGTACTGCTCATCACCTATCCCGTACTCCGGCCGTACTGCTCATCACCTATCCCGTACTCCGGCCGTACTGCTCATCACCTATCCCGTACTCCGGCCGTACTGCTCATCCCCTATCCTGTACAGCCTACAACACCGCACACCCGCAGCCCCCCAACACCACACACCCTGCAACACCGCACACCCTGCAACACCACACACCCTGCAACACCGCAGACCCAGCAACCCCACAACAATGTACACCCTGCAGCCCCCAAACACCGCACACCCTCGAATCCCCAACACCACACACCCCACAGCCCCCCAACACCACACACCCCACAGCCCCCAACACCACACACCCCACAGCCCCCCAACACCGCATACCCCATAGCCTCCCAACACCACACACCCCACAGCCCCCCAACACCGCACACCCTCGAATCCCCCAACACCACACACCCCACAGCCCCCCAACACCGCACACCCCACAGCCCCCCAACACTGCACACCCTGCTACCTGGACAGCAGGGAGCACTGGCTGTTGTTGTCCCCCTCACCCCCATCATCTTCACTGTGATAATCCACAAGATCGTCATCCCTGAGGGCAGGAACAGAATGTCAGCACCGCGAGACATATCACATATCAAAGGTTTAGATACATCAATGAAATAAGGTGTATCATATATCATAGGCTTAGATACATTAGTAAAATTAGGCGTATCGCACATCATGGTCTTAGGTACATCAATAACATAAGACATCACACATCATAGGCTTAGATACATCAGCAACATGAGGCGTATCAAAAATCGTAGGCTCAGATAAATCAGTATCGTTAAGTGTATCACACTTCCGAGGCTTAGATACATAAGTAACGTGAGGCTTATCACACATCCTAGACTTAGATATGTTAGCGATGCGAGGCGTATCACACATCATAGGCTTAGATACATCAGTAACATGGAGTACATCACACACCATAGGCTTAAAAAAATCAGTATGGTGAGGCATATCCCACATTAAAGGATAAGATGCATCAGCAATGTGAGGCGTATCACACAACATAGGCTTAGGTACATCAGTAACAAGGATCTGTATCACACAGTGTAAACTTAGATACTTGAGGCGGTATATCTCAAAGGCTTAGATATACATATCAGCGACATCAGGGGGTATCACACATCATAGGCTTAGTTACATCAGCTTATAGTGTTATAGGCTTAGACACTTTATCTAAAAGTATCATAGGCTTAGATACATCATCCTACAGTATCACACATGATGCACTTGGATAGATAAGCAACAAGAAGCGGTATCACATGATGGTCTAGTTACAAAGCTTGGCAGAACATTATAGTGTGATAGGCTTAGATACACAGAGTAATATGTTTAGATATAGCAGCTCCATAGACAGTATCACACAGGATAGGATGAGGATTAAAAATACTTCCAGAAGGTATAGAACGTTATAAGTTTAGATACACTAGGCTGTATCACACACGGTAGGATTAGATACACAGCTCAGGAGTTAGTATCATCCATGATCTGGTTACAGCAGTTGTATATGTAGGGGAGAGGGTGTGACACATCAGAATTACACAGTGGAGAAATGTCGCCATCTACTGGCCAGAGATAAAAGAGTTGGGAACTAACAGAACCATGTAGGAACTAAAGTAAAAGAATTGATTAACGGAGTAAGGAGAGACAGCAGATGCACAGGGACATGTGATCTACTGCGTGCAGCTGAAAAATATAAACCCTCCGAAGTCAAGGCATATAGTCATTAAGTAGACTTGTATCAGGTTGGATATGCAGAGTCAACTGAACTAGATCATAGCCAAATCTAAGGGGAGGGAGAGCCAATGTCAATGCCAGCAGGCCCGCTTAAAGAGATAGGTACTGTCCCGGTATAGGTACACCTTGATGTTGTGGGATGGACTTTACCTTTTGCAAAAATGTATTTACTAAGTATCCTGTTATTTATTAGTGCTTGCTTTTTACTTATTTATTTTTACAGGGTATACTTTTACTCAGTATTTTCTTAGGTTTTGTCTGCTTAAAGGGAACCAACCACCCCGAATGACCCCCCCAAGGACTGTTTATATAGGTCCCTACACCCAGCACACCCATTTGCTGCAAGCGTTTTTGCTAAAAAAAACTGTTTTATAGAAGTGAAGATCTACCTTTGTAAAGTTTAAAACATGAAGCTGACTGGGCGTTACTTAACTCGTTCTCCAGCCGAGTTGCACCTGCCCGTCATCATCCTCTCCCCCATCGCTGCAGTGAAGCCCAGCCCTTTCTTCCTAGTCGCAGGCTGGTGCACGGGATCTCATGCCCGTGCACACGTCATCAGCTAGAGCCGGGTCGCGAGCACACGCTCTGATAATCCACAGCTGAGCGCAGGAAGTCAGAGCGTGTGCTTGCGACCCGGCTCTAGCTGATGACGTGTGCACGGGCATGAGATCCCGTGCACCAGCCTGCGTCTAGGAAGAAAGGGCTGGGCTTCACTGCAGCGATGGGGGAGAGGATGATGACGGGCAGGTGCAACTCGGCTGGAGAACGAGTTAAGTAACGCCCAGTCAGCTTCATGTTTTAAACTTTACAAAGGTAGATCTTCACTTCTATAAAACAGTTTTTTTAGCAAAAACGCTTGCAGCAAATGGGTGTGCTGGGTGTAGGGACCTATATAAACAGTCCGGGGGGGTCATTTGGGGTGGTTGGTTCCCTTTAAAGAGATAGCCAGATTGAGTGAGTAGGAGGCCAGGAGGCCTACTCAAAGGGATGATTGAATGGGTGAGCTGAAGGCTAAGAGGTGTATTCAAAAGGGAAGATCGATCGGGTGAGCTAAAGGCCAAGAGGTTTACTCGAAAGGGATGATCGATCCGGTGAGCTGAAGGCAAAGAGGTCTACTCAAAGGGATGATCGATCCAGTGAGCTGAAGGCCAAGAGGTCTACTTAAAAGGGACAATCAATCCGTTGAGCTGAAGCTAAGAGGTCTACTCAAATGGATTGTTGATTGAGTTAGCAAAAGGCCTGAAGGCCTATTTAAGAGAAACAGATAAAGGCCTGTATGCTCACTTAAAGGAACAAATGTTTGCTTGAGCTGCAGGCCAGGATACTTGAATGGATAGACGATTGAGTGAGCTGATGGCCAGGAGGCTAACTTAAATGGACAGACGATTGAGCAAGCTGGTGGCCAGGAGGCCTACTTAAATGGACAGATGATCGAGTAAGCAAGTGGCCAGGAGGCCTACTTAAATGGACAGATGATTGAGTGAGCTGGTGGCCAGGAGGTCTACTTAAAGGGAACCTGTCACCAGGTTTTTGCAACTTAATCTGAGAATAGCATAATATAGGACCCGAGATCCTGATTCCAGCGATGTGTCACTTACTGAGCTGCTCAGTGTAGTTTTGATCATCTCCAGCTGTTTAAACAGTGATTTTATCATTAGCAGTCCTCTTGGCCTGCTGCCAAGTGGACTGGTATATTCACAGACTGCTAAATCTGCAACAGAGAAAACAGTAATTTTATCAAAATCACAGCAAGCAGCTCAGTAAATGACACATCACTGAAATCAGGGTCTCTGTCTCTACATTATGCTGCTCTCAGATGGGATGCCAAAAACCAGGTGACAGGTTCCCTTTAAATGGACAGATGATTGAGTGAGCTGGTGGCCAGGAGGCCTACTTAAATGGACAGGGGATCGAGTAAGCTGGTGGCCAGGAGGCCTACTTAAATGGACAGATGATTGAGTGAGCTGGTGGCCAGGAGGTCTACTTAAATGGACAGATGATTGAGTGAGCTGGTGGCCAGGAGGCCTACTTAAATGGACAGGGGATCGAGTAAGCTGGTGGCCAGGAGGCCTACTTAAATGGACAGATGATTGAGTGAGCTGGTGGCCAGGAGGTCTACTTAAATGGACAGATGATTGAGTGAGCTGGTGGCCAGGAGGCCTACTTAAATGGACAGGGGATCGAGTAAGCTGGTGGCCAGGAGGCCTACTTAAATGGACAGATGATTGAGTGAGCTGGTGGCCAGGAGGTCTACTTAAATGGACAGATGATTGAGTGAGCTGGTGGCCAGGAGGCCTACTTAAATGGACAGGGGATCGAGTAAGCTGGTGGCCAGGAGGCCTACTTAAATGGACAGATGATTGAGTGAGCTGGTGGCCAGGAGGTCTACTTAAATGGACAGATGATTGAGTGAGCTGGTGGCCAGGAGGCCTACTTAAATGGATAAACGGTTGAATGAGCTGAAGGCCAACTCAAAGGAACAGTCTATCGAGTGAGCTGGAGACCTAGATAATGGTACGGAAGGGATTTAAGCTGTGTTCTAGGAGATGGTGACAGTTGGAATAGGTCGTTGGTGCAAGTTGTTGCCAGTGGAACACAACACAAGACTTGAGACCTAATAGGGAAACAAAGCTAACTTCCGGCATGACCTGTCATGGTGACCGCTAACGCTAGTCTGAGAGGTTGTGTAAAGGCCCTATGTAATGGAAGAATCCTATAGATAACATCTGTGATCTGTACTGTATTGTATAGCAATGTACAGCTATGTAACGCTGTGAGTTGCCATATTGCTTTTTGACTATAGGGACTGTAAATAGTTAATAAATCCCAACCTTGTCTGCTTACAGAAGCTCCTGGGACCAGCGCTGATGTCCCGGATGACTCTCCGGTCTTGGCCGCTCTCGGTCTTCAGTGTGATTAGCCGATGATTCCTTTCGCTATGAGCCTCAGTGTCCGCAGCGCATTACCGGCCATTACAGAGTTGTGTCCGCCAGAAGCCAGGTATCCCCGGGGCTGGAGATCAGATCACTGCGGCCCCCAACATTACACCCAGATGAGGTCACATCGTATCCAATAACCATAAGAAAGTCACTTCATCGTATAAACCTTGGATCTCTCTGTAGTTTCTAATTCTCTAGAAACAACCTGCAGTGTAAAGCATGGAGGATGGATGTAGCCATGGAAACGAGTGGAAAGCCCTCCACTCTACACTGCAGGCTGGATTCAGGGCAAAAAGGAATGTTCATTCTCACAACTATGGACAGCGTCATCAGAAATGGATCCTTCTGTCCCCTATGATCTCCCCTTGGGGAGTGAAAGGTACGGGTCACCCCCAACAAGTGGCTTAAAGTTCATGGGCCCCGATGCGAAAACTCCAACGGGGCCCCCAATTATTGCAAATCTTTAATAGCAGCAGGGTTTTTCTATAGGACAAAGGGACTTTTGGGGCCCCCTAAGATCCAGGGCCCGGGTGCAATTGTGACCCCTGCACCTGTTGTAGTTACACCCCTGCCCCCAGCCCCACTAATATCAAGGGTTCAGGCAACCTTTATCTGGGGGGTGCATGTGAGACCATCGCTATACTCACATGGGGGCTTCAGAGCTGCGATCCTTGGGAGGTTCGGGGAAGGGACCCCAAATCCTGTGCACAATGGAGGACCACAGCGGCCGCTCACCCTAGAGGGGATCATATGTGAGTGCCAGGACGGAGACCCCGGTATGACAGATGGGGGGCAGCCCATGAATACGGCCTGTCAGGATGGTATAGGGGTAGTCACAGTTCTTTAAGAAGCAGACCTTTCCTATATGGATGATAATATTCCTATATTCCCAAATTCACCTGCTCTTACTGTAGAGAACCCTTTCCTATATTCCTATATAGATGATAATTTCCTATATTCCCAACTTAGTCCCTGAGGAAGGAGCTGGGTTCAGCTCTGAAATATGTCGGAGTGGAGGAATAAAGCTACATTTCCAGATACTCCAGTGCCTTGGTGTTTCCTTGGCAGCAGCGCGGATCGTGCGGCACATCGACCTACAGAGCATTTCTTGCACCGCGGTGACCCGTGGATGTGTGGATCCTGCAGCAGATGACCCCTCGCGCTCATGCTTGGTTGTGGGTATACACAACTGGACCACGTGAGCAGATTCTGATTTATCTGCATTACCCTTTTCATATAAGGATAACACCCTATTGCGCAATTTTATCACATTTCTACATATATTTCCAACTTGGCCTGCTCTTAGTGTAGAGAACACTTTCCTATATGAATGATAATATTCCTATATTCCCAGCTTGACCTGCTCTTACTGTAGAGAACCCTTTCCAATATTCCTATATAGATGATAGTTTCCTATATTCCTAACTTGGCCTGCTCTTAATGTAGGGAACCCTATTCTATATAGATGATAATATTCCTATATTCCCAACCTGGCCTGCTCTTACTGTAGAGAACCTTTCCTATATTCCTATATAGATGATAGTTTCCTATATTCCTAACCTGGCCTGCTCTTACTGTAGAGAACCCTTTACTATATGGATGATAATATTCCTATATTCCTAACTTGGCCTGCTCTTAATATAGGGAACCCTTTCCTATATGGATGATAATATTCCTATATTCCTAACTTGGCCTGCTCTTACTGCAGAGAACTCTTTCCTATATGGATGATAATATTCCTATATTCCCAGCTTGACCTGCTCTTACTGTAGAGAGCCCTTTCCTATATTCCTATAGAGATGATAATTTCCTATATTCCTAACCTGGCCTGCTCTTAATGTAGGGAACCCTTTCCTATATTCCTATATGGATGGTAATTTCCTATATTCCTAACCTGGCCTGCTCTTAATGTAGGGAACCCTTTCCTATATTCCTATATGGATGGTAATTTCCTATATTCCTAACCTGGCCTGCTCTTAATGTAGGGAACCCTTTCCTATATTCCTATATGGATGGTAATTTCCTATATTCTCAATTTAGAGACTGTTCTTACTGTAGACAGTCCTGTCCTGTATGGATGATGATTTCCTACATTCCCAGCTTGACCTGCTCTTACTGTAGAGAACCCTTTCCTATATATTCCTACCTTGTTGATAATGTCCTATATTCCCATATTGATTATGTATGCGGCTTCCCTCCACATATACATTATTGGCCTTGTACATGTTATACTCATAGTAGATTTAGTCCAAGGTGATCACATCTGATCTGGTACCACAAAAACCACCTGGGCCGGGAGATTTAGATCCAACGGTCAATGAAGGCCGAGCCTATGACAACTATCCTGTTCTCTTTTTATGTATTTGCTTTCGCAGCTTCTGCCTGGCATTGAGATGAATTCAACATATGTCTGAGGACATCTGGACAATAATGACAGACTGACATCTGGACAATAATGACAGACTGACATCTGGACAATAATGACAGACTGACATCTGGACAATAATGACAGACTGACATCTGGACAATAATGACAGACTGACATCTGGACAATAATGACAGACTGAGGCGTCGCCTCTAGATCCATGGGGCACCAGGACAGTTGTGAACGAGCCCTTTAAGGCTCTATATTTCGGATATTATCCCATATTCCAGTATATGGCTATGCGCAGAGACTCTGGTTTGGGCTTTGATGGTGACACAGTGACAGGGCTTTGATGGCCGCTTCATCTCCTCCTTTGATTGTTGCTCCCCGCCGGTCACTGGCGATTATCCTTCACAGTCAGCCGAAGCTTTCTTGTAAGAACACAAGTCTCCGCTGGGCTGTCACATCAAACCAAGAGCGCGAGACCCGGCAGATGGGGGGGGGGATTTAGGAATGAAAGCCCCTCCGAAAATGGCGATGGAATATATTAAAATAAGAAGACGGCCAAGATTAATGTAGGATGAAAGAGCGGAAAAAAAACAAAAAATCTCCATGTCTGAGCAAGAAAATGAGCTGGAGGATTATAGATATGTTTTCTTTACTTCTGTTCTAAGAAGTGATGACTTAAGCCCAGAGCTGCAATCAAAATTCTGCACACACCAGTCATAAATATGTCATTAATGTACCTGGTGTAAACGCCTCCGTTCTCCTGAGTCCGGCGTTGTTTTCTTTTTGTTCCTGCGCCCCTCCTATCCTGAGATATGGGCTCCTTTTCCCTGTATGTAATTCTAGTCTTTTATACTAAGTGGGTGTGGTCCTCAAGAACACACCCCCAGTGAAGAGCTGATGACCACTCCCACGCGGATCAATAGAATAGAAGAGGAGGCTGTATCTCAGGATCAGAGAGGCGCAGGAACAAAAGGAAAACATCACTGGATTCAGGAAGACAGCAGCGTTTACCACAGGTAAAGGAAATATATATTTATGGCACGTGACTGGTTTTATTCATCTTACAGTGATGTGAAGATAAACTAAAGTACAAATGACAAATCACATTTCCATTTTTGGATATGACAGGATTATAAGACTTTCTACTCAATGGGAGACATTGAGGTTTTGAGCAAGTTGTGGTGGCCCCTTGGGCTCAAGGGGCCACCAAATGTTTTTGAGGAGCCCTAGCCTTACACCGAAATGCTGAAAGTCAAAATGTTTCATCCTAGAATCAAATAATAAGTGATAGACCCTGGTGTGAAGCGATCGCTGCACAGTGATTGGTCCACCTTAAAATGTGACCAGATCCCCGGCTCACCAGGCCAGGACCCTCCTTTGTTACTCAGGTTGGCCACTCTGAGCCCGGTGCTGTCAACATATACCAAGTCAAAGTATGAGACCTCTTCTACCCATGGTGGGTTGAGAGGACAAGTAAAGCCAGGACTACCATGACCATGTCCCAGCTCACTGGAGAAGCCAGGTATGTCCAGAAAGGCTGTAATCAATGGATGGAGACAATCCCAAGAATTATGAAGACTAATCACCCACACCTTGTTCCAAATCAATGTATGAGATCTCTTCTACTCATGGTGAGATGTGAGACCAAGCAAAGATAGGACTACCATGTCCAAACCTTCATGGAGAGGTCCCAGCTCCTGGAGAAGCCAGATGTGTCCAGAAGGTCTGCAAACAATGGATGGAGACAATCCTAAGAATTATGGAGACAAAAGACCCCCAAATATTTAGCTTTCTCGTGAGGCCATGTCCACCTAGACAACCATTGTAGACCAAAAAATGTATAGATTTCAAGTGACACAAATATGTTTTCACATGAGACCTATTGAAGACTTGGTTAATTCTTTATGTTAAGTACATTGGGTCAATAAAGATTTGGTCAGGAGGGTAGACATAGCGGTGAGGTTTATGGACAACCCTGATTTTCCAATTAAAGGGTATGTCCAAGGGATACATTTCTTCTATATAGTCTAAACCAATTAAAAAATTAAAGTCAATGTTGTATATATGGAATGACCCGTAAGACTCATACGACCCATACATCATTACTCGTAAGACTCACACGACCCATACATCATTACTCGTAAGACTCATATGACCCATACATCATTACTCGGAAGACTCATAAGAACCATACATCATTACTCTGAAGACTCATACGACCCATACATCATTACTCGTAAGACTCATACGACCCATACATCATTACTCTGAAGACTCATACGACCCATACATCATTACTCGTAAGACTCATATGAACCATATATCATTACTCGTAAGACTCATATGAACCATATATCATTACTCGTAAGACTCATATGACCCATACATCATTACTCGGAAGACTCATATGAACCATACATCATTACTCTGAAGACTCATACGACCCATACATCATTACTCGTAAGACTCATATGAACCATATATCATTACTCGTAAGACTCATATGAACCATACATCATTACTCGGAAGATTCACACGACCCATACATCATTACTCGGAAGACTCATATGAACCATACATCAATACTCGGAAGACTCATATGAACCATACATCATTACTCAGAAGACTCACACGACCCATACATCATTACTCGTAAGACTCACACGACCCATACATCATTACTCGGAAGACTCATATGACCCATACATCATTACTCGTAAGATTCATATGACCCATACATCATTACTCGTAAGACTCATATGAATCATACATCATTACTCGTAAGACTCATACGAACCATACATCATTACTCGGAAGACACATATGAACCATACATCATTACTCGGAAGACTCATATGAACCATACATCATTACTCGGAAGACTCATATGAACCATACATCATTACTCAGAAGACTCACACGACCCATACATCATTACTCAGAAGACTCACACGACCCATACATCATTACTCGTAAGACTCACACGACCCATACATCATTACTCGTAAGACTCATATGACCCATACATCATTACTCGTAAGACTCATACGACCCATACATCATTACTCGTAAGACTCATATGAATCATACATCATTACTCGTAAGACTCATACGAACCATACATCATTACTCGGAAGACTCACACGACCCATACATCATTACTCGGAAGACTCACACGACCCATACATCATTACTCGTAAGACTCATATGACCCATACATCATTACTCGTAAGACTCATACGACCCATACATCATTACTCGTAAGACTCATACGACCCATACATCATTACTCGTAAGACTCATATGAACCATACATCATTACTCGTAAGACTCATACGAACCATACATCATTACTCGTAAGACTCATACGACCCATACATCATTACTCGTAAGACTCATACGACCCATACATCATTACTCGTAAGACTCACACGACCCATACATCATTACTCGTAAGACTCATACGACCCATACATCATTACTCGTAAGACTCATATGACCCATACATCATTACTCATAAGACTCATATGACCCATACATCATTACTCGTAAGACTCACACGACCCATACATCATTGAGGAGGACATTACCTTCTGAAGACCCTCTCTCCAGATTGCAGGCTTTGGTGGGATCTTCCAGGAGACACGGCCGTGTTGTTAGTCTGTCCGGAGAGCAGGCTGTCTGTCTCTAGGTGGAAGTTACCGTCCACTTCTCCTCTCATATTGGAGTTATCCAAAAATTCACCGTCGTTCCAAGCGCCCACAGAACCGTCCATGGTCTGGTACCGGATCTCGATACTCACGCTGGTCTGAAAGACACCAAGGAAAGCAGATGATCGGAAAATCACTTTACGAGCAGAATATTCCAAGAAATTATACTTTAGAAAAATCTCCCTAAAAACCTGTATCCCGGATTCGCCCAAATTCTCCTGGATCCTCGGCAATGCGGCGCTCCCCAACATGGGAGCATATGGGGCTGGATTGCCCCGGATGGGAGGATCCGGGAACCGGACACCGGCGGCTGCACGCCGCTGTGATTTCAGGCGAGCCGCGGTCCAGAATCATTAGCAGCTGCAGCTGCGTCCGGCTGCACACAGGACCGGAGGCCCTCCGGTTCTGTGTGCTGATCCGGTCTGGCGCTGTCAGGTTCATACCTGACAGCCCTGGACCGGACTGCGCCATGGTGTGAAGCCAGCCTTAGTGACAGAGATTAATGTTTTTCTGCAGATATTACGCAGAACTGTTCAAAAATATGCAGCGTGAAAAGCTCATAGTGGGAACGCGGCCTTACTCTACTGCGGCTAACGACCCCCAAGCGACACCCCTAATTATCTCATGAAATCAGTGATGACCAATGACCCAAAAAGCAGCGAGAATTGTGCAAAAACTTGCAAATTGTACAAAGAGCAACAGGCAAAAGAAAGGTATGCCTTTCCCAAAAAAGGTATGTGACGTTTCTGCCTGCGGTATACCATTGGTTTTATGGTAATTTATGCTAATTTGTTCCTGCGGTTTGGATTCCCCGCAAAACCAATGCATTTCACAGAAAAGCTGTGCCCACCAATTGGTTTTACAAGTGTCAAGGACTGTCACATCCCTGCGTTTTTGCTGCAGATGGGAGAGAAGTGACATGTTCTATTTTCCTCTATTTTGCTGCAGACAATGGCAAAACCGCTGGGAAAAACACAGTAAAAACGCACAAAAAAAATGCACAAAAACGCATGAAGAACGCGATAAAAACGCAGGACCTGAATGCAGCTAATCTCCTGGCAAGGACTCTAGGATCCTTGAAACCAGGACAGGTTTTGCTGCGTTCAGGACTGCTGTAAAAATGTCCTGTGGGCACATACGGTAATCTGTAGTTTTCCAGCTCATTTGATGAGTCGGCAGAGCGGATCCTGGAAGCTGTGTCTGTCTTTCCTGTATTCGCTCCTGACACCCCTGTGTGGGTGCAGTGTGGGTCCTTGAGCAGTCATCTTCATGGAGTGTGGGTCCTGCAGCCACCATCTTCATGGAGTGGGGGTCCTGCACCAGCTATCTTCATGGAGTGTGGGTCCTGCACCAGCCATCTTCATGGAAAGTGGGTCCTGCACCAGCCATCTTCATGGAGAGTGGGTCCTGCAGCAGCCATCTTCATGGAGAGTGGGTCCTGCAGCCGCCATCTTCATGGAGTGTGGGTCCTGCACCAGCCATCTTCATGGAGTGTGGGTCCTGCAGCAGTCATCTTCATGGAGTGTGGGTCCTGCACCAGCCATCTTCATGGAGTGTGGGTCCTGCAGCAGTCATCTTCATGGAGTGTGGGTCCTGCACCAGCCATCTTCATGGAGTGTGGGTCCTGCAGCAGTCATCTTCATGGAGTGTGGGTCCTGCACCAGCCATCTTCATGGAGTGTGGGTCCTGCAGCAGTCATCTTCATGGAGTGTGGGTCCTGCAGCAGTCATCTTCATGGAGAGTGGGTACTGCACCAGCCATCTTCATGGAGTGTGGGTCCTGCAGCAGCCATCTTCATGGACTGTGGGTCCTGCAGCAGCCATCTTCATGGAGTGTGGGTCCTGCAGCCACCATCTTCATGGACTGTGGGTCCTGCAGCAGCCATCTTCATGGAGTGTGGGTCCTGCAGCCGCCATCTTCATGGAGTGTGGGTCCTGCAGCAGTCATCTTCACGCCTTCATACTGGTTGTGGGTCACACAACTGTCCCAGGTGAGCAGCAATAGACGGAAACCCCTGCACATATTGTTGGGATAAGACCCTAGTGCGCCTTCTCTCCTCCCTTAGCGGAAATCTCAGGACACACGTCGTCCTCCGGATACAGTGAACTTCCCAGAATTTACTCCGAGCAAGAAAAGACGAGAAAAATCCTCCATCTCCGGGGAGAAGACGCGGCCGTTCATTACAGGTTACCATGGTAACAGGAAATTATAAATGACAGAACTTTACACTTTGTCACTTCCACCGGCGCCGTCCAAACCCAAAGTAAATGGTGTGAGCGGGTGATCAGCGGGGGAAGGGGGGGGGAGCACGAACGGGGGGCACAGGACAAGAGCGGAGGAAAGCTTTCCTGTCCTCTTTCCTAATTTGGTAGTCAGCAAAACCCCGTCCTGTCTATACGGGTGGTGGTCGCACATGCTCAGTATCGCCCCAATCACTGTCTATATGGGTGGTGGTCGCACATGCTCAGTATCGCCCCAATCACTGTCTATACGGGTGGTGGTCGCACATGCTCAGTGTTGCCCCAATCACTGTACGGGTGGTGGTCGTACATGCTCAATACCGCCCCAATCACTGTCTATATGAGTGGTGGTTGATGTAAACCGTGTGTCTCATCCTGGGTCCCGTGCCAATCTGGAATCCAACCAACCCCCAGCAGACCAAGTCAAGGAGTGGTTGGCTGCTTTGGGGCCTGAAGCTTCAAGAAAAGAAATGGCTGGTGTCCTGCAAGTAGTGTTGGGAGCTCCAATTTCCTTACCACCAGCGCCCACCCCCACGATAGACCGCCACCAAGGAATTCACCTTCGCTACAGTGACGTGCCAGTGATGAATGAATCCAACACTGAGATCGATGAACACTTGCAAAACTTTGAGATGATGATGAGAATGCACCAGGTGCACACAGCTGAGTGGCCCAAATATCTGTGGTCAAGTTTGCCTGGTCGGGCCCAGGAGGCTGTCCGATCACTTGGGTCTCAGGATTGCTTGGACTATGGAATTATTAAGGACACTTTGTTGGCCCTTTGTACCATAACCCCTGAGAGATATCGCATTAAGTTCCGGACTATGTCGAATTTGGCAGTCAACTCCGACGACACTGTAACCGCTGGCTCGATGGTCGTGCTGCCCATCCCACTGCTGCCACCAATTGTGGAAACCCCGGGGTCAGTGGGTGCTCTCGTCCGCAGGCCCTGCCGCCTTTACAAAGACAACGTGGACCAGGGCTCATCCCCAGCTGAACGCCCGAGCTCCTTAACCGTGGGCAGAACACTACTCAGACAACACAGGGTGAGGGAATCACAATATTAAGGCTTTATTGGATCCCCAAACAGTTAACAGCATGTAACACATAACCAGCAAAACACAACAATGTGACAGGCAACAGAGTCTCACCCTTCCGCTGGCTCACCAGGGTTTAGAATGTAGCACAGCAAAGTCTGTAGCCAGGTGACTGTATCGTCCCAACCTGGGTTGCTTCCTCATCCTTATGCAGTCTTTGTCATCACAGCCGAATCCGATAATCCGATACTGAAGTCCTTGTGGTTCTATAGTCCGGGTTCTGGTCCCCTTGGTCGGCACCGAAATGCCTAGGCCTGGGGTTATGGCTCGCTAATCGGACCCGAAGACCCTAGATTAGCTGCCTGTATGCAATCTTCCAACTCCAATCTTCAATCCAGTGGACCTCTAGCCGGGACCGAAATCCCTAGACTGAGGCCACTAGACAGAATCTAACCCTCCCTGGATAAAGAATACATCTCCTTATATACCTTCACCCCTCATTGCAGGATATTGGGAACGTCACGATTGGTGCAATAACACAGTCTTTTCATTGGCTGAACTCCAATCCTCATTTAACATATTTTAGTACTCCTGACAAGGTAGAGTTAAATACTGATTGACATAGTCCTTACAATGGAATGTTAGTATGAGACATTAAGTCTGCAATCAATGACTCTTAAACAATAGTGGCTGGAGCCATGTACATAGAATCAACATTCACAGGGTAATAGACAATGAACGATTAGCATAATTAAGTTCTCTGGCCTTCAGTGACAAACAAGTTAGATAATTACATTACCAGGCTAAACTAAACACCACAGTAATCTATGAAAATACTGTAGGAAATTCTCCTTGGCCATTACAAGTTTACAAGCCAATATACAATGTGATATGTCTGGGTTACATAAGAAATCATCATGTCTTCTACATTGAAGGGGTCCATTTCGTCACAGTCGCACATGCTCAGTATCACCCCAATCACTGTCTATACGGGTGGTGGTGGTCGCACATGCTCAGTAACCCCCCAATCACTTTCTATACGGTTGGTGGTGGTCACACATGCTCAGTATCGCCCCAATCACTGTCTATATGGGTGGTGGTGGTCGCACATGCTTAGTATCGCCCCAATCACTATCTATACGGGTGGTGGTCGCACATGCTTAGTATCGCTCCAATCACTGTCTATATGGGTGGTGGTCGCACATGCTCAGTATCGCTCCAATCACTGTCTATACGGGTGGTGGTCGCACATGCTCAGTATCGCTCCAATCACTATCTATATAGGTGGTGGTCGCACATGCTCAGTATCGCCCCTATTACTGTCTATACGGGTAGTGGTCGTACATGCTCAGTATCGCTCCAATCACTGTCTATACGGGTGGTGGTCGCACATGCTCAGTATCGCCCCAATCACGGTCTATACGGGTGGTGGTCGCACATGCCTAGTATCGCCCCTGTCAATGTCTATATGGGTGGTGGTCGCACATGCTCAGTATCGTCCCTATCATTATCTACATATGGATGGTGGTCACAAATGCTCAGTATCGCCCCAATCACTGTCTATACGGGTGGTGGTCACACGTGCTCAGTATCGCCCCTGTCATTGTCTATATGGGTGGTGGTCACACATGCTCAGTATCGCTCCTATCATTGTCTATATGGGTGGTGGTCACACATGCTCAGTATTGCCCCAATCACTGTCTATACGGGTGGTGGTCACACGTGCTCAGTATCTCCCCGATCACTGTCTATACGGGTGGTGGTCACACGTGCTCAGTATCGCCCCTGTCATTGTCTATATGGGTGGTGGTCACACATGCTCAGTATCGCTCCTATCATTGTCTATATGGGTGGTGGTCACACATGCTCAGTATTGCCCCAATCACTGTCTATACGGGTGGTGGTCACACGTGCTCAGTATCTCCCCGATCACTGTCTATATGGGTGGTGGTCACACATGCTCAGTATCGCCCCTGTCATTGTCTATATGGGTGGTGGTCACACATGCTCAGTATCGCTCCTATCATTGTCTATATGGGTGGTGGTCACAGATGCTTAGTATCGCCCCTATCATTGTCTATATGGGTGGTGGTCACACATGCTCAGTATCGCCCCAATCACTGTCTATATGGTTGGTGGTCGCACATGCTCAGTATCGCCCCGATCACTGTCTATACAGGTGGTGGTCACACATGCTCAGTATCGCCCCAATCACTGTCTATATGAGTGGTGGTCACATATGCTCAGTATCGCCCCTATCATTGTCTATATGGGTGCTGGTCACAAATGCTCAGAATCACCCCTATCAATGTCTATATGGGTGTTGTTCATGCATGCTCAGTATTGCCCCAATCACTGTCTATATGGGTGGTGGTCACACGTGCTCAGTATCGCCACGATCATTGTCTATATGGGTGGTGGTCACACATGCTCAGTATTGCCCCAATCACTGTCTATATGGTGGTGGTCGCACATGCTCAGTATCGCCCCTGTCATTGTCTATATGGGTGGTGGTCACACATGTCCAGTATCGCTCCTATCGTCTATATGGGTGGTGGTCAGAGATGCTTAGTATTGCCCTATCATTGTCTATATTTGTGGTGGTCGCACATGCTCAGTATTGCCCCAATCACTATATAGTTGGTGTGTCGCACATGCTCCAGTATCGCCCCAATCACTGTCTATATGGGTGGTGGTCGCACATGCTCAGTATCGCTCCAATCACTGTCTATATGGGTGGTGGTCGCACATGCTCAGTATCGCTCCAATCACTGTCTATACGGGTGGTGGTCGCACATGCTCAGTATCGCTCCAATCACTATCTATATAGGTGGTGGTCCACATGCTCAGTATCGCCCCTATTACTGTCTATACGGGTAGTGGTCGTACATGCTCAGTATCGCTCCAATCACTGTCTATACGGGTGGTGGTCGCACATGCTCAGTATCGCCCCAATCACGGTCTATACGGGTGGTGTCGCACATGCCTAGTATCGCCCCTGTCAATGTCTATATGGGTGGTGGTCGCACATGCTCAGTATCGTCCCTATCATTATCTACATATGGATGGTGGTCACAAATGCTCAGTATCGCCCCAATCACTGTCTATACGGGTGGTGGTCACACGTGCTCAGTATCGCCCCTGTCATTGTCTATATGGGTGGTGGTCACACATGCTCAGTATCGCTCCTATCATTGTCTATATGGGTGGTGGTCACACGTGCTCAGTATCTCCCCGATCACTGTCTATATGGGTGGTGGTCACACATGCTCAGTATCGCCCCTGTCATTGTCTATATGGGTGGTGGTCACACATGCTCAGTATCGCTCCTATCATTGTCTATATGGGTGGTGGTCACAGATGCTTATATCGCCCCATCATTGTCTATATGGGTGGTGGTCACACATGCTCAGTATCGCCCCAATCACTGTCTATATGGTGGTGGTCGCACATGCTCAGTATGCCCCGATCACTGTCTATACAGGTGGTGGTCCACATCTCATACGCTCAGTATCGCCCCAATCACTGTCTATATGAGTGGTGGTCACATATGCTCAGTATCGCCCCTATCATTGTCTATATGGGTGTGGTCACAAATGCTCAGAATCACCCCTATCAATGTCTATATGGGTGTTGTTCATGCATGCTCAGTATTGCCCCAATCACTGTCTATATGGGTGGTGGTCACACGTGCTCAGTATCGCCACGATCATTGTCTATATGGGTGGTGGTCACACATGCTCAGTATTGCCCCAATCACTGTCTATATGGTGGTTGGTCGCACATGCTCAGTATCGCCCCTGTCATTGTCTATATGGGTGGTGGTCACACATGTCCAGTATCGCTCCTATCGTCTATATGGGTGGTGGTCAGAGATGCTTAGTATTGCCCTATCATTGTCTATATTTGTGGTGGTCGCACATGCTCAGTATTGCCCCAATCACTATATAGTTGGTGGTCGCACATGCTCAGTATCGCCCCAATCACTGTCTATATGGGTGGTGGTCACACATGCTCAGTATCGCCCCAATCACTGTCTATACGGGTGGTGGTCGCACATGCTCAGTATTGCCCCAATCACTGTCTATATAGTTGGTGGTCGCACATGCTCAGTATCACCCCAATCACTGTCTATACGGGTGGTGGTCGCACATGCTCAGTATCACCCTAATCACTGTCTATACGGGTGGTGGTCACACATGCTCAGTATCGCCCCAATCACTGTCTATACGGGTGGTGGTCGCACATGCTCAGTATCGCCCCGATCACTGTCTATATGGGTGTTGGACGCACATGCTCAGTATCGCCCCTATCACTGTCTATACGGGTGGTGGTCGCACATGCTCAGTATCGCCCCAATCACTGTACGGGTGGTGTTTGCACATGCTCAGTATCACCCCAATCACTGTCTATACGGGTGGTGGTCGCACATGCTCAGTATCGCTCCAATCACGGTCTATATGGGTGGTGGTCGCACATGATCAGTATCACCCCAATCACTGTCTATACGGGTGGTGGTTGCACATGCTCAGTATCGCCCCAATCACTATCTATATGGGTGGTGGTCGCACATGCTCAGTATCGTCCCAATCATTTTCTATATCACCCCAATCACTTTCTATATGGGTGGTGGTCGCACATGCTCAGTATTGCCCCAATCACTGTCTATATGGGTGGTGGTCGCACATGCTCAGTATCGCCCCAATCACTATCTATATGGGTGGTGGTCGCACATGCTCAGTATCGTCCCAATCATTGTCTATATCACCCCAATCACTTTCTATATGGGTGGTGGTCGCACATGCTCAGTATTGCCCCAATCACTTTCTATATGGGTGATGGTCGCACATGCTCCGTATCGCCCCGATCACTGTCTATACAGGTGGTAGTCACACATGCTTAGTATTGCCCCTATCACTGTCTATATGGGGGGTGGTCACACATGCTCAGTATCACCCCTGTCATTGTCTATATGGGTGGTGGTCACACATGCTCAGTATCACCCAAATCACTGTCTATATAGGTGGTGGTCACACATGCTCAGTATCGCCCCAATCACTGTCTATAAGGGTGGTGGTCGCACATGCTCAGTATCGCCCCAATCATTGTCTATATCGCCCCAATCACTTTCTATATGGGTGGTGGTCGCACATGCTCAGTATCGCCCCGATCACTGTCTATATGGTGTTGGTCGCACATGCTCAGTATCACCCCAATCACTGTCTATATGGGTGGTGGTCGCACATGCTCAGTATCGCCCCAATCACTATCTATACGGGTGGTGGTCGCACATGCTCAGTATCGCCACAATCACTGTCTATATAGGTGGTGGTCGCACATGCTCAGTATCGCCCCAATCACTATCTATACGGGTGGTGGTCGCACATGCTCAGTATCGCCCCAATCACTGTCTATATGGGCGTTGGTCGCACATGCTCAGTATTACAGTGACACCTACGCGGATGGCCGAGTTATTGTCATCGATCAGGGTGTCGGACACTTCCAGCTGCGCCTCTTCCACCACCTTCTGGAGAACCATCCGGAATGTGCCGATGAGTCTGAAATAAAAAAATATACATATAGACTTAAAGGTGGGAAAATGTCGGCTAGTATTCACTACCGAGTGTCAGTCCTCACTGAACCTCTCATTCTATTCATACATATTAGTATGACCAGAAGAGCTGTCATGGGGCTTTCACAGGAAGTACTATAGTGGGAGATGTGGGTGACACCCTGGAGGCGGCCATATTGCCTGCGGTGGATCTACAGCATGTTATACCCTACAGAGCGGAGGACGAGGAGCGTGAATTATTGAGAACTTTCCTCCTCCTTCAGATACATTATTTATCCGCATCTCGCAACCTCTGAGACTATATTTATAATTCACATCGCAACGTATTCGAGCAGGAAACACCGAGGCTGGAAATGACGGGGTTAAATGACCCCCCCGTAATAACAGCGACATCCACAGCGCCCCCATAATGAGGAGACATCCACAGCGCCCCCATAATGAGACTACATCCACAGCGCCCCAATAATGAGGAGACATCCACAGCGTCCCTATAATGAGGCGACATCCACAGCCCCCATAATGAGGCGACATCCACAGCGCCCCCATAATGAGGAGACATCCACAGCGCCCCCATAATGAGGAGACATCCACAGCGCCCCCATAATGAGGAGACATCCACAGCGCCCCCATAATGAGGCGACATCCACAGAGCCCCCATAATGAGGCGACATCCACAGAGCCCTCATAATGAGGAGACATCCACAGCGCCCCGTAATAACAGTGACATCCACAGCGCCCCCATAATGAGGAGACATCCACAGCGCCCCCATAATGAGGCGACATCCACAGAGCCCCCATAATGAGGCGACATCCACAGAGCCCCCATAATGAGGAGACATCCACAGCGCCCCTATAATGAGGCGACATCCACAGCGCCCCCACAATGGGGAGACATCCACAGCGCCCCCATAATGAGACTACATCCGCAGCACCCCAATAATGAGGAGACATCCACAGCGCCCCTATAATGAGGCGACATCCACAGAGCCCCCATAATGAGGAGGGCATCCACAGCGCCCCTATAATGAGGCGACATCCACAGCGCCCCCACAATGAGGAGACATCCACAGCGCCCCCATAATGAGACTACATCCACAGCACCCCCATAATGAGGAGACATCCACAGCGCCCCCATAATGAGGCGACATCCACAGCGCCCCATAATGAGGAGACGTCCACAGCGCCCCCATAATGAGGAGACATCCACAGCCCCCCATAATGAGGAGACATTCACAGCGCCCCCATAATGAGGAGACATCCACAGCGCCCCCATAATGAGGAGACATCCACAGCGCCCCCATAATGAGGAGACATCCACAGCGCCCCCATAATGAGGAGACATCCACAGCTCCCCATAATGAGGAGACATCCACAGCCCCCATAATGAGGTGACATCCACAGCGCCCCCATAATGAGGAGACATCCACAGCGCCCCCATAATGAGGCGACATCCACAGCACCCCCATAATGAGGAGACATCCACAGCCCCCCCATAATGAGGAGACATCCACAGCGCCCCATAATGAGGAGACATCCACAGCGCCCCCATAATGAGGAGACATCCACAGCTCCCCATAATGAGGAGACATCCACAGCCCCCATAATGAGGCGACGCCCCCATAATGAGGAGACATCCACAGCGCCCCCATAATGAGAGACATCCACAGCCCCCATAATGAGGAGACATCCACAGCCCCCCCATAATGAGGAGACATCCACAGCGCCCCCATAATGAGGAGACATCCACAGCCCCCATAATGAGGAGACATCCACAGCGCCCCCATAATGAGGAGACATCCACAGCCCCCCATAATGAGGAGACATCCACAGCGCCCCCATAATGAGGAGACATCCACAGCGCCCCCATAATGAGGAGACATCCACAGCGCCCCCATAATGAGGAGACATCCACAGCCCCCCATAATGAGGAGACATCCACAGCCCCCCATAATGAGGAGACATCCACAGCCCCCCATAATGAGGGACATCCACAGCGCCCCATAAATGAGGAGACATCCACAGCCCCCATAATGAGGAGACATCCACAGCCCCCATAATGAGGAGACATCCACAGCGCCCCATAATGAGGAGACATCCACAGCCCCCCATAATGAGGAGACATCCACACGCCCCCATAATGAGGAGACATCCACAGCCCCCATAATGAGGAGACATCCACAGCCCCCCATAATGAGGAGACATCCACAGGCCCCCATAATGAGGAGACATCCACAGCCCCCATAATGAGGAGACATCCACAGCGCCCCCATAATGAGGAGACATCCACAGCGCCCCCATAATGAGGAGACATCCACAGCGCCCCCATAATGAGGAGACATCCACAGCGCCCCATAATGAGGAGACATCCACAGCCCCCCATAATGAGGAGACATCCACAGCGCCCCCATAATGAGGAGACATCCACAGCCCCCCATAATGAGGAGACATCCACAGCGCCCCCATAATGAGGAGACATCCACAGCGCCCCCATAATGAGGAGACATCCACAGCGCCCCATAATGAGGAGACATCCACAGCCCCCATAATGAGGAGACATCCACAGCCCCCATAATGAGAGACATCCACAGCGCCCCCATAATGAGGAGACATCCACAGCCCCCATAATGAGGAGACATCCACAGCGCCCCCATAATGAGGAGACATCCACAGCGCCCCCATAATGAGGAGACATCCACAGCGCCCCCATAATGAGGAGACATCCACAGCGCCCCCATAATGAGGAGACATCCACAGCACCCATAATGAGGAGACATCCACAGCGCCCCCATAATGAGGAGACATCCACAGCGCCCCCATAATGAGGAGACATCCACAGCCCCCATAATGAGGAGACATCCACAGGCCCCCATAATGAGGAGACATCCACAGCCCCCATAATGAGGAGACATCCACAGCGCCCCATAATGAGGAGACATCCACAGCCCCCATAATGAGGAGACATCCACAGCCCCCATAATGAGGAGACATCCACAGCCCCCCATAATGAGGAGACATCCACAGCGCCCCCATAATGAGGAGACATCCACAGCGCCCCCATAATGAGGAGACATCCACAGCGCCCCCATAATGAGGAGACATCCACAGCCCCCCATAATGAGGAGACATCCACAGCCCCCCCATAATGAGGCGACGTCTTATCTTCATCAGTTAATAATTCATCTCTATTGTGGGGTCGGAGGTCGCGGATTATCCTCCATTATTTGCCCCCGTATCTTTAATTAATTGCGATTTCTGGTATTAGACTCCTTATGGGGATCAGGCAATGCATCCTGGGAAAAAAACATGCAAATCAGCTTCCCTTCAGCCAGTAGAAACCTGTCTCCAGTGCCACCTGCAGGCAATTATTATGTATTGCAATGTATGTCCAAATGAGCTATCCAGTAGTAGTTTTATGCCATGCTCTATGGGGCTGTCACACAGGCACTCACCAGCGATCATTTCACCAGCGACATTGTGGAAATGATTTCTATATCCTTTCCACGAGGTCTGCAGGCTGGTATCCAGGGTAAACTGCGGGTAACTAGGCGGCGCGCACTGCCTAGATACCCGATGTATACCTTGGTTACCAGCCTTCTCCGCTCACCGGCTGGTATCTAAGGTACACAGTGGGTAACTAGGGACCCTAGTTACCCGCTGTGTACCTTAGATACCAGCCCGTGAGCGGAGAAGGCTGGTAACCAAGGTATACATCGGGTAACTAGGCAGTGCGCGCTGCCTAGTTACCCACAGTTTACCCTGGATACCAGCTCCCAGCGCTTCCTGAGAGGTGCTGGCAGCTGGCTGATCGCATCTCCGGTGTCACACTCAGCGATGCTGCGTGTGCACCGGGTCACCCAACCTGGAGCCCGGAACTCTAGGCGGGCAAGGGGTGGTGGGTTTAGAGGACAGTGGGTGGAACAGCAAGCAGGTCAGGTGACAGAGGGTAGATATAGAGCAGGGGGAGGAGAAAGGAGTCAGTAGGCCGAGGTAGGCTGAGATGAAAAGACAAGAGACACACGTCCTGGAGGAGTGGGGTGTAAGGAGCGCAGAATCCGAAGAGCCAGTGCGAGCCACAGAGAGAAAGCCCATCCGGAGCCAGCACCCCAGGAGTGTGAGGGACGAGAGGACCAGTGATACTGGGTCCTAGAAACACGGCCGAGACGACCGACTGCAGGCGGAGTAGCCTTCTGTATGGAACCTGAGTCACACGGTAGAAGGAGCTAATAGAGTATCACACAGCAGGACTAATGGAGGCTAGGCTAACAGCAGAGTGTCGGCTCTGAAGGGGACCGACCATTCACCCGGTTTCCCAGACTACCGACGGGGAGCTCTAACTCCACATTAGAGTTCCTACCCCAAAGGAAAGGCAGATCAGTGGCGACCACGAGAGCCCACAAGGGTCCGAGCCACCGCCATACCAACCAGGGAGACACACACACCAAGTGAGAAAGAAAGAGAATAAAGCCTGGAAAGGACAGAGACAGAGTGAGGGGTCACAGAGAGGAACAACCTGGCTGCAGGGAGCAAAGGAACCCGGGAGGGAGAGGTGTAACCCGTGTAAAGACCTGTACCTTGAACTGTAACTGAGCTGCTATGCTGAACAACCTGCGAAGTAAACATGGTGAACCCTGCCTCTGACTCCCTTGCAGGATTGTCTATTGCCTGCACATGATTCCCTCCAACAGGGCTGCAGAGAGACCCAGCCTGGAGAGCCACAGCCTGTCAGCTCTGGACGCTGAGGAAAGGAAGGCTGCAGCAGCAGGACAGTAAGTGAACTGCACCTATCACAAGCCTACACCATACACCTTAACATCACTGCCCCGGGGAACCAAGTTCTACCCGCGGAGAACTATTCCATCTATAGCTGCCATAACATCATCCCCGGAGGTTCTGCAGCAGCAGTGGTCCCATTATTGACCACAAGCTGTGGGTGGCGTCACGACAAACATTTAATCCCCTGTAAATATTCCCCTTTTACTTGCCAGGGCCCGGGACACAGTCCGGACCAGGACCACTGTGACATCCCCCAGCAGCAAACCCGGTCCGGTACCGAGTACCCTGTCCCAGTGGGCTCGACATCTGCCCTGTACAGAGGAGGGAGGAGGCACCACTCACCTGTTAGTGAAGCTGTCCTCCTCCATGCTTTACACTGCAGCACTGCCCTGTACAGAGGAGGAGGAGGCACCACTCACCTGTTAGTGAAGCTGTCCTCCTCCTCCATGCTTTACACTGCAGCACTGCCCTGTACAGTGGAGGGAGGAGGCACCATTCACCTGTTAGTGAAGCTGTCCTCCTCCTCCATGCTTTACACTGCAGCACTGCCCTGTACAGTGGAGGGAGGAGGGACCACTCACCTGTTAGTGAAGCTGTCCTCCTCCTCCATGCTTTACACTGCAGCACTGCCCTGTACAGCAGAGGGAGGAGGCACCACTCACCTGTTAGTGAAGCTGTCCTCCTCCATGCTTTACACTGCAGCACTGCCCTGTACAGCGGAGGGAGGAGGCACCACTCACCTGTTAGTAAAGCTGTCCTCCTCCATGCTTTACACTGCAGCACTGCCCTGTACAGCAGAGGGAGGAGGCGCCACTCACCTGTTAGTGAAGCTGTCCTCCTCCATGCTTTACACTGCAGCACTGCCCTGTACAGTGGAGGGAGGAGGCACCACTCACCTGTTAGTGAAGCTGTCCTCCTCCTCCATGCTTTACACTGCAGCACTGCCCTGTACAGTGGAGGGAGGAGGCGCCACTCACCTGTTAGTGAAGCTATCCTCCTCCATGCTTTACACTGCAGCACTGCCCTGTACAGCGGAGGGAGGAGGCACCACTCACCTGTTAGTGAAGCTGTCCTCCTCCATGCTTTACACTGCAGCACTGCCCTGTACAGCGGAGGGAGGAGGCACCACTCACCTGTTAGTGAAGCTGTCCTCCTCCATGCTTTACACTGCAGCACTGCCCTGTACAGCGGAGGGAGGAGGCGCCACTCACCTGTTAGTGAAGCTGTCCTCCTCCTCCATGCTTTACACTGCAGCACTGCCCTGTACAGCGGAGGGAGGAGGCACCACTCACCTGTTAGTGAAGCTGTCCTCCTCCATGCTTTACACTGCAGCACTGCCCTGTACAGAGGAGGGAGGAGGCACCACTCACCTGTTAGTGAAGCTGTCCTCCACCATGCTTTACACTGCAGCACTGCCCTGTACAGCGGAGGGAGGAGGCGCCACTCACCTGTTAGTGAAGCTGTCCTCCTCCTCCATGCTTTACACTGCAGCACTGCCCTGTACAGCGGAGGGAGGAGACACCACTCACCTGTTAGTGAAGCTGTCCTCCTCCATGCTTTACACTGCAGCACTGCCCTGTACAGCGGAGGGAGGAGGCACCACTCACCTGTTAGTGAAGCTGTCCTCCTCCATGCTTATAACCACCTGCAGCACTGCCCTGTACAGAGGAGGGAGGAGGCACCACTCACCTGTTAGTGAAGCTGTCCTCCTCCATGCTTTACACTGCAGCACTGCCCTGTACAGAGGAGGAGGAGGCACCACTCACCTGTTAGTGAAGCTGTCCTCCTCCCCATGCTTTACACTGCAGCACTGCCCTGTACAGAGGGAGGAGGCGCCACTCACCTGTTAGTGAAGCTGTCCTCCTCCATGCTTTACACTGCAGCACTGCCCTGTACAGTGGAGGGAGGGGGCGCCACTCACCTGTTAGTGAAGCTGTCCTCCTCCATGCTTTACACTGCAGCACTGCCCTGTACAGCGGAGGGAGGAGGCGTCACTCACCTGTTAGTGAAGCTGTCCTCCTCCATGCTTTACACTGCAGCACTGCCCTGTACAGAGGAGGAGGAGGCGCCACTCACCTGTTAGTGAAGCTGTCCTCCTCCATGCTTTACACTGCAGCACTGCCCTGTACAGCGGAGGGAGGAGGCACCACTCACCTGTTAGTGAAGCTGTCCTCCTCCATGCTTTACACTGCAGCACTGCCCTGTAACAGAGGAGGGAGGAGGCACCACTCACCTGTTAGTGAAGCTGTCCTCCTCCTCCATGCTTTACACTGCAGCGCTGCCCTGAACAGCGGAGGGAGGAGGCACCACTCACCTGTTAGTGAAGCTGTCCTCCTCCTCCATGCTTTACACTGCAGCACTGCCCTGTACAGCGGAGGGAGGAGGCACCACTCACCTGTTAGTGAAGCTGTCCTCCTCCTCCATGCTTTACACTGCAGCACTGCCCTGTACAGAGGAGGGAGGAGGCACCACTCACCTGTTAGTGAAGCTGTCCTCCTCCTCCATGCTTTACACTGCAGCGCTGCCCTGAACAGCGGAGGGAGGAGGCACCACTCACCTGTTAGTGAAGCTGTCCTCCTCCATGCTTTACACTGCAGCACTGCCCTGTACAGAGGAGGGAGGAGGCACCACTCACCTGTTAGTGAAGCTGTCCTCCTCCATGCTTTACACTGCAGCACTGCCCTGTACAGCGGAGGGAGGAGGCGCCATTCACCTGTTAGTGAAGCTGTCCTCCTCCTCCATGCTTTACACTGCAGCACTGCCCTGTACAGCGAGGGAGGAGGCGCCACTCACCTGTTAGTGAAGCTGTCCTCCTCCATGCTTTACACTGCAGCACTGCCCTGTACAGAGAGGAGGAGGCACCACTCACCTGTTAGTGAAGCTGTCCTCCTCCTCCATGCTTTACACTGCAGCACTGCCCTGTACAGAGGGAGGAGGCCCACTCACCTGTTAGTGAAGCTGTCCTCCTCCATGCTTTACACTGCAGCACTGCCCTGTACAGAGGAGGGAGGAGGCACCACTCACCTGTTAGTGAAGCTGTCCTCCTCCTCCATGCTTTACACTGCAGCACTGCCCTGTACAGAGGAGGGAGGAGGCACCACTCACCTGTTAGTGAAGCTGTCCTCCTCCATGTTTTACACTGCAGCACTGCCCTGTACAGCGGAGGGAGGAGGCACCACTCACCTGTTAGTGAAGACTTTGCTGTAGTTGAACACTTGTATTTCCAGCATCTCGTTCCCGTCTATGTTACTGGCAATCGGCCATCGGAAAGTCTGGAAGAAGAGGGAAAGCGGCGTCACATCGGGAGTCACATATCGGGGGGGGAAAGGGGGTCACACACACTGGGGGGGGGGTCACAAGGATTATACATGAAATATCTATAGAACAACATGTGTGAAATGCTGTGGCGCAGACACTGAGGAACTTCTCTCCCCTATTATCCGGGTTCAGGTTGATTCTCATATTGCCCCTCCTGTCACAGGTGGACGAGCGTCACATGATGAAGACAAAGTTATTTACCCACAATTATAATACAGAGCCAACAATGGTGTCCGGAGAAATTCTGGAGTTTTGTCATAAAGGAAATAAACCTGCGCAAATGTGAGAATTATCTAGGAGAAAAGCTGCATTTTCTGGAACAATTTGAAGGCAGCAAACATAACACCGCCATATAGTTCCCACATAACACCGCCATACAGTTCCCACATAACACCGCCATATAGTTCCCACATAACACCGCCATATAGTTTCCCACATAACACCGCCATATAGTTCTCACATAACACCGCCATATAGTTCCCACATAACACCGCCATAAGTTCCCACATAACACCGCCATATAGTTCCCACATAACACCGCCATATAGTTCACATAACACCGCCATACAGCTCCCACATAACACCGCCATATAGTTCCCACATAACACCTGCCATAACAGTTCCCACATAACAGCCTATTATACAGTTCCCACATAACACCGCCATATAGTTCTCACATAACACCGCCATACAGTTCCCACATAACACCGCCATATAGTTCCACATAACACCGCCATATAGTTCCACATAACACCGTCATATAGTTCACACATAAACCGCCATATAGTTCACACATAACCCGCCATATAGTTCCAATAAGCTGACATATAGTTCCCAAATAACCGCCATATAGTTCCACAAAGCCATACACCACATACGCGCCATAGTTCACACATAACACTGCCATATAGTTCCCACATAACACCGCCATATGTTCACCCTAACAGCCATAATTCACCATACCATATAGTTCACACATAACACCGCCATATATTTCCACATAACACGCCATATTATCCCATTAACCCGCCATAGTTCCACATAACACGCCATTAGTTCTCATAACACGCCATATAGTTCCCACATAACACCGCCATATAGTTCACACATACACTAACACCGCCATACAGCTTCCACATAACACTCGCCATATAGTTCCACTCACATAACACCGCCATATAGTTTCACACATAACAACCGCCATATAGTTCCACATAACACCGCCATACAGTTCACACATAACACTGCCATATAGTTCCACATAACACCGCCATATAGTTCCACATAACACCGCCATATAGTTCACACATAACACCGCCATAGCTAGTTCACACATAACACGCCACTCGCCACATAAACCGCATATTCTCCACATAACAACCCATGTCCATAATCATGTTCACACATAAACCGCCATATAGTTCACACATAACACCGCCATATAGTTCACACATAACACCGCCATATAGTTCTCCACATAACACCGCCATATAGTTCCACATAACACCGCCATATAGTTCACACATAACACGCCATATAGTTTACACCCAATCAATAACACCGCCATATAGTTCCCACATAACACCGCCATATAGTTCCACATAACACCACGCCATATAGTTTCACACATAAACCCGCCATAAGTTCCCACATAACACCGCCATAAGTTCCCACATAACACCGCCATATAGTTCCCACATAACACACCGCCATATAGTTCCCATACACTAATACAACACCGCCATAATAGTTCCAATAACACCGCCATATAGTTCCCACATAACACCCGCCATATAGTTCTAACACATATAAGTCCACTACACGCCATATAGTTCCCACATAACACCGCCATAAGTTCCCACATAACAGCCATAAAGTTCACACATAACACCGCCATATAGTTCCACATAACACCGCCATATAGTTCCACACTAACACCGCCATATAGTTCACACATAAACCGCCAATACGTTTCCACATAACACCGCCATATAGTTCACACATAACACACCGCCATATAGTTCCCACATAACACCGCCATATAGTTCCCACATAACACCGCCATAATAGTTCACACATAACACCGCCATATAGTTCCCACATAACACCGCCATATAGTTCACAACATAACACCCGCCATATAGTTCCCACATAAACCTGCCATATAGTTCCCACATAACACTCGCCATAAGTTCCCACATAACACGCCATATAGTTCCCAACCATAACACCGCCATATAGTTCCCACATAACACCGCCATATAGTTCCACATAAACACCGCCATTACAGCCACATAACACCGCCATATAGTTCCACATAACACCGCCATATAGTTCCCACATAACACTGCCATATAGTTCACAAACACCCATAGCCACATAACTAAGTTCCCACATAAACACCGCCATATAGTTCCACATAACACGCATATATCACAACACCGCCATATAGTTCCACATAACACCGCCATATAGTTCCCACATAACACCGCCATATAGTTCCCAACATAACACCGCCATATAGATTCACCATACATAACACCGCCATATAGTTCCCACATAACACCGCCATATAGTTCCCACATAAACACCGCCTATATAGTTCTCACATAACACCGCCATACAGTCCCACATAACACCGCCATATAGTTCCCACATAACACCGCCATATAGTTCCACATAACACCCATATAGTTCCCACATAACACCGCCATACAGTTCCACATAACACCGCCATACTAGTTCCCACATAACACCGCCATATAGTTCCACATAACACCGCCATATAGTTCCACACATAACACCGCCATATAGTTCACACCATAACACCACCGCCATATAGTTCCCACATAACACCGAACACCGCCATATAGTTCCCACATAACACCGCCATACAGTTCACACATAACACCGCCATATAGTTCTCACATAACACCGCCATATAGTTCACACATAAGACCGCCATATAGTTCTCACATAACACCGCCATATAGTTCACACATAAGACCGCCATATAGTTCCCACATAACAACGCCATATAGTTCCCACATAACACCGCCATATAGTTCACACATAACACCGCCATATAGTTCCCACATAACACCGCCATGCAGTTCACACATAACACCGCCATATAGTTCCCACATAACACCGCCATATAGTTCCCACATAACACCGCCATATAGTTCCCACATAACACCGCCATACAGTTCCCACATAACACCGCCATACAGTTCCCACATAACACCGCCATATAGTTCTCACATAACACCGCCATATAGTTCCCACATAACACCGCCATATAGTTCACACATAACACCGCCATATAGTTCCCACATAACACCGCCATATAGTTCACACATAACACCGCCATACAGTTCATACATAACACTGCCATATAGTTCCCACATAACACCGCCATATAGTTCCCACATAACACCGCCACATAGTTCTCACATAACACCGCCATATAGTTCCCACATAACACCGCCATATAGTTCCCACATAACATCGCCATATAGTTCCCACATAACACCGCCATACAGTTCACACATAACACCGCCATATAGTTCACACATAACACCGCCATATAGTTCACACATAAGACCGCCATATAGTTCCCACATAACACTGCCATATAGTTCCCACATAACACTGCCATATAGTTCCCACATAACACTGCCATATTGTTCACACATAAGACCGCCATATAGTTCCCACATAACACCGCCATATAGTTCCCACGTAACACCGCCATACAGTTCACACGTAACACCGCCATATAGTTCCCATATAACACTGCCATATTGTTCACACATAACACCGCCATACAGTTCCCACATAACACCGCCATATAGTTCACACATAACACCGCCATATAGTTCCCACATAACACCGCCATATAGTTCCCACATAACACCGCCATATAGTTCCCACATAACACCGCCATATAGCTCACACATAACACCGACATATAGTTCCCACATAACACCGCCATATAGTTCTCACATAACACCGCCATATAGTTCCCACATAACACCACGATACAGTTCCCACATAACACCGCCATATAGTTCACATATAACACCGCCATATAGTTCCCACATAACACCGCCATATAGTTCCCACATAACACCGCCAGATAGTTCCCACATAACACCGCCATATAGTTCTCACATAACACCGCCATATAGTTCTCACATAACACCGCCATACAGTTCCCACATAACACCGCCATACAGTTCCCACATAACACCGCCATACAGTTCACACATAAGACTGCCATATAGTTCACACATAACACCGCCATATAGTTCCCACATAACACCGCCATACAGTTCACACATAACACCGCCATATAGTTCTCACATAACACCGCCATATAGTTCACACATAAGACCGCCATATAGTTCTCACATAACACCGCCATATAGTTCACACATAAGACCGCCATATAGTTCCCACATAACAACGCCATATAGTTCCCACATAACACCGCCATATAGTTCACACATAACACCGCCATATAGTTCCCACATAACACCGCCATGCAGTTCACACATAACACCGCCATATAGTTCCCACATAACACCGCCATATAGTTCCCACATAACACCGCCATATAGTTCCCACATAACACCGCCATACAGTTCCCACATAACACCGCCATACAGTTCCCACATAACACCGCCATATAGTTCACACATAACACCGCCATATAGTTCCCACATAACACCGCCATATAGTTCACACATAACACCGCCATACAGTTCATACATAACACTGCCATATAGTTCCCACATAACACCGCCATATAGTTCTCACATAACACCGCCATATAGTTCACACATAACACCGCCATATAGTTCCCACATAACACCGCCACATAGTTCTCACATAACACCGCCATATAGTTCCCACATAACACCGCCATATAGTTCCCACATAACATCGCCATATAGTTCCCACATAACACCGCCATACAGTTCACACATAACACCGCCATATAGTTCACACATAACACCGCCATATAGTTCACACATAAGACCGCCATATAGTTCCCACATAACACTGCCATATAGTTCCCACATAACACTGCCATATAGTTCCCACATAACACTGCCATATTGTTCACACATAAGACCGCCATATAGTTCCCACATAACACCGCCATATAGTTCCCACGTAACACCGCCATACAGTTCACACGTAACACCGCCATATAGTTCCCATATAACACTGCCATATTGTTCACACATAACACCGCCATACAGTTCCCACATAACACCGCCATATAGTTCACACATAACACCGCCATATAGTTCCCACATAACACCGCCATATAGTTCCCACATAACACCGCCATATAGTTCCCACATAACACCGCCATATAGCTCACACATAACACCGACATATAGTTCCCACATAACACCGCCATATAGTTCTCACATAACACCGCCATATAGTTCCCACATAACACCACGATACAGTTCCCACATAACACCGCCATATAGTTCACATATAACACCGCCATATAGTTCCCACATAACACCGCCATATAGTTCCCACATAACACCGCCAGATAGTTCCCACATAACACCGCCATGTCTCTAGGGGGTGCCCACATTCCCTGCAGAAATGCTACCTGCTCAGCTGTGCATATAATGAGTTAATATCTCATGTACAGTAGCCGGCTCCTGTCGGCTCTGTACATTTTTATGAATGAAGCCGCGGCTCCCCTGTGCACAGCGCTCATACTATACCTAATGTATGTATACTATGTGCGCTGTCCAGGGTCCTGAAGGCTTATACAGTAGATCTATGGTGCTGCGCAGCGCCATAGATCTACTGTAAATGCGTACAGGACCTCAGGATCAGGATTTAAAAAAAAGACAACGCATGTGTGACCCTAGCCTTATTTGTTCGCTTTAACTCCTTACCTTTGTAGATCTGAGTGTGGAGGGTAAGGAAAGCATCCAAGGCTTCAGGAGGGTAGATCACATTACGAGGGACTCCAGAAGACCGGGACTTGGATAATGCTGACTACAGGCACCTCAAGGTTTTGTACATGGCATGATATTACATTGTAGATCTGAGTATGGAGGGTGGGAAAAGCATCCAAGGCTTCTGGGAGGGCAGATCACATTATGAGGGACTCCAAAAGATCGGTCCTTGGATAATGCTGACTACAGGCACCTCCAGATTTTACACATGATGTGACATTACGTTGTACATCTGAGTGTGGAGGGTGAGGAAAGCATCCAAGGCTTCAGGGAGGGCAGATCACATTAGGAGGGACACCAGAAGACCGAGGCCTGGATAATGCAGACTACAGGCACCTCCAGATTTTATACATGACGTGACACTGCAGTGTAGATCTTTTAACCCAAAGGAACTACTGAGTTTTTAAATGTGGTTCCCAAGAATGTGTGTAATGCTGAACGGTAACTAGATCAAAAGCAGATACTCTTAATTCTTTTCAAAAAGTGAAAGGAGGTCCTATTATTATTGTTACAGAGTCAAAAACTGATCTAAAAACATCTGCATTACAAAAATCATAAGAGTTAAAGCTGACTAGTCAGGGTGCAGAGGAGGGAGTAGAGGAGGGACACAATACTAAAAGAGACAATGGCTTAAACAGCACAAATCACTAGGATCAAACTACACAAATAAGAGTTTATCCTGAAAAAAATCACATTACATTGTAGATCTGAGTTTGGAGGGTGGGAAAAGCATCCAAGTCTTCAGGGAGGGCAGATCACATTAGGAGGGACACCAGAAAACCGAGACTTGGATAATGCTGACTACAGGCACCATCAGATTTTGTACATGAGGTGATATTACATTGTAGATCTGAGTGTGGAGATTGAGGAAAGCATCCAAGTCTTCAGGGAGGGCAGACCTGGATACTACTGACTACAGGCACCTCCAAGTTTTTTCTTAAAAAAATACAAAAAAAAATGTACTTATCTATTGTGAAAGCAGATTTCTGATATTTCCTAGAAGCAGCTGAAATAAAAAAGATGAAATAACCCTGAAACGCCGAAGATGAAATAACGAGTCGTCAGCGCGGCTCGGAGAGTTTACGGCTAATGACGGCAGAATCCCGGGAGACGCAGACACAATCCGGCCCCGAAGCCACAAAAGGACTCATTTATTTCTCATGGCAAGTACCAAACAAACAGTCATAGCAGATCAGACCGGCGGCTCATTATCGGCGATCTCTGCTCCTACCACCGAACCCCGAGAGATGGCGGCGCCCCCAAGACATGAAGAACAAACAGTCCAAGGGCCGTCACAGCTGGGCACAGCTATGTAATGACTTAGTTTTGCAATTAGATAGAAAATAGTAAAAGTATGACAATTTCCCTGAAAAACTCTTTATTAAAAATGTTGTACCCTGTTGCTGATGTGGAGCCTGAGCAGCCCCCGTCCACAGCCAGCACTGCAGATATGACAGGACATTGTCAGTGTTCACAGCTGACCCCTTCATTCTGTAAGGGTGAGAGAGAGCAGCTGGGAAGAGGTTACATCAGAGTGTGGAGAGTTGGGAAAGCATCTACAGCCTCAAGGAGGGCAGATCACACCAAAAATGTCTGAGAATGGGAGACATATCTTACACTTCCCAACATCAATGGAGTGGGATACAGGGTTAGGGAGCAGCCAGGAAGAAGTCAGATCAGAGTGTGGAGAGTTGGGAAAGCATTTACAGCCTCAAGGAGGGCAGATCGCACCAGAAAAGTCTAAGAATGGGAGACATATCTTACTCCTCACAACATCAATGGAGCGGGATACAGGGTTAGGGAGCAACCGGGAAGAAGTCAGATCAGAGTGTGGAGAGTTGGGAAAGCATCTACAGCTTCAAGGAGGGCAAATCACACTAGAAAAGTCTGAGACTAGGATACGAATCTTACACCTCCCACCATGAAGGAAGTGCGATTTATGCAAATATTGAAAAAAATAGGTGCCTTTTAAAAAGTGTAAGTAATAATCCTGTTTTCTTTCTAACCCTCAGACCCATCTCTGGAGTTCACCGTCAGCTTCACTTTAGTTCTACGGCTGCAAAACCTTTCAAAAGTTGTTCAGTCCCCTCTGCCGATCCTCAGTTTATCTCAGTGGTGTGTAGCTGTCAAAAACTGTCCCCACAGTGGTGTATACGGTGTAAGGCATGCCAGCACTATAGCACGTGGCCGGTATGACTCACATGGCCTGCTGCAATCTGGGTGATTGCTGGACCTAGCAGTACACACAGGGTTAGGTGTGAGTTAGCGCTGTAGTAGTACACATGGGGTTAACTGCAGCTAGGTCTGTGTGACTGCTGATTGCTCACAGCATCCCAGGTGTGGGTGCGGCTGAGAGATCAGATCAGATCACTATGGACCTCTGAGATGTGAGTCAGAGGAATGGAGGGAGGCACCTGTCCCTCTGACATGAGTGTGGCCAGACGCAGGGGTTAAGATGTCTCCTGGAGTTGGGGAACCTTGGCCAAACCTGGAGGGTGCTCGACTCGGATGTGGGGTGCAGCCGTGGTCCTGGACACCTGCCTGTTATGGAGGATTGGTGGCGGCTGGCGACCTGGAAACTCGTGGTGAGGAGACCTTGGGCACGCCTGGTTTACCCGGAAGCTCAGGGTTGCCAACCCTTGATCTGTGCCTGCAAAAGGCTGCCGTCCATGGATGTAGTATGATGACTGTGTGTGTATGGAGACCGAGGACGGCTCAAGGGTCGGGAGGTCATAGCCGCCATTGGGACTGACTATTAGGTCATGATATGGTCCTGTTGACCCATGTATGTGGATGTGTCCCAGATCCCGGTGGATCTGTAAAGGTCTCGTGTGCTGGGCAGAAAGATTCCTGTTACAATGGAGGGCCCTGGGTATAAAGAACCCTGTAGAGATATTGGGTTCAGTGTATATGATCTCTGTAGATATGTAGATGATGCCAACAGGCATAGCCACCATTAAGGTGTCGTCACACGCAGCGATGCGATGAACGATATTGTTAGCGATCACATGCACGCGCTGGTAGATAGTGCTCCTGATAGTGGATGGAGCTGGTAGATCGTGCTCCTGATAGTGGATGGAGCTGGTAGATCGTGCTCCTGATAGTGGATGGAGCTGGTAGATCGTGCTCCTGATAGTGGATGGAGCTGGTAGATAGTGCTCCTGATAGTGGATGGAGCTGGTAGATAGTGCTCCTGATAGTGGATGGATCTGGTAGGTAGTGCTCCTGATAGTGGATGGAGCTGGTAGGTAGTGCTCCTGATAGTGGATGGAGCTGGTAGATCGTGCTCCTGATAGTGGATGGAGCTGGTAGATCGTGCTCCTGATAGTAGATGGAGCTGGTAGATCGTGCTCCTGATAGTGGATGGAGCCGGTAGATCGTGCTCCTGATAGTGGATGGAGCTGGTAGATCGTGCTCCTGATAGTGGATGGAGCTGGTAGGTAGTGCTCCTGATAGTGGATGGAGCCGGTAGATAGTGCTCCTGATAGTGGATGGAGCTGGCAGATCGTGCTCCTGATAGTGGATGGAGCTGGTAGATAGTGCTCCTGATAGTGGATGGAGCTGGTAGATCGTGCTCCTGATAGTGGATGGAGCTGGTAGATAGTGGTCCTGATAGTGGATGGAGCTGGTAGATCGTGCTCCCGATAGTGGATGGAGCTGGTAGATCGTGCTCCTGATAGTGGATGGAGCTGGTAGATCGTGCTCCTGATAGTGGATGGAGCTGGTAGATCGTGCTCCTGATAGTGGATGGATCTGGAAGATAGTGCTCCTGATAGTGGATGGAGCTGGTAGGTAGTGCTCCTGATAGTGGATGGAGCTGGTAGATCGTGCTCCTGATAGTGGATGGAGCTGGTAGATCGTGCTCCTGATAGTGGATGGAGCTGGTAGATCGTGCTCCTGATAGTGGATGGATCTGGTAGGTAGTGCTCCTGATAGTGGATGGAGCTGGTAGGTAGTGCTCCTGATAGTGGATGGAGCTGGTAGATCGTGCTCCTGATAGTGGATGGAGCTGGTAGGTAGTGCTCCTGATAGTGGATGGAGCTGGTAGGTAGTGCTCCTGATAGTGGATGGAGCTGGTAGATAGTGGTCCTGATAGTGGATGGAGCTGGTAGATAGTGGTCCTGATAGTGGATGGAGCTGGTAGATCGTGCTCCTGATAGTGGATGGAGCTGGTAGATAGTGCCTCCGATAGTGAATGGAGCTGGTAGATAGTGCCCCTGATAGTGGATGGAGCTGGTAGATCACGCTCCTGATAGTGGATGGAGCTGGTAGGTAGTGCTCCTGATAGTGGATGGAGCTAGTAGATCATGCTCCTGATAGTGGATGGAGCTGGTAGATCGTGCTCCTGATAGTGGATGGAGCTGGTAGATCGTGCTCCTGATAGTGGATGGAGCTGGTAGATCACGCTCCTGATAGTGGATGGAGCTGGTAGATAGTGCTCCTGATAGTGGATGGAGCTAGTAGATCATGCTCCTGATAGTGGATGGAGCTGGTAGATCGTGCTCCTGATAGTGGATGGAGCTGGTAGATAGTGCTCCTGATAGTGGATGGAGCTGGTAGATAGTGCTCCTGATAGTGGATGGAGCTGGTAGATAGTGCTCCTGATAGTGGATGGAGCTGGTGGATAGTGCTCCTGATAGTGGATGGAGCTGGTAGATCGTGCTCCTGATAGTGGATGGAGCTGGTAGATCGTGCTCCTGATAGTGGATGGAGCTGGTAGATCATGCTCCAGATAGTGGATGGAGCTGGTAGATCATGCTCCTGATAGTGGATGGAGCTGGTAGATCGTGCTCCTGATAGTGGATGGAGCTGGTAGATCGTGCTCCTGATAGTGGATGGAGCTGGTAGATTGTGCTCCTGATAGTGGATGGAGCTGGTAGGTAGTGGTCCTGATAGTGGATGGAGCTGGTAGGTAGTGGTCCTGATAGTGGATGGAGCTGGTAGATAGTGCTCCTGATAGTGGATGGAGCTGTGGATCGTGCTCCTGATAGTGGATGGAGCTGGTAGATCGTGCTCCTGATAGTGGATGGAGCTGGTAGATCGTGCTCCTGATAGTGGATGGAGCTGGTAGATCGTGCTCCTGATAGTGGATGGAGCTGGTGGATCGTGCTCCTGATAGTGGATGGAGCTGGTGGATCGTGCTCCGGTGTGTGTAACATATGTCATGTGAATTGTGAATGTTCGGCTTGGCACCTCTTCCCCTGAGGTGGAGTCTAGGTGGCACCTATACACAGCGGCTACTCCACAGTGTGACACAGCCATCAGAGCTCTGTCCTGGGCCTGGTCACTTTCTCCTCTATGGACTCGTAGACTTGTTCTTTTTATCCAATTTGGTGGTCTGAAAAAGAATCGGACATGTGCACAACCCCATAGAATAATGATGGCGCGAATAACCACAGATAGCACTTGTCCGATTTAACCGCTCGGGTGCATGAGCCCTTAGCAGCAGGCAGGTGGGGAGGTTATGCAAAGCTCATACTATGGAGAGAGAGAAAGCATCCAAGTCTTAAGGGAGGGCAGATCATAAAAAGAGGGACATACAGCTCATATTGTAGAGGAGGGGGGCAGATACAAATCTTCAAGGATTTCAAATCATAACAGGAGGGATACACAGCTCAAAGTGTGGAGAAGATGAAAGCATTTAAGTCTTCAAGGAGGGCAGACCATAATGGGAGGGACACACAGCTAAAATTGTGGAGAGGGTGAAAGCATCCAAGTCTTCATGGAGGGCAGATCAGGAGGGACACAGCTCAAACTGTAGAAAATGGGAAATGCATCCAAGCCTTCAAGGAGGGCAAATTGTAACTACACAGGGACACAGCTCAAGCTGTGAAGAGGAGGAAAGCATCTAATTCTTCAAGAAGGACAGGAGGGGCACCTCTCAAGTTGTTAAGAGGAGGAAAAGATCCAAATAACCAAGGAGGGCAGATCATGACCGGTGGGACACAACAAATGTCTGAGACTGAGAGCAAATGGTAACTGCATGAATGAAGATTGACAAGAAAAAAATCTCTCATTAGTAATATTGATAACGAACTTGGCGAGTAGGACCGGTAATAATTGGACATCACCCCCCATCATGTCCTTATTATCAGCATGTGAGGTCTTATCCTCCATCTCCATCTGTCACATTACAATACGGGGGCGCCCCCTCCCCACCAGGGACGCTGTGCCCGGTGTGTGCCGCGCTCTGCAGCTGGGCTCATCTGTCTCACTATACACAGTAATGCTTTTAATTGATGTCATCTCTGCAGGCCGGATCCTCATTATCCTCCGAATGATGGGAGTCATAGTCCATCTGCAAAAGGTGACACACAAGATCCGACGCCAGGACGTCACATGGTGGCAGAGGGCACCCAGCAGGGCAAGAAGCCCATACACCTGACCTCATATAGGATATGTCATTGGGAGATCAAGCAGCACAGAGTGTTTCAGGAGAGGAGTGTGCTGATCCTGTGAGGGGTTACATAGTGGAGGAGCAGGGTGTCCAGCAGCACAGAGTGTTTCAGGAGAGGAGTGTGCTGATCCTGTGAGACGTTACATAGTGGAGGAGCAGGGTGTCCAGCAGTACAGAGGGTTTCAGGAGAGGAGTGTGCTGATCCTGTGAGACGTTACATAGTGGAGGAGCAGGGTGTCCAGCAGTACAGAGGGTTTCAGGAGAGGAGTGTGCTGATCCTGTGAGACGTTACATAGTGGAGGAGCAGGGTGTCCAGCAGCACAGAGTGTTTCAGGAGAGGAGTGTGCTGATCCTGTGAGGGGTTACATAGTGGAGGAGCAGGGTGTCCAGCAGTACAGAGTGTTTCAGGAGAGGGCTGTGCTGATCCTGTGAGAGGTTACATAGTGGAGGAGCAGGGTGTCCAGCAGCACAGAGTGTTTCAGGAGAGGGCTGTGCTGATCCTGTGAGGGGTTACATAGTGGAGGAGCAGGGTGTCCAGCAGCACAGAGTGTTTCAGGACAGGAGTGTGCTGATCCTGTGAGGGGTTACATAGTGGAGGAGCAGGGTGTCCAGCAGTACAGAGTGTTTCAGGAGAGGGCTGTGCTGATCCTGTGAGAGGTTACATAGTGGAGGAGCAGGGTGTCCAGCAGCACAGAGTGTTTCAGGAGAGGGCTGTGCTGATCCTGTGAGGGGTTACATAGTGGGGGAGCAGGGTGTCCAGCAGCACAGAGTGTTTCAGGAGAGGGCTGTGCTGATCCTGTGAGGAGTTACATAGTGGGGGAGCAGGGTGTCCAGCAGCACAGAGTGTTTCAGGAGAGGGCTGTGCTGATCCTGTGAGGGGTTACATAGTGGGGGAGCAGGGTGTCCAGCAGTACAGAGTGTTTCAGGAGAGGGGTGTGCTGATCCTGTGTGAGGTTACATAGTGGAGGAGCAGGGTGTCCAGCAGCACAGAGTGTTTCAGGAGAGGGGTCTGCTGATCCTGTGTGAGGTTATATAGTGGAGAAGCAGGGTGTCCAGCAGCACAGAGTGTTTCAGGAGAGGGGTGTGCTGATCCTGTGAGGGGTTACATAGTGGAGGAGCAGGGTGTCCGGCAGCACAGAGTGTTTCAGCAGTAGAGCTGAGTTTGTCTTCTCTCCCTACATTCAGTGACAGGGATTAGTGTAACTGATCTGGTTTCATTGTCTTGTTGCTGTGTTCCTCCTCATTGTTGTGAGATAATTCACTCCGGGCTGCGCTGTTACTTCATCTTCTTTCCTGAGGCTTTCAGTCATTTAATGAGCTCAGATTCATCACATTTATCCTCTCCGGAAGGATCGTGCCGAACCGCACACCATGGCGGAACGACCTCCACTGAGAAGAACCCGACAGGACGGGGACTGGGTTATAGTAGTTATATTCTTGTATATAGGAGCAGTATTATAGTAGTTATATTCTTGTACATAGGAGCAGTATTATAGTAGTTATATTCTTGTACATAGGGCAGTATTATAGTAGTTATATTCTTGTATATAGGGGCAGTATTATAGTAGTTATATTCTTGTATATAGGAGCAGTATTATAGTAGTTATATTCTTGTATATAGGGGCAGTATATAGTAGTATATTCTTGTATATAGGGGCAGTATTATAGTAGTTATATTCTTGTATATAGGGGCAGTATTATAGTAGTTATATTCTTGTATATAGGCAGTATTATATAGTTATATTCTTGTAATAGGCATATTATAGATTTATCTTGTTAGAATATTAGCAACAGTATTATAGTATTATATTCTGATAGGCAGTATATAGAATATAATTCTTATATAGGGCAGTATTATAGTAGTTAATCTTGTAATAGGGCAGTATTATAGTAGTTATATCTTGTAATAGGCAGTATTATAGTATTATATTCTTGTAATAGGGCAGATTATATATTATATTCTTGTATATAGGCAGTATATAGTAGTATATTCTGTATATAGGGCAGTATATAGTAGTTATATTCTTGTATATAGGGCAGTAATATATTATATCTTGAATAGGGAGTATTATAGTAGTTATATCTTGTAATAGGGCATATATAGTAGTTATATCTTGATATAGGAGCAGTATATAGTAGTTATTTCTTGTATATAGCATATAATAGTTATATTCTGTATATAGAGCAGTATTATAGTATATATTTTGTAAAGGGCAGTATATATAGTTATATCTTGTACATAGGCAGTATTATAGAGTTATATTTTGTACATAGGGCAGTATATAGTATATATTTTGTATATAGGCAGTATTATAGTAGTTATATTCTGTATATAGGGCAGTATTATAGTAGTATTTTGTATGGCATATATAGTAGTTATATCTTGTATAGGCAGTATATATATTATATCTTGTACATAGGCAGTATTATATAGTTATATTCTTGTAAAGACATATTATAGTAGTTTATTCTTGTATAGGGCAGTATTAAGTATTATATTCTTGTACATAGGGGCAGTATTATATAGTTATATTCTGTATATAGGAATTATAGTAGTTTATTCTTGTAATAGGGCAGTATTATAGTATTATATTCTTGAATAGGCAGTATTATATAGTTATATTCTGTACATAGGGCATTATAGTAGTTATATTTTGTACATAGGGCATATTATAGTAGTATATTCTTGTAAAGGGCAGTATATAAGTAGTTATATCTTGAATAGGAGCAGTATTATAGTATTATATTCTTGTACATAGGCAGTATTATAGTAGTTATATTCTTGTACATAGGGCAGTATTATATAGTTATATTCTTGTAATGGGCAGTATTATAGTAGTTATATTCTTGTATATAGGGCAGTATTATAGTATTTAATTCTTGTATATAGGGGCAGTATTATAGTAGTTATATTCTGTAATAGGCATATTTATAGTTAATTTGTAATAGGGCAGTATTATAGTAGTTATATTCTTGTATATAGGAGCAGTATTATAGTAGTTATATTCTTGTACATAGGAGCAGTATTATAGTAGTTATATTCTTGTATATAGGACAGTATTATAGTAGTTATATTCTTGTATATAGGGCAGTATTATAGTAGTTATATTCTTGTATATAGGGCAGTATTATAGTAGTTATATTCTTGTATATAGGGCAGTATTATAGTAGTTATATTCTTGTATATAGGGCAGTATTATAGTAGTTATATTCTTGTATATAGGGGCAGTATTATAGTAGTTATATTCTTGTATATAGGGGCAGTATTATAGTAGTTATATTCTTGTATATAGGAGCAGTATTATAGTAGTAATTATATTTCTTGTATATAGATGGCAGTATTATAGTAGTTATATTCTTGTATATAGGGGCAGTATTATAGTAGTTATATTCTTGTATATAGGGCAGTATTATAGTAGTTATATTCTTGTATATAGGAGCAGTATTATAGTAGTTATATTCTTGTATATAGGGACAGTATTATAGTAGTTATATTCTTGTATATAGGGCAGTATTATAGTATTATATTCTTGTATATAGGGGCAGTATTATAGTAGTTATATTCTTGTACATAGGGCAGTATTATAGTAGTTATATTCTTGTAATAGGGGCAGTATTATATAGTAGTTATATTCTTGTATATAGGGCAGTATTATAGTAGTTATATTCTTGTACATAGGGGCAGTATTATAGTAGTTATATTCTTGTATATAGGGGCAGTATTATAGTAGTTATATTCTTGTAATAAGGGCAGTATTATAGTAGTTATATTCTTGTATATAGGGGCAGTATTATATTAGTTATATTCTTGTACATAGGAGCAGTATTATAGTAGTTATATTCTTGTACATAGGGAGTATTATAGTAGTTATATTCTTGTACATAGGGCAGTATTATAGTAGTTATATTCTTGTACATAGGGCATATTATAGTAGTTATATTCTTGTAATAGGAGCAGTATTATAGTAGTTATATTTCTTGTAATAGGGAGCAGTATTATAGTAGTTATATTCTTGTATATAGGGCAGTATTATAGTAGTTATATTCTTGTACATAGGGCAGTATTATAGTAGTTATATTCTTGTACATAGGGCAGTATTATAGTAGTTATATTCTTTATATAGGACAGTATTATAGTAGTTATATTCTTGTACATAGGGGCAGTATTATAGTAGTTATATTCTTGTAATAGGGCAGTATTATAGTAGTTATATTCTTGTATATAGGGCAGTATTATAGTAGTTATATTCTTGTACATAGGGCAGTATTATAGTAGTTATATTCTTGTAATAAGGAGCAGTATTATAGTAGTTATATTCTTGTACATAGGGCAGTATTATAGTAGTTATATTCTTGTACATAGGGCAGTATTATAGTAGTTATATTCTTGTATCATAGAGCAGTATTATAGTAGTTATATTCTTGTAATAGGAGCAGTATTATAGTAGTTATATTCTTGTATATAGGAGGCAGTATTATAGTAGTTATATTCTTGTACATAGGGCAGTATTATAGTAGTTATTATTCTTGTATATAGAGGCAGTATTATAGTAGTTATATTCTTGTACAAGGGCAGTATTATAGTAGTTATATTCTTGTATATAGGAGCAGTATTATAGTAGTTATATTCTTGTATATAGGAGCAGTATTATAGTAGTTATATTTTGTACATAGGGCAGTATTATAGTAGTTATATCTTGTATATAGGGCAGTATTATAGTAGTTATATTCTTGTACATAGGGCAGTATTATAGTAGTTATATTCTTGTATATAGGGCAGTATTATAGTAGTTATTATTCTTGTATATAGGGCAGTATTATAGTAGTTATATTCATGTATATAGAGGCAGTATTATAGTAGTTATATTCTTGTACATAGAGTCAGTATTATAGTAGTTATATTCTTGTATCATAGGCAGTATTATAGTAGTTATATTCTTGTACATAGGAGCAGTATTATAGTATTATATTCTTGTATATAGGAGCAGTATTATAGTAGTTATATTCTTGTAATAGGGAGCAGTATTATAGTAGTTATATTCTTGTATATAGAGGTCAGTATTATAGTAGTTATATTCTTGTACATAGGGGCAGTATTATAGTAGTTATATTCTTGTATATAGGGCAGTATTATAGTAGTTATATTCTTGTAATATAGGAGCAGTATTATAGTAGTTATATTCTGTATATAGAGGCAGTATTATAGTAGTTATATTCTTGTACATAGGGCAGTATTATAAGTAGTTATATTCTTGTATATAGGGCAGTATTATAGTAGTTATATTCTTGTATATAGAGGCAGTATTATAGTAGTTATATTCTTGCTACATAGGGCAGTATTATAGTAGTTATATTCATGTATATAGAGCAGTATTATAGTAGTTATATTCTTGTACATAGGTGCAGTATTATAGTAATTATATTCTTGTAAATAGAGCAGTATTATAGTATTATATTCTTGTATAGGCAGTATTTATATTTATTTCTGTAATAGGGCAGTATTATAGTAGTTATATTCTTGTATATAGGAGCAGTATTATATAGTATTATATTCTTGTATCATAGGAGCAGTATTATAGTAGTTATATTCATTGTAATAGGAGGCAGTATTATAGTAGTATATTCTTGTATATAGGGCAGTATTATAGTAGTTTATATTCTTGTACATAGGGGCAGTATTATAGTAGTTATATTCTTGTATATAGTAGGCAGTATTATAAGTAGTTATATTCTTGTAATAGGAGCAGTATTATAGTAGTTATATTCTTGTATATAGAGGCAGTATTATAGTAGTTATATTCTTGTACATAGGAGCAGTATTATAGTAGTTATATTCTTGTACATAGGGGCAGTATTATAGTAGTTATATTCTTGTACATAGGGGCAGTATTATAGTAGTTATATTCTTGTACATAGGAGCAGTATTATAGTAGTTATATTCTTGTATATAGGAGCAGTATTATAGTAGTTATATTCTTGTACATAGGAGCAGTATTATAGTAGTTATATTATTGTACATAGGGGGCAGTATTATAGTAGTTATATTCTTGTATATACGGGCAGTATTATAGTAGTTATATTCTTGTAAATAGGGGCAGTATTATAGTAGTTATATTCTTGTACATAGGAGCAGTATTATAGTAGTTATATTCTTGTATATAGGGGCAGTATTATAGTAGTTATTTTCTTGTAGATAGGAGCAGTATTATAGTAGTTATATTCAGGTATATAAAGGCAGTATTATAGTAGTTATATTCTTGTACATAGGAGCAGTATTATAGTAGTTATATTCTTGTATGCAGAGGCAGTATTATAGTAGTTATATTCTTGCACATAGGGGCAGTATTATAGTAGTTATATTCTTGTATATAGGGCAGTATTATAGTAGTTATATTCTTGTATATAGGGGCAGTATTATAGTAGTTATATTCTTGCACATAGGAGCAGTATGATAGTAGTTATATTCTTGTATATAGGAGCAGTATTATAGTAGTTATATTCCTGTATATAGGAGCAGTATTATAGTAGTTATATTCTTGTATATAGGAGCAGTATTATAGTAGTTATATTTTTGTACATAGGGACAGTATTATAGTAGTTATATTCTTGTATATAGGGGCTGTATTATAGTAGTTATATTCTTGTATACAGGGGCAGTATTATAGTAGTTATATTCTTGTATACAGGGGCAGTATTATAGTAGTTATATTCCTGTATATAGGAGCAGTATTATAGTAGTTATATATTCTGTATATAGGAGCAGTATTATAGTAGTTATATTCTTGTATATAGGAGCAGTATTATAGTAGTTATATTCTTGTATATAGGAGCAGTATTATAGTAGTTATATTCTTGTATATAGGAGCAGTACTATAGTAGTTATATTCTTGTATATAGGAGCAGTATTATAGTAGTTATATTCTTGTACATAGGGGCAGTATTATAGTAGTTATATTCTTGTACATAGGAGCAGTATTATAGTAGTTATATTCTTGCACATAGGAGCAGTATTCTATATACAGTTTATATTTCTTGTATATAGGGCAGTATTATAGTAGTTATATTCTTGTATATAGGAGCAGTATTATAGTAGTTATATTCTTGTATATAGGAGCAGTATTATAGTAGTTATATTCTTGTATATAGGGCAGTATTATAGTAGTTATATTCTTGTACATAGGAGCAGTATTATAGTAGTTATATTCTTGTATATAGGAGCAGTATTATAGTAGTTATATTCTGTATATAGAGCAGTATTATAGTAGGTTATATTTATTTTGTATATAGGAGCAGTATTATAGTAGTTATGTTATAATTCTTGTATATGAGGGCAGTATTATAGTAGTTATATTCCTGTACATAGGGCAGTATTATAGTAGTTATATATTCTTGTATATAGGAGCAGTATTATAGTAGTTATATTCTTGTATATAGGAGCAGTATTATAGTAGTTATATTCTTGTATATAGGAGCAGTATTATAGTAGTTATATTCTTGTATATAGGAGCAGTATTATAGTAGTTATATTCTTGTTGTGAGACAGTGCGGGGGATCATATGCGAGGGGCGCTATGTCTCCCCCAGAATGCGCACTGTAACGTATTGAGCCCGGTATAGGGTGTGAGAGAAAGGGACGGTCCGCTCCCTCCGCTCCGGGTCTTGCAAGGTCCCGGAAGTAGACACGGAGTTAAAAGCCTGGTCAGGAGGCAGGGCGGGGTTCCCTGGACAGAGAATTGTGCCTTGGCTGCAGCAGCAGCAGATATACAGAAAGGAGAGGTCTAGAGTTCCAGGAGGCCGTGTGCTAGACTAACACGGCCTAGCCCAGGAGGGCTGGGGGAACTCGGGGTGGCCCATAACAGAGGCCTTTGGCCTGAAGGACCCGGGGTACGTTATATGAACTGTGTCTTGTGTACCCGGCTGCGACCCGGATTCCGGCAGACTGTGCCATCGCTGTGTGTACCAGCAATAAACACCGGGTCCTGTTTGAACCACTACCGGGCTCCACGTGTTTCCTGACTTGCAATCCAGGCGCTGCCCCACATATGGTGGAGAATGCGGGCAAGCAGGCCAGCCCGGTGAAAGTGACTGTTTCATGAGGCCAATGAGCGGCGACTAAAGTGAGAGGAGCAGCAGTCAGAATAGCCGACAGTCTTGCGGGGTGCCCGGCACTGTATGTCCATACTTAAGCCGGCCACGCTACAGTTCAGGCCTGCCGCTGATATGGAGGAAATCCTAAGGCAGCTGGTACTTACCCAGCAGCGGCAGCAGGAACAGCAGCAGCGACATGAAGAGCAGCAGCTCCGACAGCAGGAGCAGCACCAGCGACAGCAGGAGCAGCAGCAGTTGCTACAACAGGAGCAGTTACGACAACAGCAGGAGCAGCACCAGCGACAGCAGGAGCAGCACCAGCGACAGCAGGAGCAGCAGCAGTTGCTACAACAGGAGCAGTTTCTACAACAGCAGAAAATGAATGAACTGCTCCTGCAGCAAATTGCGGCCTTACGAGACCCGCCAACAGCGCCTCCCCCGGAGCGGCGTGAGGCCCGGGACCGGGTCCGATCGGCCCTGCGGAAGCTGAGTCCAGAGGACGACGTAGAAGCCTTCCTCACCGTCTACGAGCGCACCGCAGAACGAGAAGGCCTCCCTTCCGCTCAGTGGGCTGAAGTGGTGGCGCCATTCCTGATGGGCGATGCCCAAAAGGCCTACACGGACCTCAGTTGGGAGGAAGCACAGGACTACGCCAGACTCAAAGGTGAGATCCTTGCTAGACTGGGGGTCAATACTTATGTCCGAGCCCAACGGGTGTTTTCCTGGTCCTATGTGGAGTCCAAGCCGGCTCGCTCCCAGGCGTATGACTTATTGCAGTTGGTGAAACGGTGGCTCCAGCCTGAGAGCTTGACTCCGGGACAGATGGTGGAAAGGGTGGTGGTCGACCGGCTGGTTCGGACTCTGCCGGTTGCGATACAGCGTTGGGTGGGGCAAGGAGACCCGGGTACCTTGGACCAGGTGGTTAGCTTGATAGAGCGATATACAGCCACCGAGGAGTTCATACGGGACTCTGCCCCACTGCGGCAGTTACGCCGGCCTCCGGAGCCGGGTAGAGGTATGCGTTCATCTACAGGGGACTCTCCTAAAAACGTACCCGCTGAGAGGATACCCCAGAATGGGGCTGGCAAGAAACCAGGCTCCCCAAGAAGGAGCTTCCGACCCGGCGCTGGCACCGCTACGTGGTGCTGGCGGTGCAAAGGGCCGGGACATGTGGCTACCTATTGCCCACTAACAGCGGACCCCATGGACTGTGGGTTCACACGCCGGCTCTCGATGTATGCCAGCCCCGTGTTCACCGCAGATGTAGTGGTTCCCCTAACGGCACCACCTCTGTGTCCGGTGCTCGTCAATGGACACAGAGCAGAAGCTCTCTTGGACTCTGGCAGTTGGGTGACGCTGGTTCGTGCGTCCTTAATCCCCGGGTTGCAACTCACTGGGGGATTGGTCGGGGTCCGGTGTATTCACGGGGACCTACGTGAGTATCCGACCACGGAAGTGACTCTATCCACTCCCTGTGGAGAGGTGACTCACGTGGTCGGAGTGGTAAAGGCTCTACCCTACGGGACGGTGCTGGGAAGAGACTTACCGTTGTTTTGGTCCTTATGGGAAAGGAGGAGTCGCCCTGTCCTGAAGCCAGGGAACCCGGGTGCTGAGCCCGACGACCCTGAGACCGGGACACCTGCCGTAGGGGTCGCCAACATAGGGCTAGAGTGTCACCCCGATAGGTTCCCGCTAGACGTCTTGGCAGGGGAGGTCGAGGAGACCCCACCGCTTCCAGAGTTGGAAGTATCCCGGGGAGCGTTTGGGACAGCCCAGCTCCAGGATCCCACACTGACCCGGGCCCGAGAAAGGGTAACTGAAATAAACGGGGTAGCTCAGCATCCGGGGGCAGAGAACGTATTTCCACGCATGGTGCTTAACCAAGAGTTACTCTATAGGGTGGACAAAATCCGGGATGAGGTTGTGGACCAACTGGTAGTACCGCAGCCACACCGCCGGGCGGTCCTAGAGATGGCCCACTCCCACCTGCTAGGGGGCCACCTTGGGGCTAAAAAAACGCAAGAACGCATCTTGCGAAGGTTCTTTTGGCCGGGCGTGTATGCGGATGTCCAGAGGTACTGTGACTCCTGCCCGGAATGTCAGCTGACCACACCCATTGCCACCTTCCGTAGTCCATTGGTACCTCTACCAGTTATAGAGGAACCTTTTGAACGGATCGCAATGGATTTGGTGGGGCCTATAGTGAAATCAGCACGAGGCCACCAACACATACTCATGGTTGTCGACTACGCCACCCGGTACCCGGAGGCGATCCCGTTACGCCACCCCACGGCGAAAATAATTGCCCGGGAGCTGTTTGCCATGTTCTGTCGCCTAGGACTACCTAAGGAAATCCTCACAGATCAGGGGACTCCTTTTATGTCCAAAGTGACCCGGGAACTGTGTAAATTGCTCAACATCAAACAGCTGCGCACCTCGGTGTACCATCCCCAGACCGACGGGTTAGTCGAGCGGTTTAACAAAACCCTGAAGTCCATGCTGAAAAAGGTGGTGGCCAAGGATGGAAAGGATTGGGATATGCTATTACCATATCTAATGTTCGCCATCCGGGAGGTACCACAGTCGTCTACGGGGTTTTCCCCTTTGAACTGTTGTACGGCCGACATCCTAGAGGGCTCTTGGATGTCGCCAAGGAGACGTGGGAACAGGAACCCACTCCCTATAGGAGCGTCATAGATCACGTGGCGAAAATGCAGGACCGGATCACGGCGGTCCGGCCTATTGTGACAGAGCACCTGATGGATGCTCAAGGAGCTCAAAGCCGCACGTATAATACACGGGCCACCGTTAGGACCTTTGAGGTGGGAGACCGGGTATTGGTCTTAGTGCCCACTACGGAAAGCAAGTTATTGGCCAAATGGCAAGGGCCATATGAAATCCGGGAAAAAGTAGGGGAGGTGAATTACAAGGTATACCAGCCCGGGAAAAGGAAACCCGTGCAGCTATACCACGTTAACCTGCTCAAGGCGTGGAAAGACCGGGAGTGCATGATCATGGAGGCATCCGATGCACCCGGTGTCCCTTCCCCTTCGGCCCCCAGGGATACCGAAGGCGTACGAATAAGTGACACCCTCACTAAGGCCCAACGACGGGAAGCTCACAAATTGGTACAGCAGAATCCCGATGTGTTTTCTGACCTGCCCGGGCGGACTTCGGTCATTCAACATGACATTGTCACTGAGCCCCGGGTAAAAGTGCGGGTGAAACCGTACCGGGTACCCGAGGCCCGACGGCAAGCCATCGCGGCCGAAGTGAAACACATGCTTAAGTTAGGGGTGATAGAAGAATCCCGGAGCGAGTGGGCTAGTCCCATCGTGCTCATTCCAAAACCGGACGGATCGCTGCGGTTTTGCAACGATTTCCGGAAGCTGAATGAAGTATCTAAGTTTGATTTATATCCCATGCCCCGGGTGGACGAGCTGATCGAAAGACTGGGCAAGCCCAGTACTTCACGACGCTCGATCTGACAAAAGGCTACTGGCAAGTGCCGCTGACAAAGTCGGCTAAGGAAAAAAACCGCCTTTGTTACTCCGGAAGGCCTCTATCACTATGTTGTGTTGCCTTTTGGGTTGCATGGAGCCCCGGCCACATTCCAGCGACTCATGGACATAGTGTTAGAACCCCATCGGAAGTACGCGTCCGCTTACCTGGATGATATCATCATCTTTAGTCCTGATTGGTATACCCACTTATCCCAGGTACAGGCCGTGGTAGATTCGCTCAGGGACGCCGGCCTGACGGCGAATCCAAAAAAATGTGCCATGGGGCTCGAGGAGGCCCGGTACCTGGGCTATGTGATTGGGCGAGGGGTTATCAAACCCCAAATAAACAAAATCGAGGCCATTCAAAATTGGCCCCGACCAGTGTCTACCAAACAGGTGAGGGCGTTTCTCGGCATTGTTGGGTATTACCGACGTTTCATACCCAACTTTGCTGGACGAACGGCGGCCCTATCCGACCTGTTGAAAGGGAAGAAAACTGCGTTGGTGCGGTGGAATCCCCAAGCAGAGGCAGCCTTTCAGTCCATGAAGTTGGCCTTGTGCGGACAGCCCGTCCTCATCAGTCCTGACTTCAAACGCGCCTTCGTTGTACAAACAGACGCCTCGGAGGTGGGGCTGGGGGCTGTGCTGTCGCAAGAAGTGGACGGAATCGAGCATCCGGTCACTTACTTGAGCCGGAAATTGTCCCCGGCGGAAAAGAATTATAGCGTAGTGGAGAAGGAGTGCTTGGCCGTTAAATGGGCCTTGGAGTCCCTACGCTATTATTTGCTCGGGCGACAGTTCCGGTTAGTTACGGATCACGCTCCCTTGGTCTGGATGCGAAATGCCAAGGAACGGAACGCTCGGGTCACCCGGTGGTTCCTGTCCCTCCAAAACTTCAATTTTACGGTGGAGCATCGGGCTGGCAAGTTGCTGGGTAATGCGGATGCCCTGTCCCGGGCACCCTGTTTGATGGCTGGGGTTCAACCCCACAAGTTTGAACCGAGGGGGGGGGTGTGTGAGACAGTGCGGGGGATCATATGCGAGGGGCGCTATGTCTCCCCCAGAATGCGCACTGTCACGTATTGAGCCCGGTATAGGGTGTGAGAGAAAGGGACGGTCCGCTCCCTCCGCTCCGGGTCTTGCAAGGTCCCGGAAGTAGACACGGAGTTAAAAGCCTGGTCAGGAGGCAGGGCGGGGTTCCCTGGACAGAGAATTGTGCCTTGGCTGCAGCAGCAGCAGATATACAGAAAGGAGAGGTCTAGAGTTCCAGGAGGCCGTGTGCTAGACTAACACGGCCTAGCCCAGGAGGGCTGGGGGAACTCGAGGTGGCCCATAACAGAGGCCTTTGGCCTGAAGGACCCGGGGTACGTTATATGAACTGTGTCTTGTGTACCCGGCTGCGACCCGGATTCCGGCAGACTGTGCCATCGCTGTGTGTACCAGCAATAAACACCGGGTCCTGTTTGAACCACTACCGGGCTCCACGTGTTTCCTGACTTGCAATCCAGGCGCTGCCCCACATAGTATACAGGGGCAGTATTATAGTAGTTATATTCTTGTATACAGGGGCAGTATTATAGTAGTTATATTCTTGTACATAGGGGCAGTATTATAGTAGTTATATTCTTGTATATAGGAGCAGTATTATAGTAGTTATATTCTTGTATATAGGGGACAGTATTATAGTAGTTATATTCTTGTATATAGGGGCAGTATTATAGTAGTTATATTCTTGTATATAGGGGCAGTATTATAGTAGTTATATTCTTGTATATAGGAGCAGTATTATAGTAGTTATATTCTTGTATATAGGAGCAGTATTATAGTAGTTATATTCTTGTATATAGGGGCAGTATTATAGTAGTTATATTCTTGTATATAGGAGAAGTATTATAGTAGTTATATTCTTGTATATAGGAGCAGTATTATAGTAGTTATATTCTTGTACATAGGAGCAGTATTATAGTAGTTATATTCTTGTACATAGGAGCAGTATTATAGTAGTTATATTCTTGTATATAGGAGCAGTATTATAGTAGTTATATTCTTGTATATAGGGGCAGTATTATAGTAGTTATATTCTTGTACATAGGGGCAGTATTATAGTAGTTATATTCTTGTATATAGGGGCAGTATTATAGTAGTTATAGTCTTGTATATAGGGGCAGTATTATAGTAGTTATATTCTTGTATATAGGGGCAGTATTATAGTAGTTACATTCTTGTATATAGGGGCAGTATTATAGTAGTTATATTCTTGTATATAGGAGCAGTATTATAGTAGTTATATTCTTGTATATAGGAGCAGTATTATAGTAGTTATATTCTTGTACATAGGGGCAGTATTATAGTAGTTATATTCTTGTATATAGGGGCAGTATTATAGTAGTTATATTCTTGTATATAGGGGCAGTATTATAGTAGTTATATTCTTGTATATAGGAGCAGTATTATAGTAGTTATATTCTTGTATATAGGAGCAGTATTATAGTAGTTATATTCTTGTATATAGGGGCAGTATTATAGTAGTTATATTCTTGTATATAGGGACAGTATTATAGTAGTTATATTCTTGTATATAGGAGCAGTATTATAGTAGTTATATTCTTGTGTATAGGAGCAGTATTATAGTAGTTATATTCTTGTATATAGGGGCAGTATTATAGTAGTAAAAATAAATGGTATTAGTTTGATATGTTTTCTTCGGCTGTGATGTAATTATCCTGTTGGGAAATATTCTCCTTTCAGTCTCCGCACAGTTGATATCGGTGCAGATTGTGATTGGCACATTGATCACTGGAATCACAGCCCGTGACGTCTGGAGGCCATAGGGGACCCCCGTCCTCCTCCATTCTCCTGGAGTCTTCAGATCACACAGCGCAGTTTATATTCGGGGTATAGGGCGGCCATCTGTCTGCAGCGACGTTGGCTCTCGCCCCGGTGAGCGCAGATACAACAGGCAGTAACATTTCCGTCTGCTCGTTTTCTTGCTTCTGGTGGTAAAATAAACACAGACGTATAATACTCAATATGTATGAAGAGTGAGTGCGGCTGAGGTAAGAGGTGAGGATGGAGAGGAGCGGCCAATAACCTCCACAAGGTTCTTCTCACCTGGAGTTTTGGACTCCTGACCTCCCCCATATGTGACTGCAGATCCTGTGCTCTTTTCTATGACCTCCCCCATATGTGACTGTAGGTCCTGTGCTCTTTTCTCTGCCCCCCCCCCCCCCATATGTGACTATAGGTTCTGTGCTCTTTTCTCTGACCTTCCCCATATGTGACTGTAGGTCCTGTGCTCTTTTCTCTGCCCCCCCCCCCCCATATGTGACTATAGGTTCTGTGCTCTTTTCTCTGACCTTCCCCATATGTGACTGTAGGTCCTGTGCTCTTTTCTATGACCTCCCCCATATGTGACTGTAGGTCCTGTGCTCTTTTCTCTGACCTCCCCCATATGTGACTGTAGGTCCTGTGCTCTTTTCTCTGACCTCCCCCATATGTGACTGTAGGCCCTGTGCTCTTTTCTCTGCCCTCCCCCATATGTGACTGTAGGTCCTGTGCTCTTTTCTCTGACCTCCCCCATATGTGACTGTAGGTCCTGTGCTCTTTTCTCTGACCTCCCCCATATGTGACTGTAGGTCCTGTGCTCTTTTCTCTGCCCTCCCCCATATGTGACTGTAGGTCCTGTGCTCTTTTCTCTGACCTCCCCCATATGTGACTGTAGGTCCTGTGCTCTTTTCTCTGACCTCCCCCATATGTGACTGTAGGTCCTGTGCTCTTTTCTCTGACCTCCCCCATATGTGACTGTAGGTCCTGTTCTCTTTTCTATGTCGGCCTCATTATGTTTTCGATAAACAGTAGATAGATCTATTTGGTAAAGTGAATCAATCTTGTTTCATCTGTCCACAAGACGCTTTCCCAGAAACATTTTGGTTCCTCTCGTACACTCTGGCTTTATGTCTGATGGCTTGAATTTCTTAGGAACTTAAATCGGGGCTTATCAATCATCCAGACTATCCTGTGTTGCAACTTTCATTCATTTTTCTTTGCAGTCCACATCCAGGGAGATTATCTACAGTGTCATGGGTTGTAAACTTCATCAAGATGTCTGGAGATGGAATTGTAACCTTAAGATTGTTGATATTTTTAAACAAGTATTCAGACCGTTATCTTCTCCTCTTTCTGTTCTCCATGCTTAGTGCGGTACACACAGACACAATGCAAGTGTTGAGGCAACTTCTCCCTTTTTCATCTTGTGTGATTTTTATATTGCCCACATCTGGTGAGTGTGAGCGAGTATCACATGCTGGAAACAAACTTGTTTAACCACAATTATGGAAAAGTGCCAACAATTATGTTCAAAAATCCCTTCTCGGGTCATTTAGTTTTACAGTATCTACTCATTCTCTCTTCTGTATTCCCGGAGACTGTAAAACTCGGAAGCAAACAATTAACTGGTCATTGACTGTACGATACGGAGAAGCGGAGCACAGCGGGCGCACAATTAGCCAGCGAGTCTCAGGACTTGACTAATGTACTTGTCATATAGCTCTGCCGATATGCTCTATTATACAGGATCAACTGGGGAGAGGGGGGGAATGTGCTGCCGGGGTCACAGCAGATCATCATCACTACACCTCCGATACAGCAGAGCGGAGGCCGCGGAGTGAGAGAGAATGCAAAAGTGTTGGAAGAATTCTATGCTGCAATATAACAGCACACTACAAGTATCACTGCGAATGTTAGCTCTATAACCACCCTAGACCGCCAGGGATATGTATTAGCCATTAAACCACCCCACACCACGAGGGAGGATATATACCGTATACACATATACTGTATCTCAGCACAGGAGGTGTGGTATGATCAGATCATGTCCCTGTACAGTCTGACACATCCATTACACAGTACATAGCAGGGACACATATTTAAGATTATCTCAGTACAGGTGATGTGGTATGATCAGACCATGTCCCTGTACGGTCAGACACATCCATTACACAGTACAGAGCAGGGACACATATATATGATTATCTCAGCACAGGAGCTGTGGTATGATCAGACCATGTCCCTGTACGGTCAGACACATCCATTACACAGTACATAGCAGGGACACATATATAAGATTATCTCAGCACAGGAACATTTTTATTAATCACATCCAATTGTAGAAATGATTATTATTCCAAGATCTATTGATTGAAACCAATTTTGTCTATGGAGAACCCCCTTTAAGTAAGTGCCCCTCTCTGTAGTGATGAGATGAGGACTGAAATAGCCTCAATATTTGCTCAGAGACCTTTCTGTGTCGCTCCTCGGTGCAGAAATTGTGGTGAGATCTGGGAATTCTGAGGATTTAGAGAAGCCAAAAGTGAATGAATCAGCAAACAAGGTAAATTCAGCGCCCCAGATAGACGCGGCTTATCCTGGAGAACGGGGCGATAGCGCTCTGTACAGGACGGAGCATCTGCAGGAAGATATAATGACAGGAGCGACTTCTGTGCGGAGCCTCACACCGTATCGTCTTTCTCTTGTTCCCAGACGGGCGATGTAGGGCCGGCTCCAGGCTTTTGTGGGCCCCAGGCGAAACAGGGTCAGTGGGCACTTTAACACACCATGATTCAGGAATACAATATAGAAGCTGTGGGCTGTGTATATATAATATAGAAGCTCCAGCTTGGTCTGTATATACAGTATAATATTGAGGCTGTGCAGGGCTGCATATATAATATAGAGGCTGCTGGGCTCTATATATAATACGGAGACTGCTAGGCTGTATATAAATATAATATAGATGCTGCTAGACTGTATATATAATATAGAGGCTGTGGGCTGTATATATTTGGAGGCTGTGCTGGGCTATATATATTTTTTGGAGTCTGTGGCAGCCCAGAAGCATCCTCCAAATAATATATACAGCCCAGCACAGCCTCCATATTATATATACAGCACAGCCTACAAATACTATGTACAGGACAGCAGCAGTCTCCAAATAATATAAATATATATAGCCCAGCACAGCCTCCAAATTATATATACAGCACAGACTTCATATTGCCCAGCAGCAGCCTCTATATAGCCCAGCACCAGCCTCCATAGCCAAGCTACAGCCTCTATAACCCATAACAGCCTCTATAGCCCAGCAACAGCCTCCATAGCCCAGCAGCTGCCTCCATGTAGCACAACACAGCCTCCATAGTCCAGCAGCAGCCTCCATATAGCCAGCACAGCCTCTATAGCCAAGCAGCAGCCTCTACAGCCCAGAACAGCCTCCGTAGCCCGCAGCAGCCTCCATATAATTTATAGTTCAGCAGCAGCCTCCACAACCCAGCAGAAGCCTCTATAGCCAAGAACAGCCTCCATACCTCCATAGCTCAGTAGCAACCTCCAGATAGTATATCATATGGTGGTTTTCCTGCTACTATAATTGTCCCCTGGCCTCATCGTGCTACATATAATTCCCAATCATGCTGCACACAGTAAATGAAAAATAATTGATCATACTCATCTTTACTCTGTCCTCTTCAGATGTTGTCACCTCTGGTCTATGCTTCTTTCCTGCAGAGCTGCACCAGTGTGATGAGGTCGCAGGGTGATGACACATGGGTAATTTGAATGCATGTACTGCACACAGGCAGTACTGTGGCAGCACTCAGCAGCTGGCAGTGTCCATGATGGGCACCTAATTGTCAGGGCTGAATGTTCCTTATGGCCAGTGGGCCCCCCAGCTGCTCAGGTCCCTGGCACTTCCCCGGGTATGCCAGGTGCTGACGCTGGCCCCTAACTGCCCCTATGTACAAGATCAATTGTTTGCCCAATGTCTCAGTTTTAAAGTACAGTTAGAAAAGAATATGTGCATATGCACTTTTTTATTGTGTGCTAACCGCAGACAGCGCATCCGTCCTCGGCTGTGTCCCGGATCATGTGACCGGCCGGTCGCAGTCGCGATGACGTCATGCGCTGCGATGGGTCACATGATTCGGGAGACAGCCGAGGACAGAGGACGGACGCGCTGGCTGCTGCAAGAAGACCCTGGAGGGTAAGATGTCTGCAGCAGCAGCAGGGGGGGGCCTCAGAACAGGGGGGTAGTGTGCCAGCAGGAGGGGGCCCATATATACCGTATAATGCACTGCTCCCCCTGTCGCTGATTGACAGGGGGATGCAGTGCATATGTAATGAGCGGACGCACGTGACGTGCGACCCGCTCCCGCAGTGTCCCAGCAGGAGGGGGCCTGTAGGCCACACTGCTGGGGCACACAATATAAGACCCCCCCGAAAGTAAGACCGGGGGCCACTTTTGGCCCCCAAAAAAATGTAAGACAGGGTCTAACTTTCGGGGAAACACGGAATAATACTGCTCCTATATACAAGAATATTACTACTATAATACTGCTCCTATATACAAGAATGTAACTACTATAATACTGCTCCTATATACAAGAATATAACTACTATAATACTGCCCCTATATACAAGAATATAACTACTATAATACTGCCCCTATGTACAAGAAAATAACTACTATAATACTGCTCCTATATACAAGAATATAACTACTATAATACTGCTCCTATATAAAAGAATATAACTACTATAATACTGCTCCTATGTACAAGAATATAACTACTATAATACTGCCCCTATGTACAAGAATATAACTACTATAATACTGCTCCTATGTACAAGAATATAACTACTATAATACTGCTCCTATGTACAAGAATATAACTACTATAATACTGCTCCTATGTACAAGAATATAAACTCTACTATAATACTGCTCCTATATACAAGAATATAACTACTATAATACTGCTCCTATATAAAAGAATATAACTACTATAATACTGCTCCTATGTACAAGAATATAACTACTATAATACTGCTCCTATGTACAAAGAAATATAACTACTATAATACTGCTCCTATGTACAAGAATATAACTACTATAATACTGCTCCTATATATACAAGAATTATAATACTTAATACAGCCCTATATACAAGAATATAACTACTATAATACTGCTCCTATATACAAGAATATAACTACTATAATACTGCTCCTATATGCAAGAATATAACTACTATAATACTGCCTCTATGTACAAGAATATAACTACTATAATACTGCTCCTATATACAAGAATATAACTACTATAATACTGCTCCTATATACAAGAATATAACTACTATAATACTGCTCCTATGTACAAGAATATAACTACTATGATACTGCTCCTATGTACAAGAATATAACTACTATAATACTGCCCCTATATACAAGAATATAACTACTATAATACTGCTCCTATATACAAGAATATAACTACTATAATACTGCTCCTATATACAAGAATATAACTACTATAATACTGCCCCTATATACAAGAATATAACTACTATAATACTGCTCCTATATACAAGAATATAACTACTATAATACTGCTCCTATATACAAGAATATAACTACTATAATACTGCTCCTATGTACAAGAATATAACTACTATAATACTGCTCCTATGTACAAGAATATAACTACTATAATACTGCTCCTATGTACAAGATTATAACTACTATAATACTGCCGCTATATACAAGAATATACGGTAACTACTATAATACTGCTCCTATATACAAGAATATAACTACTATAATACTGCTCCTCTATACAAGAATATAACTACTATAATACTGCTCCTATATACAGGAATATAACTACTATAATACTGCCCCTATATACAATAATATAACTACTATAATACTGCTCCTATATACAGGAATATAACTACTATAGTACTGCTCCTATATACAAGAATATAACTACTATAATACTGCCCCTATATACAAGAATATAACTACTATAATACTGCCTCTATATACAAGAATATAACTACTATAATACTGCTACTATGTACAAGAATATAACTACTATAATACTGCCCTATATACAAGAATATAACTACTATAATACTGCTCCTATATACAAGAATATAACTACTATAATACTGCTCCTATGTACAAGAATATAACTACTATAATACTGCTCCTATATACAAGAATATAACTACTATAATACTGCCCCTATGTACAGGAATATAACTACTATAATACTGCCCTTATATACAAGAATATAACTACTATAATACTGCTCCTATATACAAGAATATAACTACTATAATACTGCCCTATATACAAGAATATAACTACTATAATACTGCTCCTATATACAAGAATATAACTACTATAATACTGCTCCTATATACAAGAATATAACTACTATAATACTGCCCTATATACAAGAATATAACTACTATAATACTGCTCCTATATACAAGAATATAACTACTATAATACTGCCCTATATACAAGAATATAACTACTATAATACTGCCCCTATATACAAGAATATAACTACTATAATACTGCTCCTATATACAGAATATAACTACTATAATACTGCCCCTATATACAAGAATATAACTACTATAATACTGCCCTATATACAAGAATATAACTACTATAATACTGCCTCTATATACAAGAATTATAACTACTATTAATTACTGCTACTATGTACAAGAATATAACTACTATAATACTGCCCTATATACAAGAATATAACTACTATAATACTGCTCCTATATACAAGAATATAACTACTATAATACTGCTCCTATGTACAAGAATATAACTACTATAATACTGCTCCTATATACAAGAATATAACTACTATAATACTGCCCCTATGTACAGGAATATAACTACTATAATACTGCCCTTATATACAAGAATATAACTACTATAATACTGCTCCTATATACAAGAATATAACTACTATAATACTGCCCCTATATACAAGAATATAACTACTATAATACTGCTCCTATATACAAGAATATAACTACTATAATACTGCTCCTATATACAAGAATATAACTACTATAATACTGCTCCTATATACAAGAATATAACTACTATAATACTGCTCCTATATACAAGAATATAACTACTATAATACTGCCCCTATATACAAGAATATAACTACTATAATACTGCTCCTATATACAAGAATATAACTACTATAATACTGCCCTATATACAAGAATATAACTACTATAATACTGCCCCTATATACAAGAATATAACCACTATAATACTGCCCCTATATACAAGAATATAACTACTATAATACTGCCCCTATATACAAGAATATAACTACTATAATACTGCTACTATTACAAGAATATAACTACTATAATACTGCTCCTATATACAAGAATATAACTACTATAATACTGCTCCTATGTACAAGAATATAACTACTATAATACTGCTCCTATATACAAGAATATAACTACTATAATACTGCCCCTATGTACAGAATATAACTACTATAATACTGCCCTTATATACAAGAATATAACTACTATAATACTGCTCCTATATACAAGAATATAACTACTATAATACTGCCCTATATACAAGATATAACTACTATAATATTGCCCCTATATACAAGAATATAACTACTATAATACTGCCCTATATACAAGAATATAACTACTATAATACTGCTCCCTATATACAAGAATATAACTATTATACTGCCCTATATACAGAATATAACCTACTATATGCCCTATATACAAGAATATATACTACTATAATACTGCTCCTATATACAAGAATATAACTACTATAATACTGCCCCTATATACAAGAATATAACTACTATAATACTGCCCCTATATACAAGAATATAACTACTATAATACTGCCCCTATGTACAGGAATATAACTACTATAATACTGCTCCTATATACAAGAATATAACTACTATAATACTGCCCCTATATACAAGAATATAACTACTATAATACTGCTCCTATATACAAGAATATAACTACTATAATACTGCTCCTATATACAAGATTATAACTACTATAATATTGCCCCCTATATACAAGAATATAACTACTATAATACTGCCCCTATATACAAGAATATAACTACTATAATACTGCTCCTATATACAAGAATATAACTACTATAATACTGCCCCTATATACAAGAATATAACTACTATAATACTGCCCCTATATACAAGAATATAACTACTATAATACTGCCCCTATATACAAGAATATAACTACTATAATACTGCCTCCTATATACAAGAATATAACTACTATAATACTGCTCCTATATACAAGAATATAACTACTATAATACTGCCCCTATGTACAAGAATATAACTACTATAATACTGCCCCTATGTACAAGAATATAACTACTATAATACTGCCCCTATATACAAGAATATAACTACTATAATACTGCCCTTATATACAAGAATATAACTACTATACTCAGGAGTACAGCTCCTGTAATTCTCCGTCAGTGACTTGCTCGGTAATAATGATAATTGCTGATCTCAGTTATACTCATGACATTTTCTCCGTCTTTCGCTTATGTCAGTGAAATCCTGGAACGTCGGAGCATTGTGTATTGTGAGGAATGTTCTTGGAGAAGTCGTCCAGCCCGAGGCGAAGAAAAGCAATCAGCATAATAGACGCGTGTCGCTTTTACTTTAATCTCGGAGAGGAAAGTCTATTGATTGTCTCAGGAGCCAGCACTGACGCCGGGGGCCGCACTGAGACACAGAATCAGAACTACTGCTAATAGAAAGTAACATCCGTGGAGGGAACGAGCGAAGGGAACGAACAGAGCGAACGAGCAGGGAGAATGAGCGGAGGAAACGAGTGAAGGGAACAAACGGAGGGAACAAGGAGGGAGAATGAGCAGAGTGAGGCTGGGGTTACACATAGAAATCCGTTTTTGGAAGTGATTTCCATGACCAATCCGTTTTTTTTGGGGGTGCTTTTTGTGCCTCCTACACCCCTGAACGTTTTTGGACTTAGTCATTTTTTGACCAAAATTCTCAAAAAAACTGATCCGTTTTTCCATAGGGCCCACGTTAAAAAAAAAAAAAATATATATATATATTTTTTTTTTTTGAAAAACGGACCCCAAAAACGTTGCTAGCAACGTTTTTTGGCTCAAAAACGGACATAGCAATGTTTTTAAGTGCAGAAAAAAACGGACAGGGTGTTTATTACATCCAATCAGTTTTTCTGTCAGTTTTTGGTCTTAGAAAAAAAAATTAACAAAAATGAAGCCAAAAACGGACTAAGGGCTCATGTGTAACCCCAGCCTGAATGAGCAGTGAGAACGAGCGTGGGGAACGAACGAAGGGAACGAGCGAAGGGAACAAATGGATGGAATGACCGAAGGGAACAAACAGACGGAACGAGCAGGTAGAATGAGCAAAGGGAAAGAGCAAAGGGAACAAGGAGGGAACGAGCGGAGGGAATAAGTCAAGGGTACGAATGGAGGGAACGAGCAGGGAGAACGAGCGGAGGGAATAAGTGGAGGGAACGAGCGAAGGAAATGAGCGAAGGGAACGAACAGAGCGAACGAGCAGGGAGAATGAGCGGAGGGAACGAGTGAAGGGAACGAATGGAGGGAACGAGCAGGGAGAACGAGCGGAGGGAACAAGTGAAGGGAATGAGCGAAGGGAATGAGTAGGCTATATGAGCGAAGGGAACGAGCGGAGGGAATGAGCAGAGGGAACGAATAGAGCGAACGAGCAGGGAGAATGAGCGGAGGGAACGAGTGAAGGGAACGAACGGAGGGAACGAGCAGGGAGAACGAGCGGAGGGAACGAGTGAAGGGAATGAGCGAAGGGAATGAGTAGAGGGAATGAGAGGAAGGAATGAGTAGAAGGAACGAGCAGGGAGCACGAGCAGGGAGAACGAGTGGAGGGAATGAGTGGCCGGAACGAGCGGAGGGAACAGGAGGAGGAAACAAGCGAAGAAACGAGTGGAGGGTACAAACAGTGGGAACGAGTGGCCGGAACGAACGGAAGGAACGAGCGGGGGGAACGAGTGGTCGGAATGAGTGGAGGGAACAAGCAGCTGGAACGAGCAGAGGGAACAAGCACAGGAAACGAGCAGAGGGAATGAGAGGAGGAAACGAGCGGAGGAAATGAGCGGCCAGAATGAGCGGAAGTAACGAGAGGCCGGAATGAGCAGAGGGCAGGAATGGAGGGAACGAGCAGAGGGGAAGAGCGGCTGGAACGAGTGGAGGGAACAGAAGCCGAAACAAGCGTAAGGAAGAAACAGAGGAAACAAGCGAAGGGAACAATTGGAATGAATGTGTGGCTGGAACAAGCAAAGGGAACAGGTGGAAGGAAGGAGTGCCGAAATGAGTGGCCAGAACGAGCGGAGAGAAAAGGCAGAGGAAACTGGCAGAGGGAACCAGCGGCTGGAACAAGTATGAGTGGCCGGAACGAGTGGAGGGAAAAAGTGGAAGGAACAAGCAGAATGAACAAGTGGAGGGAGATGAACGAAGGGAACAAGCGGCTGGAACAAGCGGGGGAAGATGAACGGAGGGAACAAGTGGAGGGAATGAACGGTGGGAAGTGTAGGGAACGAGTGGCTGGAATGAGAGTAGGGAACAAGCAGAGGGAACGAGTGGCCGAAATGAATGTAGGGAATGAGTGGCTGGAACGAGTAGAGGGAAAAAGCAGAAGGAACGAGTGGAGGGAAAAAGCGGAAGGAACGAGTGGAGAGAAAAAGCAGAAGGAACGAGCAGAGGGAAAAAGAGGAAGGAACGAGTAGAGGGAAAAAGAGGAAGGAACGAGTAGAGGGAAAAAGCGGAAGGAACGAGCAGAGGGAAAAAGCAGAAGGAACGAGCAGAGGGAAAAAGCAGAAGGAACGAGTAGAGGGAAAGAGCGGAAGGAACGAGGAGAGGGAAAAAGCGGAAGGAACGAGTAGAGGGAAAAAGCAGAAGGAACGGGCAGAGAGACTGAAAGGAACGCACAAGCAGAAGGATTGAATGGAAGAACGGAAGGAAGGAGCAGAGAGAACAAACGGAAGGAATGAGCCTAAGGAACGAGTGGAAGGAAAAAGTGGCAGGAATGAGTGGAAGGAATGAGCGGAAGGAACGAGTGGAAGGAATGAGAGAAGGGAAATAGCGGAAGGAATGAATGGAAGGAATGAGCGGAAGGAACGAGTGGAAGGAATGAGAGAAGGGAAATAGCGGAAGGAATGAATGGAAGGAATGAGCGGAAGGAACGAGTGGAAGGAATGAGTGGAGGGATCGAACGGAAGGAATGAGCAAAAGGAATGAGTGGAAGGAATGAGTTGAGGGATCAAATGGAGAGAACAGGCAGAGGAAAGAAGAAGAGGGAATCAGCAACCGGAACGAGCGGAGGGAAAAAGCAGAAGAAATGAGAGAAGGGAAAGGGAAAGGGTGGAAGGAATGAGTGGAGGGAAAAAGCGACTGGAACGAGCGGAGGGAGATAAAGGGAGGGAACAAGTGGAGGAAACAAAAGGCTGGAACAAGAGGAGGGAACGAGCAAGGGAACAAGTGGTTGAAATGCGGAAACTTAGAATATTTTAGCTAACATTACAGAAAAAACGCAAAAAGCTAAATTAAAACTACTGTAATGTGTGAGAATAGTATTAATAAAATAGATTTCATAGGGGCAGGCCAAACATCCGGTCCCTGGAAACACCTGACCCTGGCGGAGGGAACGCCGGCTACCTGTGATACCCATAGTGGTGAATGTGGATGGTGTGTGCGGTATGTGCAGCATCAGGCGGCGTGTCTCCACACTGCGTCACAGGAGGAATGTTGGGTTTTTTCTTTTCTTTCAGTTGAGTACAATAAGCCAAGTGTCACACCGACTCTTTAATATCTGGAAGAGCGGAGGGAGAATTCATGTCACCGCTATATTAATGGGAGTAGAGAACATGCAGCAATGTTAGTGGCTCAGTCAGGGATCAAGGTCTCCCCCAGACCCCCTCCTCGGGTGGTAGAGATACAGCAGCTCCCTGGTTACATGAGATTCTCCGGGAGATATTTATGGATTATAAATACTCACATGTTGTCATAATAATAGTCAGCGACTAAACGAGCCTGACGACTAATTATAAAGTAATGAGGATGACCGACATCACCGAGGCCCCGGTGCTCAGATCCTCAGTCTCCGATTCATGGCCTTGTTCAGACCTGTATGTCTATCCTGAAGCCAGGAGAGTCTACCAGAGTTCAGAAGTGATGGCAACCTGCTGTGTTTTGTTTCCGATCCCCAAACAAGTGTAATTATGAGACATAGGTAATACAGGTAACACAAGTAATCATAGAATGCAGCTTATAAATGAAGATCTTTATTATTAAGGGAAAAAGAAATCCAAACCTACAGGGCCCTGTGTGAAAAAGTGATTGTCCCCTAATCCTAGTAACTGGTTGGGCCGCCCATAGGAGCGAGAATGCAATCAATGATATTGACAATGAGGATTTTGCTCTGGAGGAATTTTGACTGCTCATCCTTGCAGAATTGTTATAGTTCAGCCACATTGGAGGGCTCGAGCATGTCCTGCCTTTTCAAGGTCCGGTCACAGCATCTCAATAGGATCAATGTCAGGACTGTGACTCGGCCTTTTTCTTCAGCCATTCAGAGATGACTTGCGGTTTTGGATCACTGTCCTGCTGCATAACCCAAGTGCTCTTCAGCTTCAGGTCATGGACAGACGGCCGGACATTCTCCTTCAGGATTGTTTGGTGACAGCAGAGTTCATGGTTCCATTTACCACAGCGTCCTCCAGGTTCTGAAGCAGCAGAACAGCCCCAACCATTACACGACCTCCACCATACTTTACTGTTGGTATGATGTTCCTTTTCTTAAATGATGTGCTACTTGTACACCAGATTTAATGAGACATTCACCTTCCAAACAGTTCAACTTTTGTCTCATCAGTCCAGAGTATTCTCCTAAATGTCTTAGGGATCATCAAGATGTTTTCTGACAAAACTGAGTCAAACCTTTATCTTTTTGCTCAGTAGTGAATTTCGTCTCTGATGTCTGCTATACGGCCATTTTTACCCGATCTCTTTCTTATGGTGGGAGCCATGAACACTGACCTAAACTGAGGCAAGTGAGGCCTGCAGATCTCTGGATGTTGTTGGGGGATCTCTTGGATGAGTCGTCACTGCGCTCTTAGGGTAATTTTGGTCTGCGGCCACTCTTAGGAAGGTTCACCACTGTGGATAATGGCTTTCACTGTGGTTTTCTGGAGTCTCAGCTTTAGAAATGCCTTTTTCCACACTGATGGATCTCAATTACTTTGTTCCTAATTCTTGGTGTCAAGCTATTGAGGATCTTTTGGTCTTCTTCACTTTGTCAGGCAGGTCCTATTTAGGTGAGGGCTCTTGATTAAGAAGAGGTGTGGCAGTAATCGGGCCTGGGTGTGGCTAGGTAACGTGAACGAAGCTTCTCAAAGATGTGATAAACCATAGTTAATTTATGTCTTAAATGAGGGGAAGTCACTTTTTCACACAGGGCCCTGTAGATTTGGATTTCTTTTTTCTGTAATAATAAAGACCATCATTTATAAAGTGCATGCTGTGGTTACTTGTGTTATTTTTGTCTAATATTTCTATTTTTTTTGGTGATGTGAAGCATTTAAGGTACAAACATGCAAAAGAATTAGAAATCAGGAAGGGGGAAACACTTTGACACCACTGCCAGGTCTTCCATCTTCTCCTTCCGCCTCAGACTCTTGTCTCCATTGATCGGAGCGTTGTGTAATTGGCTTCTAGTACAATAGAATTGAGTCATGGTGTGTATCGGAGGATTTCACGCTCGTCTCTGCTGACGTCTCGGAGTCTCTTCGGTCTGGCAGGTTTCGATGTGGTTTTCCGTTCTGTCTCCTCTGATAACATGGAGGTTGAGCAGATATGTAGGGAGCGCTGATAATGTGGATTTACACCGGTCGTCCCCGCTTTGTGGTTTTATTGGGGTTTTCGCCGCTTTTGCTGTTTTTTCCTCTCGATTTTTCCATCTCATCCAATCAAGTCTCTTGGCCGCTGATCGTTGAGGACTCGCCGGTCCGGCTCATTTATTACATCGTACATTGCTCTTTAGATAACTGGGAAATGGTTTTAGAAGCTTCAAATGGAGAAATAAACGACCTTGTAAACCGCAGCGGCTGGAAATAGAATTACATATACAGAGAATGGAGATATCAGGCCGGGCCGGAGCGGACCGCCACCATGAAAGGTCTCGTGTTAATAATAGGCAAAAGTCCAACTCTGATCCTCAGAAACAAGGAAAGGAGATAACCAGAATCCAATAAAGCGAAGGAGGAAATGACTGCAAATCTGATTATTATAGGAAAATGGCCGTCAAGGTCTGCACTAAGAAGGAATCCATCTCTGGGCATCTTGGTTCATAAAGGGTTTGCTCCAAAATACTGAGTTATGACTTTTAACCACTATCGTATTATTATTTTTTACAAAGCAAAGTAAATGTATTTAGTCTGGAGAATGAGCTCCACAAACAGAAATCCCGGCACTTCCAGCCTTGGCGACCATCAATGAGGTTATCAGAGGTCGTCTGAGGAAGGTTCTGCTGCCGAATGCACTGAAATCATCAAGGTCCGCTGTTGGCAGCTCCTGTGCGATCACGACCAATGATGTCCCAAAGGTGCTGGATGGAGACAAGTCCGGAGATGCTGCAGCCATGAGAGACAAGTCCGGAGATGCTGCAGCCATGAGAGACAAATCCGGAGATGCTGCAGCCATGAGAGACAAGTCCAGAGATGTTGCAGCCATAGAAGACAAGTCCGGAGATGCTGCAGCCATAGGAGACAAGTCCAGAGACATCACAGCTATTGGAGACAGGTCCAGAGACGGTGCAGCCATGGAAGACAAGTAAAGAGATATCATAGCTATTGGAGACAAGTACAGAGACGCTGCAGCCATGGGAGACAAACCAGAGGCTGGAGCCATTAACTTCTGGGAACTGCTGCCAGGGGGTGGACCAGCAGGGGTTCAACTGAGCGCGCGCGGCGCCGGCCATGCACAATTTGCAGGGCGGAGCGGAGGAGCCGGCGCGTGATGACGTAGTGACTACGGTGACAGAGCGGCCCAGGTGATGGCGCTGGCGCCCCCTCTGAGTTGTGCCCGGAGCAAATGATCCGGCTGCACCCCCCTAGATACGCCGCTGCCACTGCCTGTAGCATCTCCAGACTTGTCTTAAATGGCTGCAGCATCTCCAGACTTATCCCATCAAGCACATCGGGGATGTCATTGGTCTGTAATTACACAGAAGCTGCCAGCAGTGGATCTTGATGAGTTGCCCAACCTTCCTCAGGCGACCATTATTGACCTCAATGATAACAACTGATTGGAAGTGCAAAGATTTTTGCATGTGGCTCATACTCCAGACTGAAGAAATCCAGATGTTTTGAAAAATATTTCCATTTTTGCATCACCTGCAGATGAACATATCTCAATCCCGGGATTTCCATCATTCCACCACTTTTCCTTCTTGCTCTTGCAATTTTTAATAATGAGAGCATTATATTTGCAGGATAGGTGATACCTTGCTGAGCTCTGGTTGTCCGACTGTTGGAGCAAGGTTTTATCACAAGTGAAATGTGGTGCCCCTGCTACAGTAGTATCGCCAATGTAAACAGTGGTGGTGCCAGGTCTGGAGGTAACTGGACCTTCCCACACATCCATACACAGCCTGATCCCTGACCAGAAGGGGGAGCACTAGCACCTATGTTTAGGAGTGACTCATCCTTCTGGCTGGGGGGAGGGGTTACAGAGAGGAGAGTGTGAGGAAGGTGAGAGGACACACATGGAGTCAAGAGGTCTGGGGTTGGAGCTGCATGAGCTCACCCTAAGGCCACGCTGAACACAGAGTACCAGTGCCCTAGGTAACCCAGGGACTGCAGACCCTGGGGACAGAAGCTGGGAGTCGGCAGATTGCAGATTTGCTGGTCATTTGTGTAGACCCAGGAGCACAGCAATACAGAGAGCCTAGAGCTGTGAAGATTAGCACAGCATTGCTTGTGAGGTTCGCTTTGCCTGCATAGCTGGAGAAACTGCACAAAAGCAAGAGAGAACAGGGAGGACAGGAAAGATCACAGGCACCTGAGACTCCAAACATAGAGAGTGGAGAGTGGACTCCAGATTCTTCCAGACTGACCGGACCCTGGACTTCACTTATTACCAACTGCATGTAAAAGGTAAAAGATTGCATCCAATATTCCCATCATCACCTTATCTCTTACTACACCCCAGGGGCCCACCCTGGCTGAGTAGGGTACACCACCTAGCTGCTATACCCTGGGAGTATCTATATGCAGCATCCCAGGCCCAGACACCTCAGCTGGCGTCACGAACTTTATAAACTCTTCTCCCCAGTAAGTGTCTCTTTTTCATGTGCGGCTAGGGTCATTAGTCTCCTGGCCCAGCTAGCCGAGTGTCCCGGGCCTTGCCACTGTCACACAGGCCTCAGCTAGGCTGTGCGGGAAAAGGGACCCTTATTATAAATAGGAATTGTTCAAAGTGAAAAACCCTTGAAGAACACGAATGTTACTCGAGGAATGTTTATAATCTCAGATCTCTTTTTCCCTCCAGAGTGTATATACTGTATATAGTGCAGTAGGACTGCAGATCCCAGCAGGCGGATCGCTCATCCTGCCGCCCCGCATGATGACAGTGTGCTCCGCTCCTCACCAGCGCACGCTCTATTATTCTTACTTTCTTTCCAATTAATGAAGTGAAATCAAGAGAAGCCAAGAAAGGCGGTAATTGCCTCATTTTCTCCCGGAGACTAAACTGCCAAATTCTGTAACCGATATTCACTGATTCCACAAAAAAGACTGAAGTAATCCGACATAAGAAAGAGGAATCCAATCTACAGCTATTGTGTAAAATGAGTAATAACAGGGAGCAGTATTATAGTAGTTATATTCTTGTACATAGGAGCAGTATTATAGTAGTTATATTCTTGTACATAGGAGCAGTATTATAGTGGTTATATTCTTGTATATAGGAGCAGTATTATAGTAGTTATATTCTTGTATATAGGAGCAGTATTATAGTAGTTATATTCTTGTACATAGGAGCAGTATTATAGTAGTTATATTCTTGTATATAGGGGCAGTATTATAGTAGTTATATTCTTGTATATAGGGCAGTATTATAGTAGTTATATTCTTGTATATAGGAGCAGTATTATAGTGGTTATATTCTTGTATATAGAGGCAGTATTATAGTAGTTATATTCTTGTACATAGGGGCAGTATTATAGTAGTTATATTCTTGTATATAGGAGCAGTATTATAGTAGTTATATTCTTGTACATAGGGCAGTATTATAGTAGTTATATTCTTGTATATAGGGGCAGTATTATAGTAGTTATATTCTTGTACATAGGAGCAGTATTATAGTAGTTATATTCTTGTACATAGGGGCAGTATTATAGTAGTTATATTCTTGTACATAGGGGCAGTATTATAGTAGTTATATTCTTGTATATAGGGGCAGTATTATAGTAGTTATATTCTTTTATATAGGGGCAGTATTATAGTAGTTATATTCTTGTATGTAGGAGCAGTATTATAGTAGTTATATTCTTGTACATAGGGCAGTATTATAGTAATTATATTCTTGTATATAGGATCAGTATTATAGTAATTATATTCTTGTATATAGGGGCAGTATTATAGTAGTTATATTCTTGTATATAGGGGCAGTATTATAGTAGTTATATTCTTGTATATAGGAGCAGTATTATAGTAGTTATATTCTTGTACATAGGGCAGTATTATAGTAGTTATATTCTTGTATATAGGGGCAGTATTATAGTAGTTATATTCTTGTACATAGGAGCAGTATTATAGTAGTTTATATTCTTGTACATAGGGGCAGTATTATAGTAGTTATATTCTTGTACATAGGGGCAGTATTATAGTAGTTATATTCTTGTACATAGGAGCAGTATTATAGTAGTTATATTCTTGTACATAGGGCAGTATTATAGTAGTTATATTCTTGTATATAGGGGCAGTATTATAGTAGTTATATTCTTGTACATAGGAGCAGTATTATAGTAGTTATATTCTTGTACATAGGGGCAGTATTATAGTAGTTATATTCTTGTATATAGGAGCAGTATTATAGTAGTTATATTCTTGTACATAGGGCAGTATTATAGTAGTTATATTCTTGTATATAGGAGCAGTATTATAGTAGTTATATTCTTGTACATAGGAGCAGTATTATAGTAGTTATATTCTTGTACATAGGGGCAGTATTATAGTAGTTATATTCTTGTATATAGGAGCAGTATTATAGTAGTTATATTCTTGTACATAGGGCAGTATTATAGTAGTTATATTCTTGTATATAGGGGCAGTATTATAGTAGTTATACTCTTGTACATAGGGGCAGTATTATAGTAGTTATATTCTTGTACATAGGAGCAGTATTATAGTAGTTATATTCTTGTATATAGGGGCAGTATTATAGTAGTTATATTCTTGTACATAGGAGCAGTATTATAGTAGTTATATTCTTGTATATAGGGGCAGTATTATAGTAGTTATATTCTTGTATATAGGAGCAGTATTATAGTAGTTATATTCTTTTATATAGGGGCAGTAATATTCGAATATTAAAATCTCATGAACTTTTCCAAAATATTTTACATTTCACCGACAAACTTAAATAAATACTTATTGGGATTTTATGTGATACAGAAACACCAAATATGATCTGAAAATTGTGATGTTCATTGGTCTTCAGCCATGTCCTGTATTTAGCTCCAGCCATCTTGCCATCACCTCTCAGCAGCTTCCCTGCCCCTGCTGAACAGAAGCCTCCCCACAGCAGGATGCGTCTCCACCATGTGTTACGGTGGGGATGGGGTTTTCAGGGTGGGTAGTTTGTAAAATGAGTGATGAGAAGCTTCCTCTATCTACATAGTGAAACAAGTGTATTGTGCCAACTAGTGATCATGTCAGGGGGAGACGTGATGAAGGGCAGCACGAATCGGAGGATTCCCCTGCTCTCCTGGGGGCCACTGCGAGCCTGTACTTGAGTGATGATAACATATAAAATCCTCCATTTAGGTTGCTGGATATAACAAGACAAAATGTGGAAACCGCACACGGGGTGTGAATACTTTTTCCAGGCGCTGTACATCAACCTTGGACCATATCACTATGCCGTCATTTCAGTTTGCAGTCTCTTCTATAGTGTCCACCTTCCTATTGTATTGTTCAGCGCCTCTCTCTACCGATCCTCTCGTCATCTGATCGGTGCGGAGACATGAATGGGTGCAGACGGCACATGGGGGATGGAGCTGACGACTCTCGGGTATCGCTGTTCCTCAGGCTTCAGTGTTCTCTATTCTACTGATTTTACATTTGCTGAAACAGCGTAAAGGGGAACTCCACGTCGAGGTCTCTATTCTCCGGATAATCCTCTTTTTCAGACATCCTTACTATATGGAGCTCTCAGTTTGCTGACTCTCTGCTAAGCTTGTACTGATACACCCAACCTGACGCTGCAGTGTAAAGCATGGGGGCAATGAAGCACCCAGTGCCTCTGATAAGATACAGCGGCAGATCAATGAATTAGAATATCATCAAATACTTTGTTTATTTCAGTGATTCAATACATAAAGTGACACACATCTATTATACAGAGTCATTACACACAGAGGGATCTATTCCATGTGTTTATTTCTGTTAATGTTGATGATTATGGAAACCCAAAGGTCGTTATCTCAGATAATTAAAGGGTCTGAGAGATAATGATTATCCCCTTCCTAGTGGGCACAACCTGGGAGCTGCTTTATACCTCAGGCCGCCCCACATCCATCACAACGCACCCCGACTCCCTACAAGAGAAGCTGCCGTTACAGCTGGGCCTGGTGCAAAAGGCTCATAACAATAAGACAGCGATACTAACAATGGCTGACAGAGGACGGGGCCTACAAATGGCAAGTGTCCCCCTTTGGGGATCACAGAACCGTTCAGGGCAGATTGTGCTTTAATGAACTATGGGGTCAATAGTCAAAATGCTCTAGGATATATATGTCTGTTACCCATAGCAACCAATCACAGCTCAGCTTTCATTTTATCATAGCAACCAATCACAGCTCAGCTTTCATTTTATCATAGCGACCAATCACAGCTCAGCTTTCATTTTATCATAGCAACCAATTACAGCTCAGCTTTCGTTTTATCATAGCGACCAATCACAGCTCAGCTTTCATTTTATCATAGCAACCAATCACAGCTCAGCTTTCATTTTATCATAGTGACCAATCACAGCTCAGCTTTCATTTTCTCATAGCGACCAATCACAGCTCAGCTTTCATTTTATCATAGCAACCAATCACAGCTCAGCTTTCGTTTTATCATAGCAACCAATCACAGCTCAGCTTTCATTTTCTCATAGCAACCAATCACAGCTCAGCTTTCATTTTATCATAGCAACCAATCACAGCTCAGCTTTCGTTTTATCATAGCAACCAATCACAGCTCAGCTTTCATTTTATCATAGCAACCAATCACAGCTCAGCTTTCGTTTTATCATAGCGACCAATCACAGCTCAGCTTTCATTTTATCATAGCAACCAATCACAGCTCAGCTTTCATTTTATCATAGCAACCAATCACAGCTCAGTTTTCGTTTTATCATAGCGACCAATCACAGCTCAGCTGTCATTTCTTACACTGCTTTGGTACAATGAAAACTCAGTTCTAATTGGTTGCGCTGATAAAATGCAAGCTGAGCTCTGATTGGTTGATCCCATCAAATGAAAGCTGGGTTCCAATTGCTCACAATGGCAAAATGAAAGATGAGTTGTAATTGGCTGTTATAGTTAAATGAAAGCTGAGCTCTGATTGGTTGCTTGCTCTGATTGCTATGCTGAAATGACAGCTAAACTCTGGTTGCTATGGGAAAATGAAAGCTGTGCTGTATCTGGCTGCCATGGCAACAAGAAAAAAAAAATTTCTGTAAGGATTTTGATAAATTTATTGCAAATACCTAAAATATAACTAAAACAATAAAAAATAAATAAAACAATGTGATGGTTCAGACTGGACGGCCTGAGATGTAATATATATTGTGGTGTCTCCGGGATTATATAGTGATGACCACCATGGCCGCCATCACATCATCCAGCTTTCCCAGGAGCAGAGTGGTGACGGCCATACTGCTCACCCACAAGGGACTGGACATGGTGGAACAAGATAACTCGAAGATTGTCTGATAGGAAAACCAGAACTCCACCATAACAGCTGTAAAAATATAGCATCACCCCCAGAGCTGAAATCACCATTCTGCCACATGACTGCAGCACAAGGTCTTCCAGGTGCTAAGAACTATAAAAAGACTGGGACCTTCTTCCACAAACAGCGCCACATCTGTGCACAGGCTGTGCCTGGTATTGCAGCTCAACTTCATTCAATAACCAGCCATGTATCCCCGACCAATCCCTACTGACAGACCCTGAATCAGCAGTGACAGCTGAGATCTCAGACACTAGGACGCATGACCCCGGATGCCCCATAAAGAATGTGTGATTCCCTCTTACCTCATCAAAGTGCGCCTCATCTTCACAGTTCTCCAGGACTCGGGTGAAAAATGAGAGACCTAGAAAGAAGATGAGAGAGGTGGTTAGAGATAATGGAGCAAATAATGAACTACAAGTCTCACAATGCAGAAATAGGAGGAGAAGCAGTCAGCATGTACCGGCGGCATCCCTCCAATCACTGAGCTCAGGGGTCACTAATGTCCTGATATAGCAGAGCGTGCCACAGCCCTGTATGGGGCAGAGCTTTCATTGTCAAAGAGGCTTCCAAATGTGGGGTTACACTTTATCCCCCTATAGTGAACAGAGTTTGTTATCAGTCACTAATGAAATTTATTCACCAGAAGCTAAAATAAATAGTGGTGGCTGTATAAATCTGTCTGTAGTGAGCTCCTCCTAGTGGTGGCTGTATAAATCTGTATGTAGTGAGCTCTTCCTAGTGGTGGCTGTATAAATCTGTATGTAATGAGCTCTCTCTAGTGGTGACTGTATAAATCTGTATGTAGTGAGCTCCCTCTAGTGGTGGCTGTATAAATCTGCATGTAGTGAGCTCCCTCTAGTGGTGGCTGTATAAATCTGTATGTAGTGAGCTCCTCCTAGTGGTGGCTGTATAAATCTGTATGTAATGAGCTCTCTCTAGTGGTGACTGTATAAATCTGTATGTAGTGAGCTCCCTCTAGTGGTGGCTGTATAAATCTGCATGTAGTGAGCTCCCTCTAGTGGTGGCTGTATAAATCTGTATGTAGTCATCTCCCTCTAGTGGTGGCTGTATAAATCTGCATGTAGTGAGCTCCCTCTAGTGGTGACTGTATAAATCTGTATGTAATGAGCTCCATCTAGTGGTGGCTGTATAAATCTGCATGTAGTGAGCTCCCTCTAGTGGTGGCTGTATAAATCTGTATGTTGTCATCTCCCTCTAGTGGTGGCTGTATAAATCTGAATGTAGTGAGCTCCCTCTAGTGGTGGCTGTATAAATCTGTATGTAATGAGCTTCCTCTAGTGGTGGCTGTATAAATCTGTATGTAGTGAGCTCCGCCTAGTGGTGACTGTATAAATCTCTATGTAATGAGCTCCCTCTAGTGGTGACTGTATAAATCTGTATGTAATGAGCTCCTTCTAGTGGTGGCTGTATAAATCTGTATGTAATGAGCTCCATCTAGTGGTGGCTGTATAAATCTGTATGTAATGAGCTCCCCTAGTGGTGACTGTATAAATCTGTATGTAGTGAGCTCCCCTTAGAAGTGGCTGTATAAATCTGTATGTAGTGAGCTCCCTCTAGTGGTGGCTGTATAAATCTGTATGTAATGAGCTCCTAGTGGTGGCTGTATAAATCTGTATGTAATGAGCTCCCTCTAGTGGTGGCTGTATAAATCTGTATGTAGTGAGCTCCGCTTAGTGGTGGCTGTATAAATTTGTATGTAGTGAGCTCCCTCAAGTGGTGGCTGTATAAATCTGTATGTAGTGAGCTCCCCCTAGTGGTGGCTATAATAATCTGTATGTAGTGAGTTCCCCTTAGTGGTGGCTATAATAATCTGTATGTAGTGAGTTCCCCCTAGTGGTGGCTATAATAATCTGTATGTAGTGAGTTCCCCTTAGTGGTGGCTATAATGATCTGTATGTAGTGAGCTCCCCTTAGTGGTGGCTGTATAAATCTGTATGTAGTGAGCTCGCCCTAGTGGTGGCTATAATAATCTGTATGTAGTGAGCTCCCCCTAGTGGTGGCTGTATAAATCTGTATGTAGTGAGCTCGCCCTAGTGGTGGCTATAATAATCTGTATGTAGTGAGCTCCCCCTAGTGGTGGCTGTATAAATCTGTATGTAGTGAGCTCCCCCTAGTGGTGGCTATAATAATCTGTATGTAGTGAGTTCCCCTTAGTGGTGGCTATAATAATATGTATGTAGTGAGCTCCCCCTAGTGGTGGCTGTGTAAATCTGTATGTAGTGAGTTCTCTCTAGTGATGGATGTATAAATCTTGATGTAGCGCCCCCTGGCTCTATTCTTCCTTATGATAGGTGAAGTCTTGTCTCAATACTCGACAATGATAATAATAGTACTCTGCTGGATCGCTGTCCTAATTCACTAACAGAAGTAGCAATAATCTGGAGGCGATCACTGACTGCAGCGCTCCCATCAGTCACTCACTGTCATGGCCGCTCACAGTGATGAGATGACGGTGAAGTGACCGATTATTTCTGCAGCACAGACTCCAGCGGATCTTCCTGGAGATGCAGAATCTCTCACCTTTCCTCATTATAGGAAAACAGACAAAACGTACAGATCGCTGCCAGCGAGAGGACAGCGGCCGTCACTCCATCCATACATTATACAGCACACAGCGAGTATGGCGAGCTGCAGATCTGCACGACTCAGGGCTGTGATCAGGACTCACATCACAAGTCTGACTTATGGGTGTTGTAAATACAAAGAAATGTATGTGCAGTCCCATGACTGACCACAGGGGCGCTGCTCCAGGAGAGGACTCTGCCTATTGGTGGTGAAGGTCCAGTATAGAAACAAAGATCATTCTTGTTGAGCCCTTTGTTTATTTCCTCTTATCTTTCTTATTACCTCCTTGACTTGCTAATTACCCTCTTGTCTTATTTTCCCCTTATATTGCTCATTACTCTTGTCTTGCTTATTACCCTCTGGTCTTGTTTTTCCCTTATATTGCTTATTATCCTCTTGTCTTGCTTATTACCCCATTGTGTTTTTTTTTTATCCTCTTGTCTTGCATATTACCCTATTGTCTTGCTTATTACCCCATTGTCTTGCTTATTACCCCCATGGTCTTGCTTATTACCACCTTGTCTTGCTTATTACCCCCTTGTCTTGCTTATTACCCCCTTGTCTTGCTTATTACCCGTTTGTCTTGCTTAGGGCCGCTTCACACTGCGGCATGATCCGGTCCGGTTGTGTCCGGGAGGACCCAGACAGCAGCGGACCGGATCATCACACAGGACCATGGACAGTGGCAGGGCAGACATAGGCAGACTTCAGGACCAGGGACAGTGGTAGGGCAGACATAGGCAGACTTCAGGACCATGGACAGTGGCAGGGCAGACACAGGCAGACTTCAGGACCATGGACAGTGGCAGGGCAGACACAGGCAGACTTCAGGACCATGGACAGTGGCAGGGCAGACACAGGCACACTTCAGCAACATGGACAGCGGCAGGGCAGACAGAGGCACACTTCAGCACCATGTAGAGCGGCAGGGCAGACACAGGCAGACTTCAGCACCATGGACAGCGGCAGGGCAGACACAGGCAGACTTCAGGACCATGGACAGCGGCAGGACAGACACAGGCAGACTTCAGCACCACGTAGAGCAGCAGAGCAGACACAGGCAGACTTCAGCACCATAGGCAGCGGCAGAGCAGACACAGGCAGAATTCAGCACCATGGACAGCAGCAGAAAATTAATCCTGAAAAAAACAGGATTGGAGGCCATATTTGGCCACACATCTCTACACATCCTGTCCTGTCTGTTTCTGTCTGGGGGATTCTGCAAAAAACAGGATCCACCCTGACAGTCAAAACCTGTGGTGAGAATGGGGCCTTACTCCTTCATTGTTTGCTTGTTTCCCTCTTATCTTTGTATGTTACCAGTTTTGCAGTATTTTGTTGCTCATTTCCCCATCCCTCGTTCTTCATCTCTCGTCTGGTAATCATCATTTATAATCAATAGAATAAGTCATCACACAGTTGCCTCATTCCCGTCTTGTGTTTATTTCTCCTCTTATCTTGTTTTTCTCTTGTCTTTCTTATTTTGCTCGTTTTCATCTTCTCTCATATTTTCCTATTTTTGCTCTCATCCCATCTTATTTTACTTCTTACCTGTCTTGATTGTTTCTCCTCCTATGGCTCATCTATCCTTCTCTTTTTCATTTTCCTTTGCTCTTTTCTTGTTCCCCTTCATCTTTCTTATTCTTTCCCATCTTGCTTGCCTCTCTAATTCTCGCTTGTTTCTCCTCCGTCTTCCTTATCTTTATGGCTACATTGTGTCCTCTCTTCTCGACTGTTCTCCCTTCTTATGCTGGTTCCCCTCTTCTTTATTTGTTGTATTATCCTTTCTTTCATCTTTCTTATTCCTTTCTTCTATGTTTTCCCGTCTCTAATTCTTGCTTGTTTCTCCTCCGTCTTCCTTATCTTTATGGCTACATTGTATCCTCCTGACTGTTCTCCCTTCCCTTGCCGGTCTCCTTCATCTTAATTTGTCATATTTTCCTTTTTCTCGCCTTTCTTATTTTCTCTTTTCTTATTTTCGTTTCTTATTTCCCCATCTCGCTTGTTTCTCCTCCGTCTTCCTTATCTTTATGGCTGCATTGTGTCCTCTCTTCTCGACTGTTTTCTCTTCTCTTGCTTATTTGCCTCCACTTTATTTCTTGTATTATTATTATTCATTATTATAGTATTATCCTTTTTTTCATCTTTCTTATTCCATTCTTCTAGTGTTTTCCCGTCTCTAATTCTTGCTTGTGTCTCCTCCGTCTTCCTTATCTTTATGGCTACATTGTATCCTCTTGTTGTCCCTGTTCTCCCTTTCCTTGCCGGTCTCCTTCGTCTTTATTTGTCATGTTTTCCTTTTTCTCGCCTTTCTTCTTCTCCTTATTTCCTCTTTTCTTATTCTCCTTATTTTCTCTTTTCTTATTTCCCCACCTCGCTTGTTTCTCCTCCGTCCTCCTTATCTTTACGGTTACATTGTATCCTCTTGTTGTCCCTGTTCTCCCTTCCCTTGCCGGTCTCCTCTTCATCTTTATTTGTTATATTTTCCTTTTTCTCGCCTTTGTTATTCTCCTTATTTCCTCTATTCTTATTTCCCCATCTTGCTTGTTTCTCCTCCGTCCTCCTTATCTTTATGGTTACATTGTATCCTCCCGTTGTCCCTGTTCTCCCTTCCCTTGCCGGTCTCCTTCGTCTTTGTCATATTTTCCTTGCCTTTCTTATTCTCCTTATTTCCTCTTTTCTTATTTCCCCACCTCGCTTGTTTCTCCTCCGTCCTCCTTATCTTTACGGTTACATTGTATCCTCTCGTTGTCCCTGTTCTCCCTTCGCTTGCCGGTCTCCTTCGTCTTTATTTGTTATATTTTCCTTTTTCTCGCCTTTCTTATTCTCCTTATTTCCTCTATTCTTATTTCCCGATCTTGCTTGTTTCTCCTCCGTCCTCCTTATCTTTATGGCTACATTGTATCCTCCTGACTGTTTCTCCCTTCTCTTGTCTCCTTTGTCTTTATGTGCCACATTATCCTTGTTCTCGTATTTCTTATTCCTTTCCTGTATTTGCCTCCTCTCGCTTGTTTTCCCTTCCCCTATTCTTGCTTGTTTCTTTTATCCTCCATATTATCTAATTCCTTCTTTGTTTTCTTCTCTTCCATATTTTCACCCTCTTCCCCTCTTATCTCTTGTCTTCTTTCCCTATTCATCTCTAGTTTTGCTACCCTTCATCCTTTTCATAGTCTTATACATCCAGGTGACCTGAAACCTTCCTGTGCAGCATAGAGAGGCAGTTCCCTCCACAGCAGATACAGCTTTACCACTTCTGACAACTTCATTCCAAGTAGCTACAAGTCCTGATATAAACATCTGCCAAAATTGAAGTAACTAATACTTTAAGTCAACAAACTTTCATTATCTTATACATCCAGGCTACCTGAAACCTTTCTGTGCATAATAGAGGCAGTCCCTTCCATAACAGATACAGCTTAAAAACTTCTAACCAATTCATTTGTAGACACTTCAAAAGTCTCCCAGGTTGGACATCAACCTTAAAGCTATGGTACAAGTAGACCCTTGCTGAGATCCCTGTGAGAAACCAAAGATCGCCTGGTGCCACTGATACATTGTAGTGTTAGAGATGTTCACTAGTTGCCTGCTCCTGGTCTAATAAATATAGACCAAGTGCATGCAAGAAAGAATAACATCAGACATACACATTCGAATGTAAGCTCTCCTCGGTCAGGCTATGGCACAGCTCCCTTTAATTAAACAGTCATGGACTTATATAAACTCTGTAAGGGGCTCGGTTAGCCGTAGAATGGGAATAATTGGATGTATTCATTGGATTGGGCAATGGACTAGTCCATGGGTGTATCCATGAGGTCAACAGGATGGGTAGGTTCATGAGGTCATCAGAGGGTGTGATCTTGATCGGGTATCTCCAAGTGACGTGTCGCTCTGTGATTGGTCAGTCCTATGGTATTTAGCTTCCTCTCATAGTAGGGAAGGGTGTGATGAAATAGTAAATGGCAGCCATCTTTAGATTTGTGTCACTCTTTGATCTGAACAGGCTTATGTAAGATGAAATAATACACTCTATGGGTCATTTCTCTCAACTCCTTATGTCTTAAGGTTAATTAAGTATTTGATCCTATGGCCCTCCTCGACAGTAGCACAATACAAGTGAATCGGGTCACATTGTGGTTGAGGGCATTGCGACCACGACAAGCAAGTTACAAGATATCCAAAGACTAATATCCAGCTCTCCGGTAATAGGGGATAAGGTGCCGGACAGTGTAATGAGATCCCAGAGCGATGACCTCATCACACTACTGCACGCCGGGCCGCGGGATAGTGTGAACTGCTCCGCTCCGGTCCTGGTCATCGAGAATTCAACTGTACTCGCATCTATTTGACGCAAATACCATTGGAGTCATCATAAAGAGAAACTGAAGCTTTGGTGGCCGCAATTAAACATACCGGCGGCCCCATACAGATCTTTACCCCCAACCCAGCCCGTCCCTGCACAAGGAGCCGGAGAAGAAATCCAATCCGTGATTATAAGTAACTAGATGTGAGCCCGACGCTCTCGCATTGGGTGTGCGGTGACTTGACGATGGGGACGGGGTGCGTGGTGCTGGGGTCAGCGGCCATCTCCCCAGTGTGTGCCCTGTCTGCCCCGCCTTCCCCGATGTGCTCTCTGCCCCCCTGTGCAAAACTATGTGGTTGATCTCTGGCTACCCCCTATGGTTACTGTCTGCGCCCACCTGTGATATCGATCTGCCCCCCTATTGTTACCCTCTGGCCTCTCCCTGGGGTTGCTCTCTGCCCCTATCTGTGGTTTCTGCCCCCTCCCCCTGTGATCGCTCTCTGGCCCCCCCTGTGTTGTCTCTCTGCCCTCCCCCTGTATCGTTGTCTCTCCCTCCTGTGGTGGATCCGCCCCCACCACCGCAGTGTTCACTTTCTGCCCTCCCTCCAATGCTTGCTCTCATGCAGCTGGCGAGAGCGGGCAGAGCAGGCCTGAGTGGGTAGAGCAGAGCAGAGCGGTGGACAGCAGGACACAGCGGGGGACAACAGAGCACTGCGGGGGACAGCGGAGCACTGCGGGGGACAGCGGAGCACAGCGGGGGACAGCGGAGCACAGCGGGGGACAGCGGAGCACAGTGGGGGGACAGCAGAGCACAGTGGGGGGACAGCAGAGCACAGCGGGGTGACAACAGCAGAGCACAGGCGGGGTGACGACAGCAGAGCACAGCGGGGGGGGGACAGCAGAGCACAGCGGGGGACAGAGCACAGCGGGGGACAGCAGAGCACAGCGGGGGTGAGTGGAACAGAGTGGGGGACAGCAGAGCACAGCGGGGGACAGCAGAGCACAGCGGGGGGTGAGTGGAACAGAGTGGGGGACAGCAGAGCACAGCGGGGGACAGCAGAGCACAGCGGGGGACAGCAGAGCACAGCGGGGGGAAAGCAGAGCACAGCGGGGGGACAGCAGAGCACAGCGGGGGGACAGCAGAGCACAGCAGGGTGTGAGTGCAACAGAGTGGGGGAGATCTGAGCAAAGCAAGTGTTAGCAGCGCACTGTGGGGGACAGCAGAGCGGGAGTGACCAGAGCACAGCGGAGGACAGCGGGACACAGCGGAGCAGAGAAGAGGTCAGCGGAGCACAGCGGGGGTCAGCAGAGCAGAGAAGGCATCAGTGGAGCACAGCCGAGCACAGCGGGAAATATCTGAGCAGAGAAGGCATCAGTGGAGCACAGCAGAGCACAGCGGCGCAGAAAAGGCATCAGTGGAGCACAGCAGAGCACAGTGGCGCAGAAAAGGCATCAGTGGAGCACAGCAGAGCACAGCGGCGCAGAGAAGGCATCAGTGGAGCACAGTGGGGGACAACACAGCACAGCGGCGGACAGTGGAGCAGAGTAGGGGACAGCGGAGCACAGCGGGGGATAGTGGAGCAGAGAAAGCATCAGTGGAGCACAGAGGAGGACAGCAGGGGACAGCAGAGCACCGTGGAGCACAACAGGGTACAGCAGAGCACAGCAGGGGACAGCAGAGCACAGCAGGGGACAGCAGAGCACAGCAGGGGACAATCGAGCATAGCGGTGGATAGTGGAGCAGAGCGGGATTAAGAGAGGGGCAGAGCGGTGGGAGCTGCTGTATATACCTGCTGTCTGTGCCTGTCTGTTAAAGGGCCTTTGCTGATGTCAGCGCAGTGGATTGTGGGATTCAAGGACGTCCAGACAGAAGTGGATGATGGATAATTTAGGGAAATGATGTAAGTAGATAGTAAATCTCGGTGCTCAACCGGACGCTTAGTAAAGAGGAGGATTTATGGACAATCAGGAACCGTCCATAACAAACAGCGAAATGACGTTTCTGTCACCCATGGACCTTCATCAGAAAATCACTGCAGAGAATATGACCACTAAAGTCCAAACAGACGTGAATGGGAAAATAAGTCCTGTGATATCAGAAGTATGAAATAGTGAAATAAAGAAGAAGTGATGGATGAGGGATCTACACGGGTCATCAATAAATGGGAAGAGGAGCGGACGGCGGGGGCTGAGAGCCGAACACGGTGAAGAAACACAGAGAGAGGTATAAGAAGAGGAGAAGAAGAGGGAAAAGCACAGAAGAGATCAAAGGAAGAAAGAAAAACAGCAGAACATTCACCAGACGAAAGAAAAACCAAAGAAATTTAGAAAAAAAACTCAAGGAAAAACTGAGAGAGAAACAGAAAAACCAATGTAGTAAGAGGAGCAGAATGAGCGAGTGCAATGAAGCTCCCCGCTGTTGTAGTTTGTTGTGTATGCCGTCGGCTTGTTGTACCCGTCCCTCTTGCTTTATTGTGTAGTGATGATATTCCGGTCTATATTCTCTGCAGTGATTTCTGATGAAGGGCCGTGACTGACTGAACCGTGACTGAACCCTGCTTCTGCAGCTCCTTCTTGTTGATGACTCCTCATCTTTATGCAGCCTCCCTCCCTCCCTCCCTCCTGTTCAGCCTCCAGTTTCCTTTCCTGTCACTCACCCGTCGCTCTCGCAGAGCCCCGCCGCAGGGTCTCCAATCACTTGTTCTACGTTGCGATCTTCGGTTTCGGAGTTACTTAAAATCGACATGAATCTATGACAGCATACCGAGCGTCTGTGATGGTGGAGGTCACTAATAAAGCTGCAGACGGAGGGCTGGTCCTGAGGTTGGAAGGACGGAGCGCGGCGCCGGTTCTGCCGGATAATGGGCCGGTGATGGGGATTACGTCTCCTCCGCCTGTGAAGATCTGGATATTACCGAACTCAGGAACGTGTAGACACTAATGTGACACCATGTGACGCCATATTGATCTGTGTCCTCCTGCACCGCTACCCTTATCGTCCTCCTCTGCACCATCCACCATCCCATCTATCCCTCTACACCTTCCAAGGGACCCCTGCCCTGACTGGGGAGCGCCTACCACCTGGCTGATTCACCATCCTCCCGTGGAAGCCCCTCAGCAGCCCCAGGCCACCTATGGTCAGTTGGCGTCACGAACTATTAACTCCCCTGTAAATAACCCCTTAACATGTCAAGATAGGGCCACGACCTCTGAGGATGGCCACTGTGACTCCTCATGGTTGAGTACCCCGGCCCTTATGGGTACAAACCTGGCCGAGACCGGCGTCACTGAAGATGTCAGTCTCAGCCAGGTTGGCCCCCTTGAGTGATGGACAGGGGGCCCATTCTAGAAGTGATTGGCAGAAAAGGGAACCCGTAGAAGAGGTGAGGAGATCCAAGCCCACTCCCTTGCCTCTTCTCCGGGCCCCCTCTCCTGTTAATCACCTCCGGGCCCCTGACCGGAGTCACAGCTATCATGCCAGGAGTATATGATAACGAAGAGGCCGAGGTGAGAAGAAGCTTGTGGAAGTTATAGGAGGAGACGGATCATTTATTCCAAAATGGGAACCCAAATGTTAAGTTGAGGGGACAACAATTGTGTCCGGACCATTGTACTGGGAATGTTGGAGTCTGCTCTCCCTTTAATTAATAATTGGACGGTGGAGGAGGACAAGGAGGATGAGATCCCCGGAAGACGCTGCGGGTGTTACATAGAGGTCAGGGTCAGGCGGCTCCCGGTAAAGGGGTCGTGGTGGATTCATTTGTTCCAGACAGGAGTGGAGCCGCAGTCACATTACAGAACACGAGGATTGACGGTGGAGCGAGCGGCGGGTGCGATCAATAGCCGAGAAGAGTGTGATCTGTCGCATGAACAAACAATTACACCGGGAGCGGAGAGTCTGGTAATAAGCCAAAGTGACGGAGCCGGAGGGAGCAGACGACGTGCCGGAATCCCCCATCACGCTGATGTTACGGAGTCCTGTCCTCCCTCGCTGGGTGTTAGGACCAATCTGTCGGGGACAGAGTCTTCAGGGCTGGTTGTTCAGCCGGTGTGGAGCACTTAAAGGGACACTGTCGGGTTATTTTTCAGTATGATATGTGACGTAGCGATCACTGAGGGTGTTGGGGTTCACTCACTTGACAGCGTAATTCAGGCCCACAGCAATCGTTTATATGTAACTCAACTCCAGTTGGTTTATTTAGCCACATAAACCACTTGATATAAACATTTGCTGTACACAGTCCATCACTTCACACATGGGGTTCGTCTGCACAGTTCACTCACTGACCTCCATCAGTACACAACCCCCTTCTCATAAGGTTACCTTCCCCAGCAATCATAGCCGGCTTCTTTCATCCTGTCTCCTGACAGTTCATTGCTCCAGGAGCTGCTCCAATCTCCAGGCCTGCTCTCTCAGTCTTCAGGACCTGAGCTGACCTCCTCTAAGTACAAGCTGTGCTGTCTGTGAGAGATGTTGTGTGTTTATTTGAACATTAGTTGTGCTACAAAACGAAGGATACAACCTTCCCCCATGTGAGTGATTTCCACTGATTTTCCTTGTGTGCAGTGCTGTGATGTTACTACATGAATATTCATTCCCTGGGGAGTGGTCAGCAGAGAACTAAGTGATCGCTCACTGTGATAAACAGATGGGATGAACCTCATTATTTGCAATTTACAGGAGATAGTAAGGAAGTATAAGTAAAATAAATACATCAATTGAGAGAGCTTAGAGAGAGGAATTAGAAAATGATAGCAGTTACATATGGATTTTTGACCTCACAGATTCCCTTTAAAGGAGACATCACCAGGACTGGAGGTCAGGATAATGCCGAACATGAGGGTGTAATGACCCCATCAAGTGATCTCCACTAAAAGGTCACATGACAGTAATTTAGGGTCAGGAAGGCGGGGCATGATACACTTTCTTGGAGTGCAGTTTCTGAAAAGTCTGGTAGGTGGGGCTCACTAGACTGACATGTATGCCTTCCCCTCCTGAGCCTTCTCTAGGTGGAATGTCTTCAGACTTCCTTCATGATTCAAGGAACATTACTAGATCCTTGTGTCTAAGCAGTCTGGGAGCGGAGCTAACATTTTTCTTCTTAGACACCACGTGATATATTATGTATCTAAGTAGTCTGGGAGGCGGGGCTAATTTCTTAGACACCAGACAACACATTAGCTCCGGGAGGTGGAAATAATCTCTTTTTGATGCCTTCTCAGACGCCAAATGACACAATGTCTTAGACTTTTATTTGGCTTTTATCTTAGGCTCATGACCAAATATCCTATATCTGTGTATCTATGAAGTTTAATGGCAGGACTGATATTGTCTTGTTCACATTTAGAAACCACCCAGCCTGCTGAAAGAGCTGCTCATCCCCAAGGAAGGAAAATGGTCAGCAGTCGGAAATCTTCGACATCATCTGTCATTGCAGACTCAGGAGCCCACCAGACACACAAGACTCAGGAGCCACCAGACACACAAGACTCAGGAGTCCACCAGACACACAAGACTCAGGAGCCCACCAGACACACAAGACTCAGGAGCCCACCAGACACACAAGACTCAGGAGCCCACCAGTCACACAAGACTCAGGAGCTCACCAGACGCACAAAACTCAGGAGCCCACCAGACGCACAAGACTCGGGAGCCCACCAGACGCACAAGACTCGGGAGCCCACCAGACGCACAAGACTCAGGAGCCCACCAGACACACAAGACTCAGGAGCCCACCAGACACACAAGACTCAGGAGCCCACCAGACACACAAGACTCAGGAGCCCACCAGACACACAAGACTCAGGAGCCCACCAGACGCACAAGACTCAGGAGCCCACCAGACGCACAAGACTCAGGAGCCCACCAGACGCACAAGACTCAGGAGCCCACCAGACGCACAAGACTCCGGAGCCCACCAGACGCACAAGACTCGGGAGCCCACCAGACGCACAAGACTCGGGAGCCCACCAGACGCACAAGACTCAGGAGCCCACCAGACGCACAAGACTCAGGAGCCCACCAGACGCACAAGACTCAAGAGCCCACCAGACACACAAGACTCAAGAGCCCACCAGACGCACAAGACTCAGGAGCCCACCAGACACACAAGACTCAGGAGCCCACCAGACGCACAAGACTCAGGAGCCCACCAGACACACAAGACTCAGGAGCCCACCAGACACACAAGACTCAGGAGTCCACCAGACACACAAGACTCAGGAGCCCACCAGACACAAGACTCAGGAGCCCACCAGACACATAAGACTCAGGAGCCCACCAGACACATAAGACTCAGGAGCCCACCAGACACAGAAGACTCAGGAGCCCACCAGACACACAAAACTCAGGAGCCCACCAGACACTAAGACTGACTCAAGAGCCCACCAGACACATAAGACTCAGGAGCCCACCATACATATAAGACTCAGGAGCCCACCAGACACATAAGACTCAGGAGCCCACCAGACACATAAGACTCAGGAGTCCACCAGACACACAAGACTCAGGAGCCCACCCACACAAGACCACCAGAAAGACTCAGGAGCCCACCAGACACACAAGACTCAGGAGCCCACCAGACACACAAGACTCAGGAGCCCAGACACCAAGATGGACACACAAGACTCAGGAGCCCACCAGACACGCAAGACTCAGGAGCCCACCAGACACGCAAGACTCAGGAGCCCACCAGACACGCAAGACTCAGGAGCCCACCCAGACACGCAAGACTCAGGAGCCCACCAGACACGCAAGACTCAGGAGCCCACCAGACACGCAAGACTCAGGAGCCCACCAGACACGCAAGACTCAGGAGCCCACCAGGCACGCAAGACTCAGGAGCCCACCAGACACGCAAGACTCAGGAGCCCACCAGACACGCAAGACTCAGGGCCACAGCACCAACCAGACACACGCAAGACTCAGGAGCCCACCAGGCACGCAAGACTCAGGAGCCACCAACACCAAGGTCAGACCACAGACCAATCAGGAGCCCACCAGACACACAAGACTCAGGAGCCCACCAGGCACACAAGACTCAGGAGCCCACCAGACACGCAAGACTCAGGAGCCCACCAGACACGCAAGACTCAGGAGCCCACCAGACACGCAAGACTCAGGAGCCCACCAGACACACAAGACTCAGGAGCCCACCAGACACGCAAGACTCAGGAGCCCACCAGACACGCAAGACTCAGGAGCCCACCAGACACGCAAGACTCAGGAGCCCACCAGGCACACAAGACTCAGGAGCCCACCAGACACGCAAGACTCAGGAGCCCACCAGACACCAAGACTCAGGAGCCCACCAGACACGCAAGACTCAGGAGCCCACCAGACACACAAGACTCAGGAGCCCACCAGACACGCAAGACTCAGGAGCCCACCAGACACACAAGACTCAGGAGCCCACCAGACACACGACTCAGGAGTCCACCAGACACACAAGACTCAGGAGCCCACCAGACCACAAGACTCAGGAGCCCACCAGACCACAAGACTCAGGAGCCCACCAGGACACAAGACTCAGGAGTCCACCAGACACACAAGACTCAGGAGCCCACCAGACGCACAAGACTCAGGAGCCCACCAGACGCACAAGACTCAGGAGCCCACCAGACGCACAAGACTCAGGAGGCCACCAGACGCACAAGACTCAGGAGGCCACCAGACGCACAAGACTCAGGAGCCCACCAGACGCACAAGACTCAGGAAGCCCACCAGACACACAAGACTCAGGAGCCCACCAGACACACAAGACTCAGGAGCCCACCAGACAGCCAAGACTCAGGAGCCCACCAGACACGCAAGACTCAGGAGCCCACCAGACGCACAAGACTCAGGAGCCCACCAGACGCACAAGACTCAGGAGCCCACCAGACGCACAAGACTCAGGAGGCCACCAGACGCACAAGACTCAGGAGGCCACCAGACAGCACAAGACTCAGGAGCCACCAGACACACAAGGCTCAGGAGCCCACCAGACACACAAGACTCAGGAGCCCACCAGACACACAAGACTCAGGAGCCCACCAGACACACAAGACTCAGGAGCCCACCAGACACACAAGACTCAGGAGCCCACCAGACACACAAGACTCAGGAGCCCACCAGACACACAAGACTCAGGAGCCCACCAGACGCACAAGGCTCAGGAGCCCACCAGACACACAAGACTCAGGAGCCCACCAGACAAACAAGACTCAGGAGCCCACCAGACACACAAGACTCAGGAGCCCACCAGACACACAAGACTCTGGAGCCCACCAGACACAAGACTCAGGAGCCCACCAGACACACAAGACTCAGGAGCCCACCAGACATGCAAGACTCAGGAGCCCACCAGACAGCAAAACTCAGGAGCCCACCAGACGCACAAGACTCAGGAGGCCACCAGACGCACAAGACTCAGGAGGCCACCAGACGCACAAGACTCAGGAGGCCACCAGACGCACAAGACTCAGGAGCCCACCAGACACACAAGACTCAGGAGCCCACCAGACACACAAGACTCAGGAGCCCACCAGACGCACAAGACTCAGGAGCCCACCAGACACACAAGACTCAGGAGCCCACCAGACACACAAGACTCAGGAGCCCACCAGACACACAAGACTCAGGAGCCCACCAGACACACAAGACTCAGGAGCCCACCAGACACACAAGGCTCAGGAGCCCACCAGACACACAAGGCTCAGGAGCCCACCAGACACACAAGACTCAGGAGCCCACCAGACACACAAGACTCAGGAGCCCACCAGACACACAAGACTCAGGAGCCCACCAGACACACAAGACTCAGGAGCCCACCAGACACACAAGGCTCAGGAGCCCACCAGACACACAAGACTCAGGAGCCCACCAGACACACAAGACTCAGGAGCCCACCAGACACACAAGACTCAGGAGTCCACCAGACACACAAGACTCAGGAGTCCACCAGACACACAAGACTCAGGAGCCCACCAGACACACAAGACTCAGGAGCCCACCAGACACACAAGACTCAGGAGCCCACCAGACACACAAGGCTCAGGAGCCCACCAGACACACAAGACTCAGGAGCCCACCAGACACACAAGACTCAGGAGCCCACCAGACACACAAGACTCAGGAGCCCACCAGACACACAAGACTCAGGAGCCATTCCCCTGACATCAGCGGGGTCTTACATGACACAATCATTTAGACCTAGGAGGGGCCAATCAGTCTGGAATTGGGATCATTATTTGTCTTTCATCTTAGCCCTTCTCTTCCTTATCACAACAGACCTGAGGTGACCCAAGAGCCGCTGTCCTCCCCTCAGGGTCTGACTAGTCAGGATGGCGGGGGGGAAGGTCCATGTGTCTGAAGAGTCTGGGGGGCGGGGCCAATGCCTTCCGTTCTTGGATATCACATTAGTCCTAGATCTGAAGAGTCTGGGGGGCGGGGCTGACTTATCCCCCCTATGACACAATGTCCCAGACCCGTATATCTATGAAGTCTGGGGGAAGGGAGTCATATCTATTTGTTCGCTTTTAGACACCACAAGGAGACTAAGAAGTCTGGACGGCATTTCTGTTTAAGGAGTCCAGTGGGCGGAGCCAACCTTTTCCATCCCCCTGTGATGATAGATTATATACAAAATAGCCGTAAGTGTGCGAGACCCTCCGGACCTCCGAGATTGTGGTCTAGTGATGATGTAGTACAGTAACATTGTATCTATCTATTGTATCTATCTATCTATCTATTGTATCTATCTATCTATCTATCTATCTATCTATCTATCTATCGTATCTATTGTATCTATCTATCTATCTATCTATTGTATCTATCTATTGTATCTATCTATCTCTATCTCTATCTATCTATATCTATCTATCGTATCTATTGTATCTATCTATCTATTGTATCTATCTATTGTATCTATCTATCTATCTATCTATCTATTGTATCTATCTATTGTATCTATCTATCTATCTCTATCTATATCTATCTATCGTATCTATTGTATCTATCTATCTATTGTATCTATCTATTGTATCTATCTATCTATCTATCTATTGTATCTATCTATTGTATCTATCTATCTATCTATCTATCTATCTTATCTATCTATCGTATCTATCTATCTATCGTATCTATCTATCTATCTATCTATTGTATCTATCTATCTATCCATCCTATCATCCATCTATCCATCCTATCATCCATCTATCCATCCTATCATCCATCTATCTATCTATCTATCTATCTATTGTATCTATCTATCTATCCATCCTATCATCCATCTATCCATCCTATCATCCATCTATCTATCCTATCATCCATCTATCCATCCTATCATCCATCTATCTATCTATCCTTCTATGTATCTATCGGAACATTCTATACTCTTCAGTGTTTTCCAGTTCCCCAGGTCAGGAGGTGGGGGGCAGACATGGCGTCCCTTCCTGCAGGCCGGTCCACATCCGATCATAGCGGGAGATGTGAGGATTGGGACCATTCCATTGCAGGAAGTGAGGAAGAGGACGGGACTGCCGGGCCCCGATAAGCGGCTCCACATCCCATCATCTATTGTTATGTACAGGACACAGGTTTCAGCAGCTTCTTGCAGATGAAGGAACCTCCCCAGACCCAAATGCATCATTACTACTGAATGTACCGATATAGTGGATACAGGCACCGTCCACCCTGAGCCTCATGGTTCATGAACACAATGCCAGAGCTACAGTAACCACTGACACAAGCAAAACAGTAAGAGATAGAGAATGATGTGATGAGGACGGATGTGAACGTCCAGGCCCCAATATTTGGCTATTCGCCCCCCCTTTACCCCCAGCGGTCACTGATCCTTCCGCCCGGTGTCCCCTTACTCTCCTCCACCTAATCCTGCTCCTCTAGTTTCTCCTGTGCTGTTCTCTACATTACTAATTAAAGCTGGTAGAAATATCTGATCTCTCGTTGGCGGAGTCTCCCCCAGCAGAGCACGAAGCTGCGACTGAGGGACAGAAGATATCTCATTATCCATCTAGAAGAGAAAACATAGAAGCAAAAAATAAGGAACAAAAGCCTCCGCAGCAAATAATAAGGGAGGCGAAGCCTCCAGGGAGAAAGAAGGGGGCTGACGCCCACAGCAAACAATAGGGAGGCCGAGGCCCCAGCCAAAAATAAGGGAACCGAAACTTCTGCAGCAAAGAAATAAGGGAGCCGAAACCCCAGGGAGAAAGAAGGGGGTTGACGCCCACAGCAAACAATAGGGAGGCCGAGGCCCCAGCCAAAAATAAGGGAACCGAAACTTCTGCAGCAAAGAAATAAGGGAGCAGAAACCCCAGCAAAAAATAAGGGAACTGAATCCCCAGAAAAAATAAGGGAACCGAAGCCTCCAGCAAACAATAATGGAGCAGAAGCCTCCAGCAAAAAATAAGGGATCTGAATCCCCAGAAAAAATAAGGGATCTGAATCCCCAGAAAAAATAAGGGAACTGAATCCCCAGAAAAAATAAGGGAGCCGAAGCCTCCAGCAAAAAATAAGGGAGCAGAAGCCTCCAGCAAAAAATAAAAGAGCTGAACCCCCTGCAAAAAATAAGGGAGCCGAAGCCTCCAGGGAGAAAGAAGGGGGCTGATGCCCACAGCAAACAATAGGGAAGCCGAGGCCCCAGCCAAAAATAAGGGAACCAAAACTTCTGCATCAAAGAAATAAGGGAGCCGAAACCCCAGCAAAAAATAAGGGAACTGAATCCCCAGAAAAGATAAGGGATCTGAAGCCTCAAGCAAACAATAAGGGAGCCGAAGCCTCCAGCAAACAATAAGGGAGCCGAAGCCTCCAGCAAACAATAAGGGAGCCGAAGCCTCCAGGGAGAAAGAAGGGGGCTGACGTCCACAGCAAACAATAGGGAAGCCGAGGCCGCAGCCAAAAATAAGGGAACCGAAACTTCTGCAGCAAAGAAATAAGGGAGCCGAAGCCTCCAGCAAACAATAAGGGAGCCGAAACCCCAGCAAACATTAAAGGAGCCGAAGCCTTCAGCAAACAATAAGAGAGACGAAGCCCCAAGCAAACAATAAAGGAGCCAAAACCCCCAGCAAACAATAATGGAGCCGAAGCCGCAGCAAAAAATAAGGGAGCTGAAGCCTCCAGCATAAAATAAAAGAGCTACACCCCACCAGAAAAAAAATAAGGGAGCTGAAGACCCCAGCACACAATAAGGGAGACGAAGCCTCCTGCAAACAATAAGGGAACTGAAGCCTCCCGCGAAAAATAAGAGACCCAAAGCCTCCAGAGAAAAATAAAGCAGCCGAACCCTGCAGCACACAATAAGGGAGCCGAAGCCTCCAGCAAACAATAAGGGAGCCGAACCCTCCAGCAAACAATAAGGGAGCCGAAGCCTCCAGCAAACAATAAGGGAGCCGAAGCCTCCAGCAAACAATAAGGGAGCCGAAGCCTCCAGCAAACAATAAGGGAGCCGTAGCCTCCAGCAAACAATAAGGGAGCCGAAGCCTCCAGCAAACAATAAGGGAGCCGAAGCCTCCAGCACACAATAAGGGAGCCGAAGCCTCCAGCAAACAATAAGGGAGCCGAAGCCTCCAGCAAACAATAAGGGAGCCGAAGCCTCCAGCAAACAATAAGGGAGCCAAAGCCTCCAGAAAACAATAAGGAGCCGAAGCCTCCAGCAAACAATAAGGGAGCCGAAGCCTCCAGCAAACAATAAGGGAGCCGAAGCCTCCAGCAAACAATAAGGGAGCCGAAGCCTCCAGCAAACAATAAGGGAGCCGAAGCCTCCAGCAAACAATAAGGGAGCCGAAGCCTCCAGCAAACAATAAGGGAGCCGAAGCCTCCAGCAAACAATAAGGGAGCCGAAGCCTCCAGCAAACAATAAGGGAGCCGAAGCCTCCAGCAACAATAAGGGAGCCGAAGCCTCCAGCAAACAATAAGGGAGCGAAGCCTCCAGCAAACAATAAGGAGCCGAAGCCTCCAGCAAACAATAAGGGAGCCGAAGCCTCCAGCAAACAATAAGGAGCCGAAGCCTCCAGCAAACAATAAGGGAGCCGAAGCCTCCAGCAAACAATAAGGGAGCGAAGCCTCCAGCAAACAATAAGGGAGCCGAAGCCTCCAGCAAACAATAAGGGAGCCGAAGCCTCCAGCAAACAATAAGGGAGCCGAAGCCTCCAGCAAACAATAAGGGAGCCGAAGCCTCCAGCAAACAATAAGGGAGCTGAAGCCTCAGCAAACAATAAGGAGCCGAACCTCCAGCAAACAATAAGGACGAAGCCTCAGCAAACAATAAGGAGCCGAAGCCTCCAGCAAACAATAAGAGGAGCCGAATGCCTCCAGCAAACAATAAGGGAGCGAAGCCTCCAGCAAACAATAAGGGAGCCGAAGCCTCCAGCAAACAATAAGGGAGCCGAAGCCTCAGCAAACAATAAGGGAGCCGAAGCCTCCAGCAAACAATAAGGGAGCCGAAGCCTCCAGCAAACAATAAGGGAGCCGAAGCCTTCAGCAAACAATAAGGGAGCGAAGCCTCCAGCAAACAATAAGGGAGCCGAAGCCCAGCAAAAATAAAGCGAGCCGAACTCCGCCAGCAACAGACAATAAAGGGAGCCGAAGCCTCCAGCAAACAATAAGGGAGCCGAAGCCTCCAGCAAACAATAAGGGAGCCGAAGCCTCCAGCAAACAATAAGGAGCCGAAGCCTCCACAAACAATAAGGAGCCGAAGCCTCCAGCAAACAATAAGGGAGCCGAAGCCTCCAGCAAACAATAAGGGAGCCGAACCCTCCATCAAACAATAAGGGATGAGCCTCGTAAAGCCCATCCCGCAAACAATAAGGGAGCCGAAGCCTCCAGCAAACAATAAGGGAGCCGAAGCCTCCAGCAAACAATAAGGGAGCCGAAGCCTCCAGAACAATAAGGAGCCGAAGCCTCCAGCAACAATAAGGGAGCCGAAGCCTCCAGCAAACAATAAGGGAGCCGAAGCCTCCAGCAAACAATAAGGGAGCCGAAGCCTCCAGCAAACAATAAGGGAGCCGAAGCTCCAGCAAAAATAAGGGAGCCGAAGCCTCCAGCAAACAATAAGGGAGCCGAAGCCTCCCACAAAAAAGGGAGCCGAAGCCTCCAGCAAACCATAATGGGCGAGCTCCACAAACAATAGGGAGCCGAAGCCTCCAGCAAACAATAAGGGAGCCGAAGCCTCCAGCAAACAATAAGGGAGCCGAGCCCAGCAAACATACAGAGCAACCCATCAAACAATAAGGGAGCCGAAGCCTCCAGCAAACAATAAGGGAGCCGAAGCCTCCAGCAAACAATAAGGAGCCGAAGCCTCCAGCAAACAATAAGGGAGCCGAAGACTCCAGCAAAAATAAGGGAGCCGAAGCCTCCAGCAAACAATAAGGGAGCCGAAGACTCCAGCAAAAAATAAGGGAGTCGAAGCCTCCAGCAAACAATAAGGGAGCCGAAGCCTCCAGCAAACAATAAGGGAGCCGAAGCCTCCAGCAAACAATAAGGGAGCCGAAGCCTCCAGCAAACAATAAGGGGCCGAAGCCTCCAGCAAACAATAAGGGAGCCGAACCCTCCATCAAACAATAAGGGAGTCGAAGCCTCCAGAGAAAATAAGCAGCCGAACCTGCAGCACACAATAAGGGAGCCGAAGCCTCCAGCAAACAATAAGGGAGCCGAAGCCTCCAGCAAACAATAAGGAGCCGAAGCCTCCAGGAAACAATAAGGGAGCCGAAGCCTCCAGCACACAATAAGGGAGCCGAAGCCTCCAGCAAACAATAAGGGAGCCGAAGCCTCCAGCAAACAATAAGGGAGCCGAAGCCTCCAGCAAACAATAAGGGAGCCGAAGACTCCAGCAAAAATAAGGAGCCGAAGCCTCCAGCAAACCATAATGGAGCTGAAGCCTCCAGCAAGCAATAAGAGAGACGAAGCCCCAAGCAAACAATAAAGGAGCCAAAACCCCCAGCAAACAATAATGGAGCCGAAGCCGCAGCAAAAAATAAGGGAGCTGAAGCCTCCAGCATAAATAAAAGAGCTACACCCCACCAGAAAAAAAATAAGGGAGCTGAAGACCCCAGCACACAATAAGGGAGACGAAGCCTCCTGCAAACAATAAGGGAGCCGAAGCCTCCAGCAAACAATAAGGGAGCCGAAGCCTCCAGCAAACAATAAGAGAGCCGAAGCCTCCAGCACACAATAAGGGAGCCGAAGCCTCCAGCAAACAATAAGGGAGCCGAAGCCTCCAGCAAACAATAAGAGAGCTGAAGCCTCCAGAAAACAATAAGGGAGCCGAAGCCTCCAGCAAATAATAAGAGAGCCGAAGCCTCCAGCACACAATAAGGGAGCCGAAGCCTCCAGCAAACAATAAGGGAGCCGAAGCCTCCAGCACACAATAAGGGAGCCGAAGCCTCCAGAAAACAATAAGCGAGCCGAACCCTCCAGCAAACAATAAGGGAGCCGAAGCCTCCAGCAAACAATAAGGGAGCCGAAGCCTCCAGCAAACAATAAGGGAGCCGAAGCCTCCAGAAAACAATAAGGGAGCCGAAGCCTTCAGCAAACAATAAGAGAGCCGAAGCCCCAAGCAAACAATAAAGGAGCCGAAGCCCCAGCAAAAAATAAGGGAGCTGAAGCCTCCAGCACACAATAAGGGAGCCGAAGCCTCCAGCAAACAATAAGGGAGCCGAAGCCTCCAGCAAACAATAAGGGAGCCGAAGCCTCCAGCAAACAATAAGGGAGCCGAAGCCTCCAGCAAACAATAAGGGAGCCGAAGCCTCCAGCAAACAATAAGGGAGCCGAAGCCCCAGCAAACAATAAGGGAGCCGAAGCCTCCAGCAAACAATAAGGGAGCCGAAGCCTCCAGCAAACAATAAGGGAGCCGAAGCCTTCAGCATAAAATAAGAGAGCCGAAGCCTCCAGCAAACAATAAGGGAGCCGAAGCCTCCAGCAAACAATATGTATCTGTGTAGATATATATCGGTCACATCTCACCATTAATCAGCCATCATTAGTGATACATCTCACTGGTGCAGATTATATTCTGTCCATCCCACATCTTTTAATCTCAGATCTATCCTTATAGAACACATATCTGATCAGCGCGTCTGTGGGTTGTCAGTCGTATCTGTCGATGTCGGCTCACAATGTCTACACTCTCTACGGCTCTCCCCCGAGCTGCCACTTCTTCTATATCTCTATGGGGGCCGTTACACGCTACGATATAGTAAACGATGTCAGCTGAAAAGTCACATGATCGAGATGTATCTCTTGTGCCGTGTCACAAGCATAAATCTCGTTAACAATGTTACAATTGGCAGCGCGGTAGCGATCCAGCGCACAATCAGCGATCCAGCGCACAATCAACAATCCAGCGCACAATCAGCGATCCAGCGCACAATCAGCGATCCAGCGCGGTAGCGATCCAGCGCACAATCAGCGATCCAGCGCACAATCAGCGATCCAGCGCACAATCAGCGAACCAGCGCACAATCAGCGATCCAGCGCACAATCAGCGATCCAGCGCACAATCAGCGAACCAGCGCACAATCAGCGATCCAGCGCACAATCAGCGATCCAGCGCACAATCAGCGATCCAGCGCACAATCAGCGAACCAGCGCACAATCAGCGATCCAGCGCACAATCAGCGATCCAGCGCACAATCAGCGAACCAGCGCACAATCAGCGATCGAGGCAGCCAGTGTCAGCAATAGGCGAAATCATAAAGGAGATCGGTTATGGCGGTGTCACACAGAACGATGCAGCAGATTGCAGGATCCACATGGTCTGATGTGGGGTCCGGATCTCATATCTGCGATTAACAATATGATCACTTATCGCGTGTAAGATCCACGTGTCACACGCACCACGTCATTAGAGCGATATATTTACAGATATCGTAGCATGTAACGGCCCCCTATGAGGCTGTCACACTCGGTCAGGGAGCCGCAGCCCGTCCGTCTCTACCTCTAGCGGTGACCTCTGACCCCCCGGTTCACTGTACACGGGCCCCGTCTTTTCTTGTAATAACATGAATGTAAATAAAACATGGCGGTTTATTTACCACCGCGCCATTATTTAATCCTCGGCCTCGTACACATGACTTCACCTCATTAATAATGAACGGGGTCTCAGTATCCAGGTGCTGTTCAGACGTGAGAGTCGCCGCTCGAGCGCTAATTGTCTGTACGACGATCCCAGAGGAAATCCGCTGATTAACATGGCAGGACGGCGCACCGGGATCCATTACCAGACAGACTTCTCAGCAGTTCTCCAGCCACAGGGTATGTATAATGAATGAGGGGCCGTAATGTACATATCACACATGTGACTAGAATATACAGCACTTAGGTAGGTGTGGAAGTGTATGAAGGAAACTGGCAAGAGGTTGCTCCAAACATCCTGGAGACCTGACCCCAGATCTTGTATGGATCCTTCTTTCTCGTGATTCCCAACATCCAGCTCTGTGGATGATCAGCTCCAGGACACCTTGATGTAAGTGACATTGGCCGGATGTTTGGGGTCATTGTCCGGCTGCAGAATAAATTTGGAGCCAATCGGACTCATCCAGATGGTGTCACATGATGGGTAAGTATCTGCCTGAATTTCTCAACACTGAGGACCCCATTAATCCTGAACAAAACCACAATTTACCTGCAGGTTTGGATTTTTGGTTGTCATTTTGTGGCACCCCTGCGGGGGATTGCTGTTATGATAGTTATGTCATGTTATGGAAAAATGTTTCAGTCCTGGAGGACTGTATTTAACTAGGGGGGAATGTGGCACCCCTGCGGGGGATTGCCACATGATCCACCAATGCAAGGAGGGAATTACACCTTGGTTCGCATAGCACACACCACCTTTCCACCCCAGACATGAAGGGGGAGCTCTACTGGCTGCCTTAAGTCAGTTCCCCTTTAAGAACATCCAGGCCTGAGGGGATGAGTTAGTCATTCCCAGAGTGAGTCTGAAGTTTGTTCCAGTGAGGAGAGAGAAGAGAGAGGAGATGGAGGAACTGGTCGCTGGGAGAGATCCAGGACCAGGGACCACTAACCACTGTGTCGCATCCTAGGGAAAGGGTTGGAGGCAAGTGGAAGAGCAGGGAACTAAGAAAGGGAACCAGATACTACAGCCCTTTAGTACACCCGGATACCGGAGTCCGATGCTGTTATGATAGTTATGTCATGTTATGGAAAAATGTTTCAGTCCTGGAGGACTGTATGTAACTAGGGGGGAATGTGGCACCCCTGCGAGGGATTGCCACATGATCCACCGGTGCAAGGAGGGAATTACACCTTGGTTCACATAGCACACACCACCTTTCCACCCCAGACCTGAAGGGGGAGCTCTACTGGCTGCCTTAAGTTAGTTCCCTTTTAAGAACTGCGAAATCTAATTGGGGCGGTCACAGCTGTCAAAGAGGGGAGGAGGAAGCAGGATTCTTCCTCCCCTCTGTGACATCACAGGGAGAAAACGCAGGAGCAGCTGCGTAAAGAATTGACATCTCAATTCTTTACGCAACTGCGTTTTCTCACTGTCTGCACGGCAAAGTGAATTTCCCATTCACTTTGCTGGCAGACACAAAACACATTGCGTATTTTGAAAAGCGCGCGTAAAAAGGCGAGCCAAATTACGCAATGTGTGAACATAGCCTAAGTCAGTCCCAAGAGTTAGTTCGAGTCTGGAGTGAGTGGGAGGAGAGAGCTGGAGTGAGGAGCTGGTCGCTGGGAAGGATCCAGGCCCAGGACCAGGGACCACTGACCGCTGTGTCGCACCCTAGGGAAAGGGTCGGAGGCAAGTGGAGAAAGGAGGGAACTAAGAAAAGGGAACCAGTTACTACAGCCCTTTAGTGCACCCGGACACCGGAGTCCGAAGCAGCCAGCATATAGTGCTGCAGCAAAAGCCGGGAAGACTCAGGAGGAGTTCAGCCCTGAGGAGAACAAGTAAGAGACGCTGAAACTGACCAAGGACAGGACCAGGGGCCATAGGAGAAACGGGGACCCCACAGAAGGACCTCATAGTCAGTTTAGGACAAAGCCCTGAGAGGGAGAAGGAGCGCTGGGTTCAGGCTCAGGCAGGACTCATCCCACACCACAGAGCACAGACACAGAGGAGGCCTCATAACTTTCTAAGGTGGAAGTCCCAAGTTGCATCGGGGACCTGGTTATTACTCTGGACTGTACCTGTTACCCTGTCACCAGTAAAAGGTACCGAAACAACAATCCCTGTGTGTCTGTGTGTAGTGTCAACCGCAGCAAGGAACCGCCTTGTCTGCAAAGACGCAACTACTACTCCCCTCATCCATCCCCGCTGCCCTGTGGTAAAGCTTCACCTGTGGGGAGCTGTACCACACTCTGCTGCACCCACCATCACCTCAGCGGCCGGCTGCAGCGCTTGTGTACCTCTTACCAGGTACCATAGGTGACGTCACGTTAATAACCCCGTTACCGCCCCCCACCGTTCCCCGCCATTGAGGGTCCAGGGCACGGATCGGGGATCGACCAGCTGTGATTCCCCATCAAAGCCGCCATCAGCCCCGGTACCCGAGTACCCCTACCCTGTCGACTGCAATTCTGGCGTCACGAACAGGATCCCGTGCCCGGTAAAACGGGGTACTGTGTGCCAAGAAATTAACTTTATTAACTGTTTCCGAACTGTACAATTGGGCCGCCATTACAGAAATTGAGCTGCACCACAGCGCGGGTGGAAAAGAGCGGGAAGATAAGCTAAGCCCCTTCACTCTGCCGGAGATTCGCAAAGCGCAGCTCCCTGCTCCGGAAACACCCGAGGTGGCATGAAGCTGGTGTGAAGTCTGACCTCATAGAGTAGATCTGACCTCCTGCTAACTTTCTCTTTCCTTCTCAGGGCGGCCACACTTTTTGGCGCCTCGGTCTAGGCCCTCCTTCTTCTAGAGGCTGAGGCACGCCCCCGGGCCTGCACATGGTGTTTAGTACATGGCTACAGCGCCATCTTGGGTCCTCGTGCAATAATGGCGGGAACCTATTTTTGGCGCCAAGCAATGGCGGAAAAAGTCAGTTTCAAGTCCAAATCCAAGGTGCACAGTACCTGGTAATACCGGGCACGGGATCCTGTTCATGACGCCAGGAAAGATATGTCGAGCCCAGGCTGTGGGGAACTCAGGTATCAGGCGGCAAGGGTTAACTGTTGTGTCACGGGGAAAGGCGGCCGCGCCTGATCCTGTGTCCTGGGCCTATCTTTGAAAAGAGGGGATTATTTACAGGGGAGTATATACAAGTTTATAGTTTGTCGTGATGCCACCTGCAGTAACAGGTAAAATATCACCAGCGCCACCACAGTCCTCCAGAGGTCGGTGGTATTGCGGCTGAGATGGTTTAGTCCTCCGGGGCAGCGATTCCTGGGGAAGGAATGAGTTCATGCAAAGAAGGAGCAGCGGAGTCAAAGTCACTTCACCCGGGTACTTTACTGGGACTTTAGCAGCGTTATTACAGTCCTCAGTGCAGTTAGATGTTAAATGACAAGTGGCTACGGGTCGCTGCAAGCGGGCAACTACACCTCTTTTACGGGTGCAGTACCCCTCTGTGGCACCTACATAGTGCTATATAATAATTTCTATAATCCTACAAAACCCCAAACTGTATCCAGTGTATGTATAATAGAGATTTGCTGTAATACAGGTATCATAGCTCCACAGAGTCTTGATTCGTCTGCACTGACTGGATTTTCGTACCCATTAATCCCCCCAGGGAGCGTCCATACAGGCAGCGACCCAGAGAAATGAAGGGTTATTTGTCAGCACGGCCTCTGTCAATCAGTGGGGGCTTCTACTGAAGAGATGGGTGAGAGGCAGAGGACCCCTCCATCAGATACATGACCTGTATATAATGGCGCTCTCTTCACAGCGCAGCGGCGGTGCAGGGGTTAAGGACGCTCCTCTCCACATATAATGACCTGGACCTCGCAGCACTCACATTATACCGGTGTGCAGAGCCAATTACCAGGAGAGAGGGGCACAGCCGGGGTACGCTGCGGGGCCACCACTCACCTTTACTGTCATCTTGGACAGATTGAATGCACAGATGCAGCAGAGCTGAACTGGGCACTCGACTGTGTGTTTTTGTGCATTGTGGGTCTAGGGATAAGGTTGCTCCTCCATCGGTGCAAAGTACGAGACCTGATCTGGCTAGGTGAGAGGTAAAGACCCCCTAAGGGGGTATGGTTTCTCCTTGTGGAGACTGACATGCCAGTAATGAGGAGAATTAAACGCCTGCACTGCTCCTCTAGGGAAATTAAATCTGCAAATTGCCTCTTTAGAGAGGACTTGAACTCTAGCGCCACCTATTAGAAGTAGCAATTCTAACACTCAATATCAACCCTTTAACGATAGGTTAGCCTTAGGATAAAGGCCAAACCAGAATCTCAATTTGCAGACATGATGTGTTGGGATATTGCTCCTCATCGGTGCAAAGTATGAGATCTGGTTTGGCTAGGTGAGAGGTGAAGACTGGGATCTACTGTATTGGATAAAGTTTCTCCTTGTGGAGAGTTCAAGTCGTCTTTGAAGAGATAATTTGCATATTTAATTTCCCAGAGGAGCATTGCAAGTTTTTGACTTTTAGGATTGCTACTTCCAATAGGTGGCGCTACAGTTTGTCTATTTCCTCACTATGAAGAAGCAATTTCCATATTTAATTTCTCAGAGGAGCATTGCAGGTGTTTAAGTCTCCTCATACTAGAATATCACTCTCCAGAAGAGAAGCCTTACCCCCCTTAGACCCCACTTAGCCTTTCATACAGCCAAATCAGATCTCATACTTTGCACTGATGCGGGGCAATACCCCAAAACACCATGTCTGCAGATTGAGAATCTGCTTTGGCTTTTTATCCTAAGTCAAATGGCAAGACTCATTAAAGGGTTGATATTGACTTATACACAAACATGCCGAACGGTAATGTTGGGCAATGAGGACCTCACCGGGTCACTTCTATTGTGTCCATAAATTATGTCAAAATCCTAACAGGAGGCAATTAAGGTAGTTGTTTGATGCACACTAGGTGTAGCAGAGCCGAGTGTGTTTAGCTGCAGTCCTATGCAAAACCACAAATAATGCACTTGCCTCAGCTATATCTGTTGCTCATCTCACCGCTACTGCAATCACTTACTGCCAGCAAACACTGCTCAGATCGGCACACATGAGTAAAGTCCAAGTGAGTGTTATCAGATTGTTTTCACTGAGGGCGTGTTCTTCTTCCTCCTGTATGATGTTGACCAATCGTAAGCAGGCAGCAGCACAGCAGAAAAAGAACACGCCCCCTCCATAGCTTACATCAGGTTTAGCTGTGTATGAGATGTAAGGATCCAGCTCTGATCTCTGAGTCTAACCTCCTGCATGAGTAGACAGTGCTGGGAGATAAGAGCACAGATAGCAAAGTTCTTAGACTGTCACACATCAGTAAAGTCCAAGTAAGTGTTATTAGATAGTTTTAACTGGGGGCGTGTTCTTCTTCCTCCTGTATGACAGTTGACCAATCATAAGCAGGCAGCAGCACAGCAGAATACGAACACGCCCCCATCATAGGTCAGAGAAGGATCCAGCTCTGTTCTCCTGGTCTAACCTCCGGCATGATTAGACAGTGCTGGGAGATAAGAGCACAGCTAACCAAGTCCTTGGATTGTCACACATCAGTAAAGTCAAAGTGAGTGTTATCAGACAGTTTTCACTGGGGGCGTGTTCTTTTTCCCGCAATAGGACATTGACCAATCACAAGCAGGCAGCAGCACAGCAGAAAAAGAACACACCCCCTCCATAGCTCCAGCTCTGATCTCCTAGTCTAACCTCCTGCTTGATAAGGAAGTGCTGGGAGATTAGAGCTCAACAAACTAACTCCTTTCAGATTAGGATTATGTGGTGGAAGACGCAGCCCAGATGAGATTACTTTGTCATATTACAATCAACTCTCCTCAAATAGCACTGTCAGCTCGGTGACCAGTTCAACAACAAAACATTTAGTGAAAAGTCCTCTTTAGTGCTGACATAATTGCCATCCATATAATAGTATCCGCCATACTGACCACATAACTACCAGTCACAGTATCCATATAATCATCAAATAACAGTATCAATACCGCATGTTACCAATACAATAGCACCAGTGGTTCATAAAATGGAAGTGGACTTTATATTCTTATAATAACTATATCTATAGTTGTATCATAGTATACAAAAAGTTAGAAAAGATGATACAACTGGGGTAAAACCTCACGTTTCGCCACTATAGCTGCTGCTCCATCAGGGGAAAATACATTGCCCCTGATGAAGCCGCACCTATTATGGCGAAACGCGTGGGGTTAAACCCCAAATTTCTACTATTTACTCCTGGATACCTCACTATGGTATACTATACAAACTGATATCCTTGTATTGGTTGTGCTAGTAATGTTTTTTTTAGGTATTATCTTACTTTGTTCTCTCTTAGGCTGATCTTATGTTCATCACCCTCTGGCTCTATGGGTTATATACTTATATTTTTCAGCAATCTGGATTCCAGGGTAAAGTCATAAAGAGAGACCCAGGTCCAACCCAGACTAGGTCGGATCTCTGTCGGGGCCAATTTTTGGTGGCTTTTAATTGTTTTTAAAATTGTCTTAATAAAAATATGTATTTTATGGTGATCCCTTTCTGTACACCTGCGTTCTTTTCTCCTTTTTGTATACAATGTATTTCAAGGTATGTTAAGGTGATTCCTACACATCAGCGGTGGCCTCCGAACAGGCTCGGATTGGCACACAGGAGAGTAGTGGAATCCTCCGGTGGACGGACTGGGCCGGGGGGCAAGGGTGCATGTGCCCCCCGGGCTGGTCCCTTAGTGATTATTCAGGGCCGCCAGGTGCATTGAGAACATTGTATGTTGAAATGATCAGCGGCCACATTATATAATCTGTACAAGCCTCCGGGCTGTGATGATTGAAGTGCGGCACCGCTGAAGATGTCACTTATCCCCCAAACAAGATCAGCAGTTTGCACAATGCACTGCGTTCACTATGTAGAGCTGGAGGGAGCATCTCATCATTCATGTTACCATCTACCCAGTATATCATTATATAGACACATTAGTGAATGTAATACTTGCATGTAGTCCATCTCACCAGTGGGCCGCTGCTTCCAAATACTATTTTTGTTCGTCCATATCATTTTATCATAGTGTGCATAAAAAAGTACCGTACCATTGTCAGCGTATAATAGTGCATGACAGCGCCCCAATATAAGAACCAGACACAGCATCCACATCATAGTAGCAGATAAAGTCATATATTAGCGCCATCCATAGTACTCATAACAATATCACCCCCATTTATAGCCGGCCATGGCGCTCATCTACAACCACCGCGTAGTGCCCCCTAGAGGTCAGGGTGGAGCCGATGACCAGACTGCGCTCCATTATAACCCAATATTTCAGGACATAATACACCCGTACAATGCCCACGTCTCCAGGATTTATGGAGATGAAGCAGCGCTGACATGCCATTATTGCGTTACATTGTGTTCTCCGTCCATCCATCACACGCTTGTCGATGGTGATTGAGTAAATTGCTCCCTAAGCTCCGGCCTCTCTGTCACCTCCGTCTATTGATTACACTGAGAGCAAAACAAGGATCCTACTGCCGAAACCACCAGGAGCTGAAAACGAATGAACTCCGGCGGTTGGAGGGAGGAAGATGTCACCATGGAGGATGCGGAGCAGACCTGGCAGCTCGCACCGGCTGGGGATCTACAGTTATTGGCCTTTGTGGCATTCGGGGGTTTGATGAAAATGTAATTAGACAGGGTTATACAAATGTGTCAGTTCTCTTCTAGTGACAGCGTCATCCCTGCCCACGGGATCAGTCTGGAATCACGGATCAGCTTCATAGAAGTCAATGGGGCTAAATGAACATTGATGTACGGACTTGGTTGGTCAATGCAATGGCAGAACTGGCCAAAAACCCAACAACCTCTTTTGAAGACCACATAAGCTGTTGAGATGTCTTCATATATAATAGTGTCTCTACATTGATGTATGGACTTGGTTGGTCAACGCTTTGCAGAACTGACCGTAAACCCAACAACATCTTTTGAAGATCACAGAAGCTGTTGAGATGTCTCCATATATAATAGTGTGTCTACATTGATGTATGGACTTGGTTGGTCAACGCATTAACAGAACTTGCCATAAGCCCAACAACCTCTTTTGAAGACCACAGAAGCTGTTGAGATGTCTCCATATGTCACAGTGTCTCTACATTGATGGATGGACTTGGCTGGTCCAGGCAATAGCAAAACTGGTCAAAGACCCAACAAACACTTTGAAGACCACAGAAGCTGTTGAGATGTTTCCATATATTAATATTGTCTCTAGATGTATGGACTCCGTTGGTCAGCTCAATAGTAGAACTGGTCAAAACCCCAACATCCTCTGTTAAAGACCACAGAAAGTGTTGCGATGTCTCCATATATAATAGTGTCACTACATTGATATATGGACTTTGCTGGTCAACGCAATAGTAGAACTGGCCAAAATCCAACCACCTCTATTGAGGACCACAGATGCTGTTGAGATGTCTCCATATATAACAGTGTCCCTACACTGACGTATGGACCTGGCTGGTCAATGAACAAAAACCCAACAACCTCTTTTGAAGACTACAGAAGCTGTTGAGATGTCTCCATATATGTTAGGTCACTTTGGTTTTCCCCGGCTTTTAACACCTAGAAATTATTATTATTATTAATTTATATAGCGCCATTAGGTTCCATGGCGCTTTACATGAGGATGAGGGAGACAAGAACAAGTACACTAAATCTAGGCGATCAGGACGTACAGGTACAGGAGGCGAGGGGACCCTGTCCACGAGGGCTCACAGTCTACGAGGGGCGGGTGGGGATACAGTAGGATGGGGGAATGTCAGGTATGGGGCGGTCGCCTGGGTCTCATGGCAGGTTGTAGGCTTGATGGAATAGGTGAGTCTTCAGGTGACACTTGAAGCTACTCGGGGTAGGAGAGTGTCTGACGTGTCGGGGCAGGGAGTTCCAGAGTAAGGCAGATGCCCGGGAGAAGTCCTGGACTCGGTTGTGCGAAGAGGTGATGAGGGGGAGCAGAGGAGGAGTTCTTGGGAGGATCGCAGGTTGCGTGAGGGTAGGTATCGGGAGACCAGGGCGGAGATGTATGGTGGGGCCAGGTTGTGTATGGCTTTGTACGCCATGGTTAGTGTTTTTAATTGGGATCTCTTGGAGACGGGGAGCCAGTGAAGGGCTTGGCAGAGGGGGGAGACAGGGGAGTAGTGGGAGAACAGGTAGATGAGTCGGGCAGCGGAGTTGAGGATAGACTGGAGAGGTGTGGGGGAGTTAGCCGGGAGGCCGTTGAGATGGAGGTTGCAGTAGTCAAGGCGGGAGATGATAAGAGCATGGATGAGTGTTTTAGCGGTGTCGTGGGTGAGGAAGGAGCGGATCCGTGAGATGTTCTTGAGCTGGAGCCGGAGGGATGTGGTGAGGGCCTCGATGTGGGGCTTGAAGGATAGGGAGGAGTCAAGGATTACCCCGAGGCACTTTGCTTGGGGGACTGGGGAGAGGGCGCAGTCGTTGATGCAGATGGATAGATTGGGAGGTGGGGTGGAATTTCTTGGGGGGGCAGACTATGAATTCAGTTTTGTCCATGTTGAGTTTAAGGAAGCGAGCAGAGAAGAAGGATGAGATGGCGGAAAGGCATTGTGGGATTTTGGAGAGTAGGGAGGTGATGTCAGGGCCGGACAGGTAGATTTGGGTGTCGTCGGCGTAGAGTTGGTACTGGAGGCCATAGGACTCAATGAGTTGTCCTAGGAAAGCCCAAGAACAAAGTCCAGGAAAGCCATAGTCAAGGGACAACTAAATCCTTCCCACCAGGTTTCTTTCGGTGTCTTTCAGATGTTGGACTGTTCATTAATCTGAGTCGAAAAAGGTCCCAAAGCCGAAGCCAAAGGTCAAGGTGACCTCATCTTTTTTGTCACAGAGGACTCACTGTGGGTTTTGATGTTGAGATTGACCCTACCAAGGTTTAGGTCTAAACCATCTCCACCCCCATTAGATTTGACCATTAGGACAGAGATGGAGTTTGAAGTTCTACTATCCAGTGCCAAGATTTTACCTAATAGGAGGCACTTTCAGGTCTTATGTAAAGTATAGGTTTCTCGTAAGCAGAATTGTAGCTATAGGGGTGTGGATGTAGCAGTAGGTGTTAAGGGCTCTACTCGCTTTATAGGCACATTGTAGATGGGGGCCATGCTACACAATTTGCATTGAGTCCTAAAACACTTTCAAGTTCACCCCTGGCCAGGAATACATAATAGGGCTGTGGTCCACTTCGCTCAACTCTCAAGTAGACATCCACGTAAGTCAGCCACAGCACCAAAATGGATGAAGAGGAAGAACAGCGAACGGGAACCACTGGAAGATGGCTACCATGAGTGCAGCAGGAACCCAACAAGACAAGGTCCAAGACGAAGAACCAGAACCAGATGGATTTCGGTCAAGAATGTGGACCCAACTAAATCGAACACGTAACCAATATCCCTCAAAATGAATTTTGGAGATGATTGCAAATTTTGTCAAAATGTTTGGTAAAATTTTTCCAAGAACAGTGCAGCGTCCGGTGCCAAGTTGTTACCTTGGCCCATCACCTAATAGGAGGGATTTTTGGGTCTTATGATGGTAAGAACAAGCAAAGCAAGCTTTCAAGCCTAGGCCATTACTAGCCTGATGAAGAGACCTTAGTGTCTCGAAAGCTTTCCATGCTTATTCTTAGGTCATTACTAACCTGGTGGAGAGATCTTAGTGTCTCGAAAGCTTTCTATGCTTATTCTTAGGTCATTACTAGCCTGATGGAGAGATCTTAGTGTCTCGAAAGCTTGCTATGCTTTTCCGTTAAACATTGGATCGAAACGCTTACAATTTATCTTCTGGACAGTCGGGCATGTTAGGGTTATTGTCCACATATGAGTGTTTGCTCCACTCTCAAAAAGACATCCAGTTGTGTTGACCACAGACGTTGTTAAGTGCACTAATAGATGAAGAACAGTGAAAGGGAACCATTGGAAGATGCCCACCAGAAGCTCAGCCGAAAACCAACAAGTCAAGGTCCAAGCTGTAGAACCAGGATGAGATGGGTTTCGGTGAAATGGTGAAGAAGACTTTGGACACAACCAAAGGGAACCAAATATCTTCAAAAACAATTTTGAAGAGGATTTCAAACTTTGGCAAAATTTTGGGGATATTTTTCCAAAAACTGGTGTTAAAGTAAATATTCCAGCCTAAAAGAGTTGTCACTAATTCAATGCATAGTTTCTTAATATAAGATTGGAACCCCTGGGACACCAACTGATTGCCAACATGACGGGTATTTTCCTGTATCCACAAAGTCAGAGTGAAGATTTGATACATTAAAGGGAATCTGTCGGCTTAATAATCCATATGTAACTGATATCATTTTCTAATTCCTCTTTCTAATCTCTATTCATGTATTTCTATTATTTTTACTTTCCTCCTATCCTGTGTAAGCTTCAAAATAAGAGATTCATTCCATCTGTCAATCACAGTGAGTGATCACTTAGTTCTCTGCTGCCCACTCCCCAGGGAATGAATATTCATGTAGTGACATCACTGCCCTGCCCTCCTCTGATCTGTATACTGTGTGTGGTCGGCTCTCTAGATGCAGGGACTCATTGCAAGAGAAAGAAGGGGGGAGGTGTGTGTTCTTAGCAGAGCAGATCTGACATCTTCATTGTGTGTCTGAGGCCTGTGTGTAGTGTGTTCTGGAGATATGTCTATGTGATTCTAAGAACATTTGATCATTTGCTCAGCAGGTACTCACATTATATGCAGAAAAACCAATGTTCATATAAACAGAAATCTCTCACAGGCAACTCAGGCTAGTGATGGCACTACAAGAGTTATAGCACAAAACACCTCCCCCCTCTAAACCGCCTCCCCAGAAGCCTGAGATTCAGTGTATCCAGCACAAGGGGAGGGACAGTATACCAGCTTGGATAGGCGTGGATATTTAAATGACATTTACATACTGTGACTCCAGGAGTCAGATCAATTACTTTTACAGCTGCCTGCATGGTGTGAAGATGCTTATAGCAAGAGAACTACAAAGGGTACAGTAATGATTGTTACATATTCTGAAAGGTCTGCCCAGGCACTATTCAAGGGTACTATTAGTATCATACTGAAAAATGACTTGATAGAGTCCCTTTAAATGGCAATGTTGACCAACCTACCGCACCCTGAGTCTCCTCCGGGCCACAGTCTTGCAGCTGAGGGAGAACCAGGGAAAAGCTGCGATCTTGGTGACGGCGGTGTGACCCCCATGGAGTTACCACTTATCATCTATCCAATGGATAACGCTAAAAGGGTATTCCAGCCTCATAAAAGTTGACGGTGGCTGTTTTTGGTTGAGAGGCCCAAAAGGTCTTTATGGACGGTGTGTGGCCCCGGGGACACCAGGACGTCTCCGTCTACACTCCTTTGTGTTCATTGATTTCTCAGCCGCCACTTCAATCCTCGTATGATCCTTCCTTTATTCTCGGCTAATGCTACTGTACATTATCTGTGCGTTCAGCTGGATAATCTCCATGGCGCGCTGCCAGACTATAACATCATCAGCTGCCGAGCGGCTCCATCCATGCACCAGCTGCACGGCGCTCAGACCTCAGTGCATTATAATCGTCATCCCTGAGAAACGTATGAGGGCCACGAGGGGGAGATTGTAGGGGCCCAAACATATAGTCATTGGGTGCAGGCCTCCAGGACCACCACAGCCCCTGCTGTACCCCAGCGAGAACATCAAAAAAGTTCTGCAATTCCCTATGGATATAAAACCGTCCATCAGAGCCTCCACTGGAGTGCACCGCGCATGCGCCAATCTCCTGGTTGCCAAGTAGGCTGTAAGCCAATGTGCCCATTACCCACTCTCCTGTACTGATTGTGTATCAGGTGCTATTAAAGTCTATTATTTCATATGGGGAAACTCCCATCATCCTCACCTCTAGCAGTCTGTAAATTCACATCATTCTCTGCAGCACATCCACAGTTCAAAGGGAGGAGGGGGAAGAAGCTGCAGAATCTCAGCCTCTGTGTATGAGAGGGGAGGAGGGGGATGAAGCTGCAGAATCTCAGCCTCTGTGTATGAGAGGGGAGCGAGGGGGAAGAAGCTTCAGAATCTCAGCCTCTGTGTATGAGGGGAGGAGGGAGATGAAGCTGCAGACTCTCAGCCTCTGTGTATGAGAGGGGAGGAGGGGATGAAGCTGCAGAATCTCAGCCTCTGTGTATGAGAGGGGAGGAGGGGAAAGAAGCTTCAGAATCTCAGCCTCTGTGTATGAGAGGGGAGGAGGGGGGTGAGGCTGCAGAATCTCAGCCTCTGTGTATGAGAGGGGAGGAGGGGGATGAAGCTGCAGAATCTCAGCCTCTGTGTATGAGAGGGGAGGAGGGAGATGAAGCTGCAGAATCTCAGCCTCTGTGTATGAGAGGGGAGGAGGGGGATGAAGCTGCAGAATCTCAGCCTCTGTGTATGAGAGGGGAGGAGGGGGATGAAGCTGCAGAATCTCAGCCTCTGTGTGTGAGAGGGGAGGAGGGGGTGAAGCTGCAGAATCTCAGCCTCTGTGTATGAGAGGGGAGGAGGGGGGTGAGGCTGCAGAATCTCAGCCTCTGTGTATGAGAGGGGAGGAGGGGGTGAGGCTGCAGAATCTCAGCCTCTGTGTATGAGAGGGGAGGAGGGGGGTGAAGCTGCAGAATCTCAGCCTCTGTGTATGAGAGGGGAGGAGGGGGAAGAAGCTGCAGAATCTCAGCCTCTGTGTATGAGAGGGGAGGAGGGGGGTGAAGCTGCAGAATCTCAGCCTCTGTGTGTATGAGGGGAGGAGGGGGATGAAGCTGCAGAATTTCAGCCTCTGTGTATGAGAGGGGAGGAGGGGGATGAAGCTGCAGAATCTCAGCCTCTGTGTATGAGAGGGGAGAGGGGGATGAAGCTGCAGAATGTCAGCCTCTGTGTATGAGAGGGGAGGAGGGGGGTGAAGCTGCAGAATCTCAGCCTCTGTGTATGAGAGGGGAGGAGGGGGTGAAGCTGCAGAATCTCAGCCTCTGTGTATGAGAGGGGAGGAGGGGTTGAAGCTGCAGAATCTCAGCCTCTGTGTATGAGAGGAGAGGGGGGGGTGAAGCTGCAGAATCTCAGCCTCTGTGTATGAGAGGGGAGGAGGGGGATGAAGCTGCAGAATCTCAGCCTCTGTGTATGAGAGGGGAGGAGGGGTTAAAGCTGCAGAATCTCAGCCTCTGTGTATGAGAGGGGAGGAGGGGGATGAAGCTGCAGAATCTCAGCTTCTGTGTATGAGAGGGGAGGAGGGGGATGAAGCTGCAGAATCTCAGCCTCTGTGTATGAGAGGGGAGGAGGGGGATTAAGCTGCAGAATCTCAGCCTCTGTGTATGAGAGGGGAGGAGGGGTGTGAAGATGCAGAATCTCAGCCTCTGTGTATGAGAGGGGAGGAGGGGGATGAAGCTGCAGAATCTCAGCCTCTGTGTATGAGAGGGGAGGAGGGGTGTGAAGCTGCAGAATCTCAGCCTCTGTGTATGAGAGGGGAGGAGGGGGATGAAGCTGCAGAATCTCAGCCTCTGTGTATGAGAGGGGAGGAGGGGGGTGAAGCTGCAGAATCTCAGCCTCTGTGTATGAGAGGGGAGGAGGGGGATGAAGCTGCAGAATCTCAGCTCTTGTGTATGAGAGGGGAGGAGGGAGATGAAGCTGCAGAATCTCAGCCTCTGTGTATGAGAGGGGAGGAGGGAGATGAAGCTGCAGAATCTCAGCCTCTGTGTATGAGAGGGGAGGAGGGGGTGAAGCTGCAGAATCTCAGCCTCTGTGTATGAGAGGGGAGGAGGGAGATGAAGCTGGAGAATCTCAGCCTCTGTGTATGAGAGGGGAGGAGGGGGTGAAGCTGCAGAATCTCAGCCTCTGTGTATGAGAGGGGAGGAGGGAGATGAAGCTGCAGAATCTCAGCCTCTGTGTATGAGAGGGGAGGAGGGGGTGAAGCTGCAGAATGTCAGCCTCTGTGTATGAGAGGGGAGGAGGGGGATGAAGCTGCAGAATCTCAGCCTCTGTGTATTAGAGGGGAGGAGGGGGAAGAAACTGCAGAATGTCAGCCTCTGTGTATGAGAGGGGAGGAGGGGGGTGAAGCTGCAGAATCTCAGCCTCTGTGTATTAGAGGGAGGAGGGAGATGAAGCTGCAGAATCTCAGCCTCTGTGTATGAGAGGGGAGGAGGGGGGTGAAGCTGCAGAATCTCAGCCTCTGTGTATTAGAGGGGAGGAGGGAGATGAAGCTGCAGAATCTCAGCCTCTGTGTATGAGAGGGGAGGAGGGAGATGAAGCTGCAGAATCTCAGCCTCTGTGTATGAGAGGGGAGGAGGGAGATGAAGCTGCAGAATCTCAGCCTCTGTGTATGAGAGGGGAGGAGGGAGATGAAGCTGCAGAATCTCAGCCTGTGTATGAGAGGGGAGGAGGGGGATGAAGCTGCAGAATCTCAGCCTCTGTGTATGAGAGGGGAGGAGGGGGATGAAGCTGCAGAATCTCAGCCTCTGTGTATGAGAGGAGAGGTGGGGGGTGAAGCTGCAGAATCTCAGCCTCTGTGTATGAGAGGGGAGGAGGGGGATGAAGCTGCAGAATCTCAGCCTCTGTGTATGAGAGGGGAGGAGGGGTTGAAGCTGCAGAATCTCAGCCTCTGTGTATGAGAGGAGAGGTGGGGGGTGAAGCTGCAGAATCTCAGCCTCTGTGTATGAGAGGGGAGGAGGGGGATGAAGCTGCAGAATCTCAGCCTCTGTGTATGAGAGGGGAGGAGGGGTTGAAGCTGCAGAATCTCAGCCTCTGTGTATGAGAGGGGAGGAGGGGGATGAAGCTGCAGAATCTCAGCCTCTGTGTATGAGAGGGGAGGAGGGGGATGAAGCTGCAGAATCTCAGCCTCTGTGTATGAGAGGGGAGGAGGGGGATGAAGCTGCAGAATCTCAGCCTCTGTGTATGAGAGGGGAGGAGGGGATGAAGCTGCAGAATCTCAGCCTCTGTGTATGAGAGGGGAGGAGGGAGATGAAACTGCAGAATCTCAGCCTCTGTGTATGAGAGGGGAGGAGGGAGATGAAGCTGCAGAATCTCAGCCTCTGTGTATGAGAGGGGAGGAGGGGGAAGAAGCTGCAGAATCTCAGCCTCTGTGTATGAGAGGGGAGGAGGGGGATGAAGCTGCAGAATCTCAGCCTCTGTGTATGAGAGGGGAGGAGGGAGATGAAGCTGCAGAATCTCAGCCTCTGTGTATGAGAGGGGAGGAGGGGGTGAAGCTGCAGAATCTCAGCCTCTGTGTATGAGAGGGGAGGAGGGAGATGAAGCTGCAGAATCTCAGCCTCTGTGTATGAGAGGGGAGGAGGGGGTGAAGCTGCAGAATGTCAGCCTCTGTGTATGAGAGGGGAGGAGGGGGGTGAAGCTGCAGAATCTCAGCCTCTGTGTATTAGAGGGGAGGAGGGGGAAGAAACTGCAGAATGTCAGCCTCTGTGTATGAGAGGGGAGGAGGGGGGTGAAGCTGCAGAATCTCAGCCTCTGTGTATTAGAGGGGAGGAGGGAGATGAAGCTGCAGAATCTCAGCCTCTGTGTATGAGAGGGGAGGAGGGGGGTGAAGCTGCAGAATCTCAGCCTCTGTGTATTAGAGGGGAGGAGGGAGATGAAGCTGCAGAATCTCAGCCTCTGTGTATGAGAGGGGAGGAGGGAGATGAAGCTGCAGAATCTCAGCCTCTGTGTATGAGAGGGGAGGAGGGAGATGAAGCTGCAGAATCTCAGCCTCTGTGTATGAGAGGGGAGGAGGGAGATGAAGCTGCAGAATCTCAGCCTGTGTATGAGAGGGGAGGAGGGGGATGAAGCTGCAGAATCTCAGCCTCTGTGTATGAGAGGGGAGGAGGGGGATGAAGCTGCAGAATCTCAGCCTCTGTGTATGAGAGGGGAGGAGGGGGAAGAAGCTGCAGAATCTCAGCCTCTGTGTATGAGAGGGGAGGAGGGGGAAGAAGCTGCAGAATCTCAGCCTCTGTGTATGAGAGGGGAGGAGGGAGATGAAGCTACAGAATCTCAGCCTCTGTGTATGAGAGGGGAGGAGGGGGTGAAGCTGCAGAATCTCATGGTTCTTACATCATTAGATGCCTATGGTCCAGTTCTGTCCTTACATCACTCCATTTCTATGGTCCAGCTTGGTTCTTATATATCTACATGCCTATAGTTCACATTGGTCCTTATATCACATGCTTATGGTCCAGGTCGGTCCTTATCACTACATGTCTATGGTCCAAGTCAGTCCTTACATTACTAAGTGCCTATGGTCCAGATGAATGGAGTAGTGGATGGTTAGTGGATGGCCACCATGTCCCAACAAGGCTGCGACGTCAGCAAGGAGGTGGAGGAGTCATGTTTTGGGCTGGAATCATTGGGAAACAGCTGGTAGGCCCCTTTAAGGTTCCTGAAGGTGTGAAAATGACCTCTGCAAAGTATATAGAGTTTCTGACTGAGAACTTTCTTCCATGGTGCAAAAAGCAAAAACGTGCCTTCAGGAGCAAAATCATCTTCATGCAGAACAATACACCATCTCATGCTGCAAAGAATACCTCTGTGCCATTGGCTGCTATGGGCATAAAAGGAGATAAACTCATGGTGTGGCCACCATCTTCCCTGACCTCAACCCTATAGAGAACCTTAGGAGTATAATCAAGCAAAAGATCTATGAGGGTGGGAGGCAGTTCACATCAAAACAGCAGCTCTGGGAGGCGACTCTGACATCATGTAAAGAAATACAAGCAGAAACTCTCCAGAAACTCACAATATCAATGGATGCAAGAATTGTGAAGGTGACATCAAAGAAGGGTTCCTGTGTTAACATGTAACTTGGCCTGTTAGGAGGTTTTGGAGTTAAATAGCTTTTTATTTCAGTGAATGTGACCTCCTGATGCTGCAAATTCAACAAATCAGCATTTTCACTTCTTTAAAACATATCAAATGTTTAGAAACTCTCCTGTGCCTAATAATGTGGAACATTGAAGATTATACTGTTATCATTGGGAGATTTCTTCAAGAAAATTCAATGTATCCTCTGACGAGTGATGACTTTTATTACACTGATGACTGTCATCTGCACCGACCATTTAGGAAAATCAGAGAAAAAGAACATTTGCACAATAATTTGGAACATGGTGTACATGTCTATGGTCCAGATCAGTCCTTACATCACTACATGTCTATGGTCCAGGTTGGTTCTTACATCACTAGGTGTCTATAGTTCAGGTTGGTTCTTAGATTTCTACGTCTATGGTCCAGGTAGGTCCTTGTCTATGGTCCAGGTGGGACCTTACATCAGTAAATGTCTATGGTCCACATTGGTCCTAACTTCACTAGATGCCTATGGTAAAGGTGGGAACGTGTCTATGGTTTGCGTTGGTTTTTACATCACTACATGCCTATGGTCCAGGTGGGACCTTACATCAGTAGATGCCTATAGTCCAGGTGGGACCTTACATCAGTAGATGCCTATAGTCCAGGTGGGACCTTACGTCAGTAGATGCCTATAGTCCAGGTGGGACCTTACATCAGTAGATGCCTATAGTCCAGGTGGGACCTTACGTCAGTAGATGCCTATAGTCCAGGTGGGACCTTACGTCAGTAGATGCCTATAGTCCAGGTGGGACCTTACGTCAGTAGATGCCTATAGTCCAGGTGGGACCTTACATCAGTAGATGCCTATAGTCCAGGTGGGACCTTACATCAGTAGATGTCTATAGTCCAGGTGGGACCTTACATCAGTAGATGCCTATAGTCCAGGTGGGACCTTACGTCAGTAGATGCCTATAGTCCAGGTGGGACCTTACGTCAGTAGATGCCTATAGTCCAGGTGGGACCTTACATCAGTAGATGCCTATAGTCCAGGTGGGACCTTACATCAGTACATGCCTATAGTCCAGGTGGGACCTTACATCAGTAGATGTCTATAGTCCAGGTGGGACCTTACATCAGTAGATGCCTATAGTCCAGGTGGGACCTTACATCAGTAGATGCCTATAGTCCAGGTGGGACCTTACATCAGTAGATGTCTATAGTCCAGGTGAGACCTTACATCACTACATGCCTATAGTCCAGGTGAGACCTTACATCAGTAGATGCCTATAGTCCAGGTGGGACCTTACGTCAGTAGATGCCTATAGTCCAGGTGGGACCTTACATCAGTAGATGCCTATAGTCCAGGTGGGACCTTACATCAGTAGATGCCTATAGTCCAGGTGGGACCTTACATCAGTAGATGCCTATAGTCCAGGTGGGACCTTACATCAGTAGATGTCTATAGTCCAGGTGGGACCTTACATCAGTAGATGTCTATAGTCCAGGTGAGACCTTACATCAGTAGATGCCTATGGTCCAGGTGGGACCTTACATCAGTAGATGCCTATAGTCCAGGTGGGACCTTACATCAGTAGATGCCTATAGTCCAGGTGGGACCTTACGTCAGTAGATGCCTATAGTCCAGGTGGGACCTTACATCAGTAGATGCCTATAGTCCAGGTGGGACCTTACATCAGTAGATGCCTATAGTCCAGGTGGGACCTTACATCAGTAGATGTCTATAGTCCAGGTGGGACCTTACGTCAGTAGATGTCTATAGTCCAGGTGGGACCTTACATCACTACATGCCTATAGTCCAGGTGGGACCTTACATCAGTAGATGTCTATAGTCCAGGTGGGACCTTACGTCAGTAGATGTCTATAGTCCAGGTGGGACCTTACATCACTACATGCCTATAGTCCAGGTGGGACCTTACGTCAGTAGATGTCTATGGTCCAGGTGGGACCTTACATCAGTAGATGTCTATGGTCCAGGTGGGACCTTACATCACTACATACCTATAGTCCAGGTGGGACCTTACATCACTACATGCCTATAGTCCAGGTGGGACCTTACATCAGTAGATGCCTATGGTCCACATTGGTCCTTATCAGTAGATGCCTATGGTCCACATTGGTCCTATCATCACTAGATGCCTATAGTCCAGGTGGGACCTTACGTCAGTAGATGCCTATGGTCCACATTGGTCCTTATCAGTAGATGTCTATGGTCCAGGTGGGACCTTATGTCAGTAGATGCCTATGGTGCACATTGGTCCTATCATCACTAGATGCCTATGGTGCAGGTGGGACCTTACGTCAGTAGATGTCTATAGTCCACATTGGTCCTATCATCACTAGATGCCTATGGTCCAGGTGGGACCTTACGTCAGTAGATGTCTATGGTCCACATTGGTCCTTATCAGTAGATGCCTATGGTCCAGGTGGGATGTTACGTCAGTAGATGCCTATGGTGCAAATTGGTCCTAACATCAGTAGATGCCTATGGTCCAGGTGGGACGTTACGTCAGTAGATGTCTATGGTGCAAATTGGTCCTAACATCAGTAGATGCCTATGGTCCAGGTGGGACGTTACGTCAGTAGATGCCTATGGTCCACATTGGTCCTATCATCAGTAGATGCCTATGGTCCACATTGGTCCTATCATCAGTAGATGCCTATGGTCCAGGTGGGACGTTACGTCAGTAGATGCCTATGGTGCACATTGGTCCTTATCAGTAGATGCCTATGGTCCACATTGGTCCTAACATCAGTAGATGCCTATGGTCCAGGTGGGACGTTACGTCAGTAGATGCCTATGGTCCACATTGGTCCTTATCAGTAGATGTCTATGGTCCAGGTGGGACGTTACGTCAGTAGATGCCTATGGTCCACATTGGTCCTTACGTCAGTAGATGCCTATGGTCCAGGTGGGACGTTACGTCAGTAGATGTCTATGGTGCAAATTGGTCCTAACATCAGTAGATGCCTATGGTCCAGGTGGGACCTTACGTCAGTAGATGTCTATGGTCCACATTGGTCCTTATCAGTAGATGCCTATGGTCCAGGTGGGATGTTACGTCAGTAGATGCCTATGGTGCAAATTGGTCCTAACATCAGTAGATGCCTATGGTCCAGGTGGGACGTTACGTCAGTAGATGTCTATGGTGCAAATTGGTCCTAACATCAGTAGATGCCTATGGTCCAGGTGGGACGTTACGTCAGTAGATGCCTATGGTCCACATTGGTCCTATCATCAGTAGATGCCTATGGTCCACATTGGTCCTATCATCAGTAGATGCCTATGGTCCAGGTGGGACGTTACGTCAGTAGATGCCTATGGTGCACATTGGTCCTTATCAGTAGATGCCTATGGTCCACATTGGTCCTAACATCAGTAGATGCCTATGGTCCAGGTGGGACGTTACGTCAGTAGATGCCTATGGTCCACATTGGTCCTTATCAGTAGATGCCTATGGTCCACATTGGTCCTAACATCAGTAGATGCCTATGGTCCAGGTGGGACGTTACGTCAGTAGATGTCTATGGTGCAAATTGGTCCTAACATCAGTAGATGCCTATGGTCCAGGTGGGACGTTACGTCAGTAGATGCCTATGGTCCACATTGGTCCTATCATCAGTAGATGCCTATGGTCCACATTGGTCCTATCATCAGTAGATGCCTATGGTCCAGGTGGGACGTTACGTCAGTAGATGCCTATGGTGCACATTGGTCCTTATCAGTAGATGCCTATGGTCCACATTGGTCCTAACATCAGTAGATGCCTATGGTCCAGGTGGGACGTTACGTCAGTAGATGCCTATGGTCCACATTGGTCCTTATCAGTAGATGTCTATGGTCCAGGTGGGACGTTACGTCAGTAGATGCCTATGGTCCACATTGGTCCTTATCAGTAGATGTCTATGGTCCAGGTGGGATGTTATGTCAGTAGATGCCTATGGTCCACATTGGTCCTTACGTCAGTAGATGCCTATGGTCCAGGTGGGACCTCGCAGTACCTGCCCAGGGTTGAGGAGGGCTTCCCCATCACCTTCTCCCTCCTCCAGTTCTGCAGAGAACTTTTCCTTCTCCCCCTCCCACACATCTATCCACATACAGTCATGCTCCATCCCTCCGATGGTTGTACGCCGGAGTGCCGGGCTCTTACCTCGGAACGCCACCTTGGCGATGCGGTCGCCCTTTCCCGTAGGTCGGTCACAGTCTTCAGGTGAACTATTAAAGCCATAGTTTGGGGGATCAGTCATCCAGCAAGGAGCAGAGCGGCTAATCCTCAGCTGCTGCCTCCAGAGCTGTGCTCCTCTGTCTCATACACTGTGCAATGAGAGGGAAGACGAGGAAGGGGGGCCGCTCCATGGAGCACCATCCTCCTCCCTCCGCACTCTCTACACCGACAACTCTGGCCCCTTTTTCCTTCCTTTTGCAGATAGGAGACCTGTAAATTATTCACAATGGTCTCACACCAGATGCAACGGTCTCTGCTTTCAGCACAATAAGCAAGAACGTATGGGGGGGGGCGATAGTCACAAAGGGTTAAGTCTACGGGGTGAGAGAAGGTAATAGGGTCATTGGGTCCGTCCTATTATTCTGTAATTACACAATATGGTGGCCTCCCCCATCCTATAACGCCACTGCCGCCAGCGGTCCCACCATTGTGGATGGTATCATGGACTACAAGACCCCCCACCCTGACGACACGCGATCTGAAGCCCCCCGGTGTCACTGTAAGGGGCTGGATGAACATGAGAGCAATTGGACTTGGAAAATATGTGTAACTGGGTTAGGAACTGGCTCGGTGATAGGAAACAAAAGATTATTACTGGACACACTCGGACAGGGTCACAGGTAACAGTGGGAACCACAGGGGTCAGTATTGGGCCCTACAGGTAACAGTGGGAACCACAGGGGTCAGTATTGGGCCCTACAGGTAACAGTGGGAACCACAGGGGTCAGTATTGGGCCCTACAGGTAACAGTGGGAACCACAGGGGTCAGTATTGGGCCCTACAGGTAACAGTGGGAACCACAGGGGTCAGTATTGGGCCCTACAGGTAACAGTGGGAACCACAGGGGTCAGTATTGGGCCCTACAGGTAACAGTGGGAACCACAGGGGTCAGTATTGGGCCCTACAGGTAACAGTGGGAACCACAGGGGTCAGTATTGGGCCCTACAGGTAACAGTGGGAACCACAGGGGTCAGTATTGGGCCCGACAGGCAACAGTGGAAACCACAGGGGTCAGTATTGGGCCCGACAGGTAACAGTGGGAACCACAGGGGTCAGTATTGGGCCCTACAGGTAACAGTGGGAACCACAGGGGTCAGTATTGGGCCCTACAGGTAATAGTAGGAACCACAGGGGTCAGCATTGGGCCCTACAGGTAACAGTGGGAACCACAGGGGTCAGTATTGGGCCCAACAGGTAACAGTGAGAACCAAAGGGGTCAGTTTTGGGCCTACAGGTAACAGTGGGGTACCACTGGGTTCAGTACTGGGTCCTACATGTAACAGTGGGGTACCACAGGGGAAAGTATTGGGCCCTACAGGTAATAGTAGGAACCACAGGGGTCAGCATTGGGCCCTACAGGTAACAGTGGGAACCACACGGGTCAGTATTGGGCCCTACAGGTAACAGTTGGAACCACACGGGTCAGTATTGGGCCCTACAGGTAACAGTGGGAACCACATGGGTCAGTATTGGGCCCGACAGGTAACAGTGGGAACCACAGGGGTCAGTTTTGGGCCGACAGGTAACAGTGAGAACCAAAGGGGTCAGTTTTGGGCCTACAGGTAACAGTGGGGTACCACTGGATTCAGTACTGGGTCCTACACGTAACAGTGGGGTACCACAGGGGAAAGTATTGGGCCCTACAGGTAACAGTGGTAGACCACAGGGGTTAGTATTGGGTCCTACAGGTAACACTGGGGTACCACAGAGGTCAGCATTGGGCCCTACAGTTAACAGCAGGGTATAGCATGGGTCAGTATTGGACCCTAAAGGTAACAGTAGGGTTCCACAGGGATCAGTATTGGGCCTACAGGTAACAGCGAAGCACCACAGGAGTCAGTACTGGCCCCTACAGGTAACAGTGGGGTACCACAGGGGTCAGTATTGTTCCCTACAGGTAGGAGTGGGTACCTCAGGGGTCAGTATTGGGCCCTGCAGGTAACATTGGAAACCACAGGAATCAGTATTGGGCACTACAGGTAACAGTGGGGTACCGCAGGTGTCAGTATTGGGCTTTACAAGTAACAGTAGGGAACCACAGGGGTCAGTATTGGGCCCTACACATAACAGTGGGGCACTACAGGGGTCAGTATTGGGCCCTCTTCTTTTTAAAATGTATTAATGACCTTGTAGGGTGCATACAGAGTAGAATTTCAATATTTGCAGATGACACTAAACTCTGCAGGGTTATCAATACAGAGCAGGATAATTTTGTATTACAGGAAGATTTATGTAAGATGGAGGCTCGGGCTGAGAAATGGCAAATGAACTTTAATATGGATAAAAGTAAGGTCATGCACTTGGGCAGAGGAACATAGTTTTACCTCTATACAAGTCACTAGTGTGAACTATAGTGTTATATAGGCTGTACATGCTGTATTATATAGGCTGTAAACGACGGTATTATTACTATGCTGTACATACTGTATTATATAGGCTGTATATGGCGGTATTATTTATATAGTGTTATATAGGCTGTACATACTGTATTATATAGGATGTATATGGCGGTATTATTACTATGCTGTACATACTGTATTATATAGGCTGTATATGGCGTTATTATTAATATAGTGTTATATAGGCTGTACATACTGTATTACATAGGCTGTAAACGACGGTATTATTATTATGCTGTATATACTGTATTATATAGGCTGTATATGGCGGTATTATTTATATAGTGTTATATAGGCTGTATATACTGTATTATATAGGCTGTATATGGCGGTATTATTACTATGCTGTACATACTGTATTATATAGGCTGTATATGGCGGTATTATTACTATGCTGTACATACTGTATTATATAGGCTGTATATGGCGGTATTATTACTAAGCTGTATATACTGTATTATATAGGCTGTATATGGCGGTATTATTACTATGCTGTACATACTGTATTATACAGGCTGTATATGGCGGTATTATTACTATGCTGTATATACTGTATTATATAGGCTGTATATGGCGGTATTATTACTATGCTGTATATACTGTAATATATAGGCTGTATATGGCGGTATTATTACTATGCTGTACATACTGTATTATATAGGCTGTATATGGCGGTATTATTACTATGCTGTACATACTGTATTATATAGGCTGTATATGGCGGTATTATTACTATAGTGTTTTATAGGCTGTACATACTGTATTACATAGGCTGTAAACGACGGTATTATTGCTATGCTGTACATACTGTATTATATAGGCTGTATATGGTGGTATTATCTATATAATGTTATATAGGCTGTACATACTGTATTATATAGGCTGTATATGGCGGTATTATTACTATGCTGTACATACTGTATTATATAGGCTGTATATGGTGGTATTATTGCTATGCTGTATATACTGTATTATATAGGCTGTATATGGCGGTATTATTACTATGCTGTACATACTGTATTATATAGGCTGTATATGGCGGTATTATTACTATGCTGTACATACTGTATTATATAGGCTGTATATGGCGGTATTATTACTATGCTGTACATACTGTATTATATAGGTTGTGTATGGCGGTATTATTACTATGCTGTATATACTGTATTATATAGGCTGTATATGGCGGTATTATTACTATGCTATACATACTGTATTATATAGGCTGTATATGGCGTTATTATTAATATAGTGTTATATAGACTGTACATACTGTATTATATAGGCTGTATATGGCGGTATTATTAGTATAGTGTTATATAAACTGTATATACTGTATTGTATGGGCTGTATATGGCGGTATTATTACTATGCTGTACATACTGTATTGTATAGGCTGTATATGGCGGTATTATTACTATGCTGTACATACTGTATTATATAGGCTGTATATGGTGGTATTATTACTATGCTGTATATACTGTATTATATAGGCTGTATATGGCGGTATTATTACTATGCTGTACATACTGTATTATATAGGTTGTATATGGCGGTATTATTACTATGCTGTATATACTGTATTATATAGGCTGTATATGGCGGTATTATTACTATGCTATACATACTGTATTATATAGGCTGTATATGGCGTTATTATTAATATAGTGTTATATAGACTGTACATACTGTATTATATAGGCTGTATATGGCGGTATTATTAGTATAGTGTTATATAAACTGTATATACTGTATTGTATGGGCTGTATATGGCGGTATTATTACTATGCTGTACATACTGTATTATATAGGCTGTATATGGCGGTATTATTACTATGCTGTATATACTGTATTATATAGGCTGTATATGGCAGCATTCTACCTGTGGTTCTGTTGTGTCAGTCTTCACTGTCAGTGTAGGATTCTATTCTGGACGCTCCATATGACAGGAGAGCTCTTCACAGGCTTCAGGACTGATTATGTTACATGTAGCAGAGCTGAGTTTGTCATATACAGTAGAGGTAGTGACTTACATAGGACTGCAGATATAACTTAACAGATGATCAACACATTCAACTCTGCTGAATGTGACATCCTATACCGGTGTATATCATTTTACAGAAAATAGTAGATGATGTTGTATGATAGTGACGGGGACTTACATAGGACTGCAGGAAATTGTACAGCACTGAAGCATATACTGATGATGAGATATAGAAGGACACATTCAGCTCTGCTACATCACATATATTTTTACTGCAGGTGCTGAATCCTCAGATACACAGTGATGGGAAGACAAAGGTGAGCAGCGGAGAGGAACATTCCCAGTCGTGTCCACCAGGGGGCGACACTGAGCCTGGAGAAATGAGCTGCTATGAATAGTGACAGGCGCGGACCCAATCCTGTCCAGTTATTTAATGGTTAAAGGCGGTGGTGTAACGTGAAGCTCAGGGGCTCCAAGAAAAAAGCTCCAACGGGGCCCCCAATTATTGCAAATCTTTAATAGCATTAGTCTTTTTCTATAGGCCAAAGGGACTTTTGGGGCCCCCCAGGCTCCGGGGCCCGGGTGTGATTGCAGCCCAAACACCGACAGACTCAGCCCGGTCTTGACCTAATACTTCTCTCAACAGACGGAGGGTTAATATTGGATCCAAACTTTGCCTGCACTGATACATTGTAACAAACTATCAGAACTGGAGAAATTATGCTACACAATATCACAATTGTCACAGGTTTACTGACATACAAACATTGTTTATTACATCACATAACACTGCTCACAGCTGAAGGTTTGTTACAGTCACATCCACATAACACTGCTCACAGCTGAAGGTTTGTTACAGTCACATCCACATAACACTGCTCACAGCTGAAGGTTTGTTACAATCACATCCACATAACACTGCTCACAGCTGAAGGTTTGTTACAATCACATCCACATAACACTGCTCACAGCTGAAGGTTTGTTACAATCACATCCACATAATACTGCTCACAGCTGAAGGTTTGTTACAGTCACATCCACATAACACTGCTCACAGCTGAAGGTTTGTTACAATCACATCCACATAACACTGCTCACAGCTGAAGGTTTGTTACAATCACATCCACATAACACTGCTCACAGCTGAAGGTTTGTTACAATCACATCCACATAACACTGCTCACAGCTGAAGGTTTGTTACAGTCACATCCACATAACACTGCTCACAGCTGAAGCTTTGTTACAATCACATCCACATAACACTGCTCACAGCTGAAGGTTTGTTACAGTCACATCCACATAACACTGCTCACAGCTGAAGGTTTGTTACAGTCACATCCACATAACACTGCTCACAGCTGAAGGTTTGTTACAGTCACATCCACACCACATAATCATCTATAAACCAAATAATTAGAAATATCTCTTCAATCTACTGTAGATCGTTACAGTGTGTCAGCGCAGATAACAAGAACCAGGTGTAATGCAGATCCAGATGGGCCCATTATACTATATGGAGGAATATGGGGATACAATATACTATATGGAGGACTATGTGGGGTGATTATAGTACATGGAGGAATATGGGGTGCATTATACTGTATGGAGGGATATAGGGTGATTATACTATATGGAGGACTATGTGGGGTGATTATAGTACATGGAGGAATATTGGGTGCATTATACTGTATGGAGGGATATAGGGTGATTATACTATATGGAGGACTATGTGGGGTGATTATAGTACATGGAGGAATATGGGGTGCATTATACTGTATGGAGGAATATGGGGTGCATTATACTATATGGAGGAATATGGGGATACAATATACTATATGGAGGACTATGTGGGGTGATTATAGTGAAGCCCCCGCCTGTGTAGAACATGGCTGGCCTCCTGTGCTCTCTCGTGCTCCTCCTGTGCTGTCATCGGGATACCCTCTGCTGACTACCGCTGACTCTCTCCCTGCGGTGCCTGGCTCCCTGGTAAGTGACTGAAGTCTCCACGGTGTTCCGAGGTTCTCCACTTGGCCTGCTGCACTCTAGTGGACACGGACTCCGGTGTCCAGTGGTTGCTCGGGGGTGAACCTAACGCTGGCTCCACAGTCCTCCACTATTCTACTTCTTGTCCTTGCCTCTCGTCCCCACTCTTGGGCCTCACAGGGCTACTGGAGACTGGTCAGGGTGACTGGCTCGGGCCTAACGTGACACCGAACACCAGCACTTCTTTGCAGCTCTTTTAGCGTCTGCACACACTCTGTCTAGCTCCGCCCCCAGCACCAGTATTTATAGGGGATCCTGCCTAAAAGCAGCAGGTTGAGCTCCCCCTACTGTGCTGGGGTGAAAGGTGTTGCATGTAACTGTGTACCTGCTGTGGAAACCCATCCATGCTGCCGGTGAGACTGTGGGTACCTGTGGTTAACAGGGCGCTACACATTATACTATGTGGAGGACTATATGGTGCATTATACTATATGGAGGATTCTGTTGGGGCCCATTATACTATATGGAGGACTATGGGGGTGCATTATACTATATGGAGGACTATGGGGGGTCATTATACTATATGGAGGACTATGGGGGGTCATTTTACTAAATGGAGGAATATGGGGTGTATTATAATGTATGGAGGACTATGGGGGTGCATTATACTATATGGAGGACTATGGGGGTGCATTATACTATATGGAGGACTATGGGGGGTCATTTTACTAAATGGAGGAATATGGGGTGTATTATAATGTATGGAGGACTATGGGGGTGCTTTATACTAAATGGTAGACTATGAGGGAGCATTATAATATTTGGAGGGCTCTGTGGAGGAATGGTAATACTTGGAGGGCTATGAGGAAATATTTATACTCTATGGAGGGCTCTTTGAGGGCCTTATACTGTATGGAGGGATAGTGGGGGCCATTATACTGTGTGGAGGGATAGTGGGGGCCATTATACTGTATGGAGGGATAGTGGGGGCCATTATTACTGATATGGAGGGATAGTGGGGGCCATTATACTGTGTGGAGGGATAGTGGGGGCCATTATACTGTATGGAGGATAGTGGGGGCCATTATACTGTTGGGGATGATAGTGGGGGCCATTTACTGTGTGGAGGGATATGGGGGCCATTATACTGTATGGAGGATATGGGGGCATTATACTTATGGAGGATATGGGGGCATTATACTGTATGGAGGGATAGTAGGGGCCATTATACTGTATGGAGGGATAGTAAGGCCCATTATACTGTATGGAGGCATAGTGGGGGCCATTATACTGTATGGAGGGATAGTGGGGGCCATTATACTGTATGGAGGGATAGTGGGGGCCATTATACTGTATGGAGGGATAGTAAGGGCTATTATACTGTATGGAGGATAGTGGGGACCATTATACTGTGTGGAGGGATAGTAGGGGCCATTATACTGTATGGAGTGATAGTGGGGGCCATTATACTGTGTGGAGGGATAGTGGGGGCCATTATACTGTATGGAGGGATAGTGGGGGCCAATTATACTGTATGGAAGGATAGTGGGGGCCATTATACTGTACGGAGGGATAGTGGGGCCATTATACTTATGGAGGGATAGTGGGGCCATTATACTTATGGAGGGATAGTGGGGCCATTATACTGTATGGAGGGATAGTGGGGGCCATTATACTGTATGGAGGGATATGGGGGCCATTATACTGTATGGAGGGATAGTGGGGGCCACATACTGTATGGAGGGATAGTGGGGGCCAAAATACTGTAGTGGAGGGATAGTGGGGGCCATTATACTGTATGGAGGGTATAGTGGGGGCCATTATACTGTGTGGAGGGATATTGTGGGCCATTATACTGTATGGGGGATAGTGGGGCCATTATACTGTATGGAGGGATAGTGGGGGCCATTATACTGTATGGAGGATAGTGGGGGCCATTATACATTATGGAGGAATAGTGGGGGCCATTATACTGTATGGGGGACTAGTAGGGGCCATTATACTTTGATGGAGGGATAGTGGGGCCATTATACTGTATGGAGGGATAGTGGAGCCATTATACTGTGTGGAGGGATAGTGGGGGCCATTATACTTTAAGGAGGGATAGTGGGGGCCATTAAAACTGTATGGAGGGATAGTGGGGGCCATTATACTGTATGGAGGGATAGTGGGGGCCATTAGACTGTATGGGGGATAGTGGGGGCCATTATACTGTATGGAGGGATAGTGGGGGACATTAGTACTGTATGGGGGGATAGTGGGGCCATTATACTGTATGGAGGGATAGTGGGAGTAATATATGGGGGGATCAATGTGTGGGGATTATCATTTGCAGAATGTGGGGAGTTTGAGGGGGACAGTAGGGTCCTTTATCATTTGGGGGGCTATTATTGGGATTATCTTTTTGTTGTGTTGGAAATATAAAGTGAGATAGTGGGGGCCATTATACTTTAAGGAGGGATAGTGGGGGCCATTATACTGTATGGAGGGATAGTGGGGGCCATTATACTGTATGGAGGGATAGTGGGGGACATTAGACTGTTATGGAGGGATAGTGGGGGCCATTATACTGTATGGAGGGATAGTGGGGGACATTAGACTGTATGGAGGGATAGTGGGGGCCATTATACTGTATGGAGGGATAGTGGAGTAATATTGGGGGAATCATACTGTGTTGGGGTCATCATTCACTGATGGGGTAGTTGAGGGGGTTACAGTAGGGTCCTCATCATTTGGGGGGCTCTTTTATTGGTATCTTATTTTTTGTTGGAAATAAAAAGGAATCTAGGGGCTGCAATAGGAGAAAAATTACTTTGAAAGGGTTGCAAAGTTGTGAGAAGTTCCAATGAGACTCAGCAGAGGGAGGGGTAAATTACAACTGCCCCATGATTTCAATCGTACAGTGAGCTATCACCAGCCATAGTCCTGTATTAACTCATTTATTGTATTATATTATATGTCGGATGTATATACCGTAGTGGTGTACAGTGATATCCCCGGCTGTAGCTGTGGGATGTGTCAGTTGTGTACAGTGTGATATCCCGGCTGTAGCTGTGGGATGTGTCAGTTGTGTACAGTGATATCCCCGGCTGTAGCTGTGGGATGTGTCAGTTGTGTACAGTGATATCCCCGGCTGTAGCTGTGGGATGTATCAGTTGTGTACAGTGATATCCTCGGCTGTAGCTGTGGGATGTGTCAGTTGTGTACAGTGTGATATCCCTGGCTGTAGCTGTGGGATGTGTCAGTTGTGTACAGTGATATCCCCGGCTGTAGCTGTGGGATGTGTCAGTTGTGTACAGTGATATCCCCGGCTGTAGCTGTGGGATGTGTCAGTTGTGTACAGTGATATCCCCGGCTGTAGCTGTGGGATGTGTCAGTTGTATACAGTGATATCCCCGGCTGTAGCTGTGGGATGTGTCAGTTGTGTACAGTGATATCCTCGGCTGTAGCTGTGGGATGTGTCAGTTGTGTACAGTGATATCCCCGGCTGTAGCTGTGGGATGTGTCAGTTGTGTACAGTGATATCCCCGGCTGTAGCTGTGGGATGTGTCAGTTGTGTACAGTGATATCCTCGGCTGTAGCTGTGGGATGTGTCAGTTGTGTACAGTGATATCCCCGGCTGTAGCTGTGGGATGTGTCAGTTGTATACAGTGATATCCCCGGCTGTAGCTGTGGGATGTGTCAGTTGTGTATAGTGATATCCCCGGCTGTAGCTGTGGGATGTGTCAGTTGTGTACAGTGATATCCTCGGCTGTAGCTGTGGGATGTGTCAGTTGTGTACAGTGATATCCCCGGCTGTAGCTGTGGGATGTGTCAGTTGTGTACAGTGATATCCCCGGCTGTAGCTGTGGCATGTGTCAGTTGTGTACAGTGATATCCCCGGCTGTAGCTGTGGGATGTGTCAGTTGTGTACAGTGATATCCCCGGCTGTAGCTGTGGGATGTGTCAGTTGTGTACAGTGATATCCTCGGCTGTAGCTGTGGGATGTGTCAGTTGTGTACAGTGATATCCCTGGCTGTAGCTGTGGGATGTGTCAGTTGTGTACAGTGATATCCCGGCTGTAGCTGTGGGATGTGTCAGTTGTGTACAGTGATATCCTCGGCTGTAGCTGTGGGATGTGTCAGTTGTGTATAGTGATATCCCCGGCTGTAGCTGTGGGATGTATCAGTTGTGTACAGTGATATCCTCGGCTGTAGCTGTGGGATGTGTCAGTTGTGTACAGTGATATCCCCGGCTGTAGCTGTGGGATGTGTCAGTTGTGTACAGTGATTTCCTCGGCTGTAGCTGTGGGATGTGTCAGTTGTGTACAGTGATATCCCCGGCTGTAGCTGTGGGATGTGTCAGTTGTGTACAGTGATATCCCCGGCTGTAGCTGTGGGATGTGTCAGTTGTGTACAGTGATATCCCCGGCTGTAGCTGTGGGATGTGTCAGTTGTGTACAGTGATTTCCTCGGCTGTAGCTGTGGGATGTGTCAGTTGTGTACAGTGATATCCCCGGCTGTAGCTGTGGGATGTGTCAGTTGTGTACAGTGATATCCCCGGCTGTAGCTGTGGGATGTGTCAGTTGTGTACAGTGATATCCCCGGCTGTAGCTGTGGGATGTGTCAGTTGTGTACAGTGATATCCCCGGCTGTAGCTGTGGGATGTGTCAGTTGTGTACAGTGATATCCCGGCTGTAGCTGTGGGATGTGTCAGTTGTGTGCGGTGTCTGTTGCTCGGTGACGGTTTGTTGTGTTGCTGTCGGTGCAGGGACAGTTATTCTCAGGCCGACCGTCGCGATCCTCCACCTGCTGTCGGGGTCTTGGATTACAGATGGCGTCCAGGAGTGCGGGCACCCTCCTCACCCAGCACAATGCCACCTACATCCCTCCGCCCCTCATGCCCGGGTGAGTGTATGATGGTGGGGGGGTCACAGATACGCCTTCACCACCGGTCACTGGACTTGTTATAGACTCTGTAAATCGCTGTCATCACATTACATGCTCCTGTATGGAAAATATTCACTCTGTATTCCCAGGAGACTAGGAAGCTGAGATACATGCTCCTGTATGTAAGATCTTCACTCTGTATTCCCTGGAGACTAGGAAGCTGAGATACATGCTCCTGTATGTAAGATCTTCACTCTGTATTCCCTGGAGACTAGGAAGCTGAGATACATGCTCCTGTATGTAAGATCTTCACTCTGTATTCCCTGGAGACTAGGAAGCTGAGATACATGCTCCTGTATGTAGGATCTTTACTCTGTATTCTCTGGAGACCAGGAAGCTGAGATACATGCTCTTGTATGTAGGATCTTCACTGTATTCCCAGGAGACTAGGAAGCTGAGATACATGCTCCTGTATGTAGGATCTTCATTGTGTGGTCCCAGTAGATTAGGAAGCTGAGATAAATGCTCCTGTATGTAAGATCTTCACTCTATTACCCGGAGACTAGGAAGCTGAGATATATGCTCCTGTATGTAGGATCTTCACTGTATTCCCAGGAGACTAGGAAGCTGAGATACATGCTCCTGTTTGTAGGATCTTCACTCTGTATTCCCAGGAGACTAGGAAGCTGAGATACATGCTCCTGTATGTAGGATCTTCACTCTGTATTCCCAGGAGACTAGGAAGCTGAGATACATGCTCCTGTATGTAGGATCTTCACTCTGTATTCCCAGGAGACTAGGAAGCTAAGATACATGCTCCTGTATGTATGATATTCACTCTGTATTCCCAGGAGACAAGGAAGCTGAGATACATGCTCCTGTATTTAGGATCTTCACTGTATTCCCAGGAGACTAGGAAGCTGAGATACATGCTCCTGTATGTAGGATCTGCACTGTATTCCCAGGAGACTAGAAAGCTGAGATACATGCTCCTGTATGTAGGATCTTCACTGTATTCCCAGTAGACTAGGAAGCTGAGATACATGCTCCTGTATGTAAGATCTTCACTCTGTATTCCCAGGAGACTAGGAAGCTGAGATACATGCTCCTGTATGTGGGATCTTCACTCTGTATTCCAGGAGACTAGGAAGCTGAGATACATGCTCCTGTATGTAGGATCTTCACTCTGTAGTCCCTGGAGACTAGGAAGCTGAGATACATGCTCCTGTATGTGGGATCTTCACTCTGTATTCCCAGGAGACTAGGAAGCTGAGATGTATGCTCCTGTATGTAAGATCTTCATTCTGTATTCCCAGGAGACCAGGAAGCTGAGATACATGCTCCTGTATGTAGGATCTTCACTCTGTATTCCCAGGAGACTAGGAAGCTGAGATACATGCTCCTGTATGTATGATATTCACTCTGTATTCCCAGGAGACTAGTAAGCTGAGATACATGCTCCTGTATTTAGGATCTTCACTGTATTCCCAGGAGACTAGGAAGCTGAGATATATGCTCCTGTATGTAAGATCTTCATTCTGTATTCCCAGGAGACCAGGAAGCTGAGATACATGCTCCTGTATGTAGGATCTTCACTCTGTAGTGCCTGGAGACTAGGAAGCTGAGATACATGCTCCTGTATGTAGGATCTTTACTCTGTATTCCCAGGAGGCTAGAAAGCTGAGATACATGCTCCTGTATGTAGGATCTTTGCTCTGTATTCCCAGGAGACTAGGAAGCTGAGACATATGCTCCTGTATGTAGGATCTTTGCTCTGTATTCCCAGGAGACTAGGAAGCTGAGACATATGCTCCTGTATGTAGGATCTTTACTCTGTATTCCCAGGAGGCTAGAAAGCTGAGATACATGCTCCTGTATGTAGGATCTTTGCTCTGTATTCCCAGGAGACTAGGAAGCTGAAATACATGCTCCTGTATGTAGGATCTTCACTCTGTAGTCCCTGGAGACTAGGAAGCTGAGATACATGCTCCTGTATGTAGGATCTTCACTCTGTATTCCCATTAGACTAGGAAGCTGAGATACATGCTCCTGTATGTAAGATCTTCACTCTATTACCCGGAGACTAGAAAGCTGAGATACATGCTCCTGTATGTGGGATCTTCACTCTGTAGTCCCTGGAGACTAGGAAGCTGAGATACATGCTCCACATGTAAGATCTTCACTCTGTATTCCCAGGAGACTAGGAAGCTGAGATACATGCTCCTGTATGTAAGATCTTCACTTTGTATTCCCAGGAGACTAGGAAGCTGAGATCTAAGCTGCTGTTTGCAGGGTTCTCACTTTCTTGTAATCTGGATGATGAGCTCAGGGGCCTGCAGAGACTTCACTTTTGCTGCCTTTTTTATATTCTCATAAAAAAATATTCAGTAGAAAGCTGAGGTTTAAGCTGCTGTATGTGGGAGCTGTAGAGCTGCTTTACGCAAGTTGTTCTTTTCTTCAAGACTGAGAAAGAGATTAAGGCTGCTGTTTGATATTTTGTGCCCCAACCTCATGAAGTCACAGGTAAGGTGCACAGAAGTTGAGATCTGGAGTCCTGTATGTTGGGGTCTCACACATCAGTCCTTCATTGGCTTTTGTGATATTGTATTCCCCTTTTACAAAATTATCCACAGCAGCCAAGGAAGTTGAGATCTGGGGTCCTGTATGTCAAGTTTGTACATATGATATCAAGGTTTTTTTTTATATATAGTTTTTTTTATTATTTGCAGCAGTCAAGAAGGCTGAGATCTGAGGTCCTGTATGGCACAGCGCTGCATCTTTCATTGGCTTGTGTCATAGTCAATTCGCCAGCGAAGGAAGCAGAGTTCTGGGGTCCTGTATGTCAATTTTAGACATATCAAACCATTAGGTTTTTTATATATAGTTTTTTTCTTTATTATTTGCAGCAATCAAGGAACCTGAGATCTGGGATGCTGTATGTAACGGTGCTGCTGCTGCCTTCATTGGATTTAGTGAAATTTTACTCCCCTCTTAAAAATTGATCCACATAAATCAAGGAAGCTGAGATCTATGGTCCTGTATGTCAGGTTTTGCCATATCATATCTTTATTAGTTTTATTATTTTGCAGCAGTCACGGAAGCTGAGATCTGGGGTGCTGTATGTATAAGTGCTGCCTCCTTTTCTACCTTCCTGTCCCTTCTCACCTGAAGTCATCAAAACCCTAAAAGCTGAGATCTAGGATGCTGTATGCCATAGTGCTGCCTCTTTCCTTCCTGTCCCTTTACCATGCTGAGATTTGAGCTGCTGTATGTTGGTCATCACACTGTTGAGCCTCCATACGTCTTTCAGATTCCTTAATTTCACTGGTATCTGCGATGATGAGCTCTGGGGTGCTGTATGTAATGGTGCTGCCTTTTTCATTAGATGTACTAAATAATCCTCAGCGGTCAAGGAAGCTGAGATTTGGGGTCCTGTATGTCAGGTTTTCTTTTTTAATATTTTATTTTATATAATTTGCAGCAGCCAAGGAAGCTGAGATCTAGGATGCTGTATGTCATTGTGCTGCCTCTTTCCTTCCTGTCCATTTACCAAGCTGAGATTTGAGCTGCTGTATGCGGGTCATCAACATCACACTGTTGAGCCTCCATACTTCTTTCAGTTCCCTTTATTTCACTGGGATCTGCGGCGCTGAGCTCTGGGGTGCTGTATGTTGCTTTTCGTGGTCCTCATGCTTTAGATTGGGTTTAACTGTCCCTGGGCTGCTTGTGACTAGGAAACACTATGGTCAGTGCAACAGGAGGAGAATTCAACATACAGGACCTCATATCTGAGCTTCGGTCAAAATGTGGAACGTATTCCGTTTGGGGGTTAATTAACCCTCGTTGTGTCGGGGATTATTCTGCGTTTTGCCCGGAGCCAGAAACACGTTATTGCTGTTTAATTAGAACCATTCAATTATTTATTCATTGTGGATTAATAATTGATGGCGGCAGCACGGCGTCCCCGGCCGGGGTCATAGGTCACCGGCGATACTCAGCCAGATCTAGGGCAGATTAAGGCGTCATAAAGGGGCAGTGCACCAAAAACCATAACAAAACCGTATAGGGGCCACCGGTGGAGCTCAAGGGCCCCGATGTGAAACTGCAACAGGGCCCCCAATTATTGCAAGTCTTTAATAGCATTAGTCTTGTTCTATAGGCCAGAGGGACTTTTGGGGCCCGCGTGCGATTGCAACCCCTGCACCCATTGTAGTTACGACCCGAAGGCTACATAGTCGGGGAGCTGAACCCCATCGGTGGAACATAAATCCCAATTGTGTTGGAACACATCGGTCATCTTGAGCTAAGTCACCTCCAGGATTATTAAAACTTTACTACGTTTTTTCAAAAACAGCGCCACCCCTGTCTACAGGCCGCATGTGGTATTACAGAAATATGCTAAAAATAAAACTTGATAAACAGCGCCCCCCCTTGTCTATAGGTTGTATGTGGTATTGCAGCTGAGCTCTACTGAGAGGAGTCCAACTGGAGTAGTACATGAGCCACAGATGAGGGGCGCTATTTCTATAATCCCGTACACCTGAGGTTGGTGGGTGCCATTACCTGCAATGATAGGATCTAAAGTAGATCCCAAAAAGTTATCCAAACTCCACAAACCTTCTTCTAGGGTAGAAGATAATTCTGCGCCCCACAGATATGATGACTGCAGTACTGGACACAGCCACATGTCAGGGGGAGGCGCTGTGTGCTACAACAGTGAAGGTGCTGATGAGTTCACCGGTGATGGTGGACAGAGAATCAGACCTCCGCTATATGTGACAAGTCTATGCAGATGGTAATCTGTCCCGGGACATGTCTCCTGATACAGTTAGGCTGCGTTCACACTCGGCGACGTTGATCCGTTTGCAGTGGATTTATCATTTCTGGAGAATCCGGGGGAGGTTTTCAGCTGATCCATTTCTGCTGTGTTGTATGGGAAAGTAGATCCAGATTCCAGCTGAAAAAGAGGATAAAACGGATGGAAAGTCCAGAGTGTGAGGCACTGCGAGGTTCACACCGAGCAACCGGGTAGAACAAGACGTGTAGACACCAGGGAGAGAGGCACTGCGAGGATCACACCGAGCACCCGGGGAGAACAAGACGTGTAGACACCAGAGAGAGAGGCACTGCGAGGATCACACCGAGCACCCGGGGAGAACAAGATGTGTAGACACCAGGGAGAGAGGCACTGCGAGGATCACACCGAGCACCTGGGGAGAACAAGACGTGTAGACACCAGAGAGAGAGGCACTGCGAGGTTCACACCGAGCAACCGGGTAGAACAAGACGTGTAGACACCAGGGAGAGAGGCACTGCGAGGATCACACCGAGCACCCGGGGAGAACAAGACGTGTAGACACCAGAGAGAGAGGCACTGCGAGGATCACACCGAGCACCCGCGGAGAACAAGACGTGTAGACACCAGAGAGAGAGGCACTGCGAGGATCACACCGAGCACCCGCGGAGAACAAGACGTGTAGACACCAGAGAGAGAGACACTGTGAGGATCACACCGAGCAACCGGGTAGAACAAGAAGTGTAGACACCAGGGAGAGAGGCACTGCGAGGATCACACCGAGCACCCGGGGAGAACAAGACGTGTAGACACCAGAGAGAGAGGCACTGCGAGGATCACACCGAGCACCCGGGGAGAACAAGATGTGTAGAAACCAGGGAGAGAGGCACTGCGAGGATCACACCGAGCACCTGGGGAGAACAAGACGTGTAGACACCAGAGAGAGAGGCACTGCGAGGTTCACACCGAGCAACCGGGTAGAACAAGACGTGTAGACACCAGGGAGAGAGGCACTGCGAGGATCACACCGAGCACCCGGGGAGAACAAGACGTGTAGACACCAGAGAGAGAGGCACTGCGAGGATCACACCGAGCACCCGCGGAGAACAAGACGTGTAGACACCAGAGAGAGAGGCACTGCGAGGATCACACCGAGCACCCGGGGAGAACAAGACGTGTAGACACCAGAGAGAGAGACACTGTGAGGATCACACCGAGCACCTGGGGAGAACAAGACGTGTAGACACCAGAGAGAGAGGCACTGCGAGGTTCACACCGAGCAACCGGGTAGAACAAGACGTGTAGACACCAGGGAGAGAGGCACTGCAAGGATCACACCGAGCACCCGGGGAGAACAAGACGTGTAGACACCAGAGAGAGAGGCACTGCGAGGATCACACCGAGCACCCGGGGAGAACAAGACGTGTAGACGCTAGGGAGAGAGGCACTGCGAGGATCACACCGAGCACCCGGGGAGAACAAGACGTGTAGACACCAGGGAGATAGGCACTGCGAGGATCACACCGAGCACCCGGGGAGAACAAGACGTGTAGACACCAGGGAGAGAGGCACTGCGAGGATCACACCGAGCACCCGGGAGAACAAGACGTGTAACACCAGGAGAGAGGCACTGCGAGGTTCAACGAGCACCGGGAGAAAGAGTGTAGACACAGAGAGAGGCACTGCGAGGATTCAACGAGCACTGAGGAGAACAAGCGTAGAGACCCAGAGAGAGAGGACTGCGAGGATCACACGAGCACCGAGGAGAACAAGACATGTAGACACCAGAGGAGAGAGGCACTGCGAGGATCACACCGAGCACCGGGAGAACAAGACGTGTAGACACCAGAGAGAGAGGCACTGCGAGGATCACACCGAGCACCGAGGAGAACAAGACATGTAGACACCAGGGAGAGAGGCACTGCGAGGATCACACCGAGCACCCGGGGAGAACAAGACGTGTAGACACCAGGGAGAGAGGCACTGCGAGGTTCACACGAGCAACCGGGAGAACAAGACGTGTAGACACCAGGGAGAGAGGCACTGTGAGGATCACACCGAGCACCGCGGGAGAACAAGACGTGTAGACACCAGGGAGAGAGGCACTGCGAGGTTCACACGAGCACCGAGGAGAACAAGACTGTAGACACCAGGGAGAGAGGCACTGCGAGGATCACACCGAGCACCCAAGGAGAACAAGACGTGTAGACACCAGAGAGAGGCACTGGAGGTTCACACCGAGCACCTGAAGAGAACAAGACATGTAGACACCAGGGAGAGAGGCACTGCGAGGTTCACACCGAGCACCTGGGAGAACAAGACGTGTAGACACCAGAGGAGAGAGGCACTGCGAGGTTCACACCGAGCACCGGAGAACAAGACTGTAGACACCAGGAGAGAGGCACTGCAAGGTCACACCGAGCACCCGAGGAGAACAAGACATGTAGACACCAGGGAGAGAGGCACTGCGAGGATTCACACCGAGCACCCGGGAGAACAAGACGTGTAGACACCAGAGAGAGAGGCACTGCGAGGTCCACCGAGCACCGAGGAGAACAAGACGTGTAGACACCAGGGAGAGAGGCACTGCGAGGATCACACCGAGCACCGGGAGAACAAGACGTGTAGACACCAGAGAGAGAGGCACTGCGAGGATCACACCGAGCACCGGTGAGAACAAGACGTGTAGACACCAGAGAGAGAGGCACTGCGAGGTTCCACCGAGCACCGGGGAGAACAAGACGTGTAGACACCAGGGAGAGAGGCACTGCGAGGATCACACCGAGCACACGGGAGAACAAGACGTGTAGACACCAGGAGGAGAGGCACTGCGAGGATCACACCGAGCACCCGGGGAGAACAAGACGTGTAGACACCAGGGAGAGAGGCACTGCGAGGATCACACCGAGCACCCGGGAGAACAAGACGTGTAGACACCAGGGAGAGAGGCACTGCGAGGATCACACCGAGCACCCGAGGAGAACAAGACGTGTAGACACCAGGGAGAGAGGCACTGCGAGGATCACACCGAGCACCCGGGGAGAACAAGACGTGTAGACACCAGAGAGAGAGGCACTGCGAGGATCACACCGAGCACCCGGGGAGAACAAGACGTGTAGACACCAGGGAGAGAGGCACTGCGAGGATCACACCGAGCACCCGGGGAGAACAAGACGTGTAGACACCAGGGAGAGAGGCACTGCGAGGATCACACCGAGCACCCGGGGAGAACAAGACGTGTAGACACCAGGGAGAGAGGCACTGCGAGGCTCGGACCCTGCTGATAGAACGGACCCCTCTGATAGAACGGACCCCTCTGATAGAACGGACCCCTCTGATAGAACGGACCCCTCTGATAGAATGGACTCCACTTCTCTTAAAAACGCAACAGTTTCCATTTCAGTCATAAAAAGCCAAAACCAAGAGATTTTCATTGAGAAACTATGGTATTTCAGGAAACCCTTTTTTTCCCTGAATGGTTTTGCTTTTATCTTCGGCCCTCGCGGCCTTTATCTCCCGCCCTCGCGGCTTTTATCTCCCGCCCTCGCAGCTTTTATCTCCAGCCCTCGCGGCTTTTATCTCCTGCCCTCGCGGCCTTTATCTCCTGCCCTCGCGGCTTTTATCTCCTGTCCTCGCGGCTTTTATCTCCCGCCCTCGCGGCTTTTATCTCCCGCCCTCGCGGCTTTTATCTCCGGCCCTCGCGGCTTTTATCTCCGGCCCTCGCGGCTTTTATCTCCGGCCCTCGCGGCTTTTATCTCCGGCCCTCGCGGCTTTTATCTCCGGCCCTCGCGGCTTTTATCTCGGCCCTCGCAGCTTTTATCTTCGGCCCTCGCGGCCTTTATCTCCTGCCCTCGCGGCTTTTATCTCCGGCCCTCGCGGCTTTTATCTCCGGCCCTCGCGGCTTTTATCTTCGGCCCTCGCGGCCTTTATCTCCTGCCCTCGCGGCTTTTATCTCCGGCCCTCGCGGCTTTTATCTACCGCCCTCGCAGCTTTTATCTTCGGCACTCGCGGCCTTTATCTCCTGCCCTCGCGGCTTTTATCTCCGGCCCTCGAGGCTTTTATCTCCGGCCCTCGCGGCTTTTATCTCCGGCCCTCGCGGCTTTTATCTCCGGCCCTCGCGGCTTTTATCTCCGGCCCTCGCGGCTTTTATCTCCCGCCCTCGCGGCTTTTTATATCCAGGCTTAAATAGAAAATCTGCTGCGTTTCTGAGAGAAGCAGCGTCCATTCTACCAGGGTGTTTTCATCATTGAAAGTTGTTGGGTTTTTGTTGCTTTTGTGATGAATGATACAAAATTTATGAAACATGTACTGTACAGCAAAAAAGCAGCAATAAAATTTAAAAAAATGCGTAAAAAAAAGTTGCAAAAACAAAAAAAAAGCAGCTAAAATGTAATAAAACAACTAAAAATGCAACAAAAACACAGGAAAATAATCAGCAAAAATGCAACAAAAATGTAACAAAATAATCAGCAAAAATGCAACAAAATCATAGCAAAATAATCAGCAAAAAATGCAACAAAAATGTAACAAAATAATCAGCAAAAATGCAACAAAATCATAGCAAAATAATCAGCAAAAATGCAACAAAATACAGCAAAAATGCAAAACAAAGCAGTATAAATGCAGTTTCCTTGGTGGAGATGAATATTTCATCAGTGGTTACATAATCCGGGGATCTGGTGCCTCCATCACTGATCACCGTCCTGACCTCATTCTGGGAGCCTAAAGTCCCCCCCCCCCCCGAGCAGAGCGGGTGAGGGCCGAGGATTGCGGGATACAACTCATTGATCCAATTGGGTCTCATTATAAATATGGCAGCGTTTGGCTTTTCCAGGCTCTTTATCTCCCAGCACATTGTTGTCTGGAGGTGACTGAGAGTCTGTCAGTGAGCTCACTGTGCTGTAGAGAGATTGTAAGGATTCTTTAGGGCAGCACCTGGACCAAATCTACTGTGTTATGAATTTCATGTGTATTTATATATGGGTATATATATATATATGTACGGGTCTATCTGACCACCCCTCAGCAGATTTATGACCACATCACAGTGCAGCTGAGCTTTGATGTGGTCTATCATTATAAATGATCACAGAAGAGTTCCAGCCTCCAGTACAGGAGGAGCTCGCTGACTGAGCCTCAGTGTCCTCACTCTACAGTACAGGAGGAGCTCGCTGACTGACCCTCAGTGTCCTCACTCTACAATACAGGAGGAGCTCGCTGACTGACCCTCAGTGTCCTCACTCTACAATACAGGAGGAGCTCGCTGACTGAGCCTCAGTGTCCTCACTCTACAATACAGGAGGAGCTCGCTGACTGAGCCTCAGTGTCCTCACTCTACAATACAGGAGGAGCTCGCTGACTGAGCCTCAGTGTCCTCACTCTACAATACAGGAGGAGCTCGCTGACTGAGCCTCAGTGTCCTCACTCTACAATACAGGAGGAGCTCGCTGACTGAGCCTCAGTGTCCTCACTCTACAATACAGGAGGAGCTCGCTGACTGACCCTCAGTGTCCTCACTCTACAATACAGGAGGAGCTCGCTGACTGACCCTCAGTGTCCTCACTCTACAGTACAGGAGGAGCTCGCTGACTGACCCTCAGTGTCCTCACTCTACAGTACAGGAGGAGCTCGCTGACCGAGCCTCAGTGTCCTCACTCTACAATACAGGAGGAGCTCGCTGACCGAGCCTCAGTGTCCTCACTCTACAATACAGGAGGAGCTCGCTGACTGACCCTCAGTGTCCTCACTCTACAATACAGGAGGAGCTCGCTGACTGACCCTCAGTGTCCTCACTCTACAGTACAGGAGGAGCTCGCTGACTGACCCTCAGTGTCCTCACTCTACAATACAGGAGGAGCTCGCTGACTGACCCTCAGTGTCCTCACTCTACAATACAGGAGGAGCTCGCTGACCGAGCCTCAGTGTCCTCACTCTACAATACAGGAGGAGCTCGCTGACTGACCCTCAGTGTCCTCACTCTACAATACAGGAGGAGCTCGCTGACTGAGCCTCAGTGTCCTCACTCTACAATACAGGAGGAGCTCGCTGACTGAGCCTCAGTGTCCTCACTCTACAATACAGGAGGAGCTCGCTGACTGACCCTCAGTGTCCTCACTCTACAATACAGGAGGAGCTCGCTGACTGAGTCTCAGTGTCCTCACTCTACAGTACAGGAGGAGCTCGCTGACTGACCCTCAGTGTCCTCACTTTACAATACAGGAGGAGCTCGCTGACTGAGCCTCAGTGTCCTCACTCTACAATACAGGAGGAGCTCGCTGACTGACCCTCAGTGTCCTCACTCTACAATACAGGAGGAGCTCGCTGACTGACCCTCAGTGTCCTCACTCTACAATACAGGAGGAGCTCGCTGACTGAGCCTCAGTGTCCTCACTCTACAATACTGGAGGAGCTCGCTGACTGACCCTCAGTGTCCTCACTCTACAATACAGGAGGAGCTCGCTGACTGACCCTCAGTGTCCTCACTCTACAATACAGGAGGAGCTCGCTGACTGACCCTCAGTGTCCTCACTCTACAATACAGGAGGAGCTCGCTGACTGAGCCTCAGTGTCCTCACTCTACAATACAGGAGGAGCTCGCTGACTGACCCTCAGTGTCCTCACTCTACAATACTGGAGGAGCTCGCTGACTGAGCCTCAGTGTCCTCACTCTACAGTACAGGAGGAGCTCGCTGACTGAGCCTCAGTGTCCTCACTCTACAATACAGGAGGAGCTCGCTGACTGAGCCTCAGTGTCCTCACTCTACAATACAGGAGGAGCTCGCTGACTGACCCTCAGTGTCCTCACTCTACAATACAGGAGGAGCTCGCTGACTGACCATCAGTGTCCTCACTCTACAATACAGGAGGAGCTCGCTGACTGACCCTCAGTGTCCTCACTCTACAATACAGGAGGAGCTCGCTGACTGAGCCTCAGTGTCCTCACTCTACAATACTGGAGGAGCTCGCTGACTGACCCTCAGTGTCCTCACTCTACAATACAGGAGGAGCTCGCTGACTGACCCTCAGTGTCCTCACTCTACAATACTGGAGGAGCTCGCTGACTCAGCCTCAGTGTCCTCACTCTACAATACAGGAGGAGCTCGCTGACTGAGCCTCAGTGTCCTCACTCTACAATACAGGAGGAGCTCGCTGACCCTCAGTGTCCTCACTCTACAATACAGGAGGAGCTCGCTGACTGAGCCTCAGTGTCCTCACTCTACAATACAGGAGGAGCTCGCTGACTGACCCTCAGTGTCCTCACTCTACAGTACAGGAGGAGCTCGCTGACTGACCCTCAGTGTCCTCACTCTACAGTACAGGAGGAGCTCGCTGACTGACCCTCAGTGTCCTCACTCTACAATACAGGAGGAGCTCGCTGACTGACCCTCAGTGTCCTCACTCTACAGTACAGGAGGAGCTCGCTGACTGACCCTCAGTGTCCTCACTCTACAGTACAGGAGGAGCTCGCTGACCGAGCCTCAGTGTCCTCACTCTACAATACAGGAGGAGCTCGCTGACCGAGCCTCAGTGTCCTCACTCTACAATACAGGAGGAGCTCGCTGACTGACCCTCAGTGTCCTCACTCTACAATACAGGAGGAGCTCGCTGACCGAGCCTCAGTGTCCTCACTCTACAATACAGGAGGAGCTCGCTGACTGACCTCAGTGTCCTCACTCTACAATACAGGAGGAGCTCGCTGACTGAGCCTCAGTGTCCTCACTCTACAATACAGGAGGAGCTCGCTGACTGAGTCTCAGTGTCCTCACTCTACAGTACAGGAGGAGCTCGCTGACTGACCCTCAGTGTCCTCACTCTACAATACAGGAGGAGCTCGCTGACTGAGCCTCAGTGTCCTCACTCTACAATACAGGAGGAGCTCGCTGACTGACCCTCAGTGTCCTCACTCTACAATACAGGAGGAGCTCGCTGACTGAGCCTCAGTGTCCTCACTCTACAATACAGGAGGAGCTCGCTGACTGACCCTCAGTGTCCTCACTCTACAATACAGGAGGAGCTCGCTGACTGAGCCTCAGTGTCCTCACTCTACAATACAGGAGGAGCTCGCTGACTGACCCTCAGTGTCCTCACTCTACAATACAGGAGGAGCTCGCTGACTGACCCTCAGTGTCCTCACTCTACAATACAGGAGGAGCTCGCTGACCGAGCCTCAGTGTCCTCACTCTACAATACAGGAGGAGCTCGCTGACTGACCCTCAGTGTCCTCACTCTACAATACAGGAGGAGCTCGCTGACTGAGCCTCAGTGTCCTCACTCTACAATACAGGAGGAGCTCGCTGACTGAGCCTCAGTGTCCTCACTCTACAATACAGGAGGAGCTCGCTGACTGACCTCAGTGTCCTCACTCTACAATACGGAGGAGCTCGCTGACTGAGCCTCAGTGTCCTCACTCTACAATACAGGAGGAGCTCGCTGACTGACCCTCAGTGTCCTCACTTACAATCAGGAGAGCTCGCTGACTGACCTCAGTGTCCTCACTCTACAATACAGGAGGAGCTCGCTGACTGACCTCAGTGTCCTCACTCTACAATACAGGAGGAGCTCGCTGACTGACCTCAGTGTCCTCACTCTACAATACGGAGGAGCTCGCTGACTACCTCAGTGTCCTCACTCTACAATACAGGAGGAGCCGCTGACTGACCTCAGTGTCCTCACTCTACAATAAGGGGAGCTCGCTACTGACCTCAGTGTCCTCACTCTACAATACAGGAGGAGCTCGCTGTGACCCTCATGTCCTCACTCTACAATACAGGAGGAGCTCGCTGACTGACCTCAGTGTCCTCACCTACAATACGGAGGAGCTCGCTGACTAGCCTCAGTGTCCTCACTCTACAATACAGGAGGAGCTCGCTGACTGACCCTCAGTGTCCTCATCTACAATACAGGAGGAGCTCGCTGACTGACCCTCAGTGTCCTCACTCTACAATACGGAGGAGCTCGCTGACTACCTCAGTGTCCTCACTCTACAATACAGGAGGAGCTCGCTGACTGACCTCAGTGTCCTCACTCTACAATACAGAGGAGCTCGCATGACCCTCAGTGTCCTCACTCTACAATACAGGAGGAGCTCGCTGACTGACCTCAGTGTCCTCACTCTACAATACAGGAGGAGCTCGCTGACGACCTCAGTGTCCTCACTCTACATACAGGAGGAGCTCGCTGACTGACCTCAGTGTCCTCACTCTACATACAGGAGGAGCTACGCTGCCTCATCCCATTCCTCATCTACTACAGGAGAGCTCGCTGACGACCTCATGTCCTCACTTACAATACAGGAGGAGCTCGTGACTGACCTCATGTCCTCACCACAATACAGGAGGAGCTCGCTGACGACCTCAGTGTCCTCACTTACATACAGGAGAGCTCCTGACTGACTCAGTGTCCTCACTCTACATACAGGAGGAGCTCGCTGACTGAGCCTCAGTGTCTCACTCTACAATACAGGAGGAGCTCGCTGATGACTCAGTGTCCTCACTCTACATACAGGAGGAGCTCGCTGACTGACCTCAGTGTCCTCACTCTACAATACAGAGGAGCTCGCTGACGCTCATGTCCTCACTCTACATACAGAGGAGCTCGTGATGACCTCAGTGTCCTCACTCTACATCAGGAGGAGCTCGTGACTGAGCCTCAGTGTCCTCACTCTACAATACAGGAGGAGCTCGCTGATGACCTCAGTGTCCTCACTCTACAATACAGGAGGAGCTGCTGACTGACCTCAGTGTCCTCACTCACAATCAGGAGAGCTCGCTGACGACCTCAGTGTCTCACTCACAATACAGGAGGAGCTCGCTGATGACCTCATGTCCTCACTCACAATACGGAGAGCTCGCTGACTGACCCTCAGTGTCCTCACCTACAATAAGGAGAGCTCGCTGACTGACCTCATGTCCACTCTACAATACGGAGGAGCTCGCTGACTGACTCAGTGTCCTCACTCTACATACAGGAGGCTCGCGACGACCCTCAGTGTCCTCACTCTACATACAGGGGAGCTCGCTGACTGACTCAGTGTCCTCACTCTACATACAGGAGGAGCTCGCTGACTGACCATGTCCTCACTCTACATACAGAGGAGCTCGCTGACTGACCTCAGTGTCCTCACCTACATACAGGAGGAGCTCGCTGCTGACCTCAGTGTCCTCACTCTACAATACGAGGACCGCTGACTACTCAGTGTCCTCACTCTACAATACGGAGGACTCGCTGATACCCAGTGTCCTCACTCTACAATACAGAGGAGCTCGTGACGACTCGTGTCCTCACTCTCAATACAGAGGAGCTCGCTGACTGACCTCAGTGTCTCACTCTACAATACAGGAGGAGCTCGCGACTGACCTCAGTGTCCTCACCTACATACAGAGGCTCGCTGACTGACTCAGTGTCCTCACTCTACATACAGGGGAGCTCGCTGACTGACCCTCAGTGTCCTCACTCTACAATACAGGAGGAGCTCGCTGACTGACCCTCAGTGTCCTCACTCTACAATACAGGAGGAGCTCGCTGACTGACCCTCAGTGTCCTCACTCTACAATACAGGAGGAGCTCGCTGACTGACCTCAGTGTCCTCACTCTACAATACAGGAGGAGCTCGCTGACTGACCCTCAGTGTCCTCACTCTACATACAGGAGGAGCTCGCTGACTGACCTCAGTGTCCTCACTCTACAATACAGGAGGAGCTCGCTGACTGACCTCAGTGTCCTCACTCTACAATACAGGAGGAGCTCGCTGACTGACCCTCAGTGTCCTCACTCTACAATACAGGAGGAGCTGCTGACTGAGCCTCAGTGTCCTCACTCTACAATACAGGAGGAGCTCGCTGACTGACCTCAGTGTCCTCACTCTACAATACAGGAGGAGCTGCTGACGACCTCAGTGTCCTCACTCTACAATACAGGAGGAGCTCGCTGACGACCCTCAGTGTCCTCACTCTACAATACAGGAGGAGCTCGCTGACTGACCCTCAGTGTCCTCACTCTACAATACAGGAGGAGCTCGCTGACGACCCTCAGTGTCCTCACTCTACAATACAGGAGGAGCTCGCTGACGACCTCAGTGTCCTCACTCTACAATACAGGAGGAGCTCGCTGACTGACCCTCAGTGTCCTCACTCTACAATACAGGAGGAGCTCGCTGACTGAGCCTCAGTGTCCTCACTCTACAATACAGGAGGAGCTCGCTGACTGAGCCTCAGTGTCCTCACTCTACAATACAGGAGGAGCTCGCTGACTGACCCTCAGTGTCCTCACTCTACAATACAGGAGGAGCTCGCTGACTGACCCTCAGTGTCCTCACTCTACATACAGGAGGAGCTCGCTGACTGACCTCAGTGTCCTCACTCTACAATACAGGAGGAGCTCGCTGACTGAGCCTCAGTGTCCTCACTCTACAATACAGGAGGAGCTCGCTGACTGACCTCAGTGTCCTCACTCTACAATACAGGAGGAGCTCGCTGACTGACCTCAGTGTCCTCACTCTACAATACAGGAGGAGCTCGCTGACTGACCTCAGTGTCCTCACTCTACAATACAGGAGGAGCTCGCTGACTGAGCCTCAGTGTCCTCACTCTACAATACAGGAGAGCTCGCTGACTGACCTCAGTGTCCTCACTCTACAATACAGAGGAGCTCGCTGACTGACCCTCAGTGTCCTCACTCTACAATACAGGAGGAGCTCGCTGACTGAGCCTCAGTGTCCTCACTCTACAATACAGGAGGAGCTCGCTGACTGACCTCAGTGTCCTCACTCTACAATACAGGAGGAGCTCGCTGACTGACCTCAGTGTCCTCACTCTACAATACAGGAGGAGCTCGCTGACTGACCTCAGTGTCCTCACTCTACAATACAGGAGGAGCTCGCTGACTGACCTCAGTGTCCTCACTCTACAATACAGGAGGAGCTCGCTGACTGACCCTCAGTGTCCTCACTCTACAATAAGGAGGAGCTCGCTGACTGACCTCAGTGTCCTCACTCTACAATACAGGAGGAGCTCGCTGACTGACCCTCAGTGTCCTCACTCTACAATACAGGAGGAGCTCGCTGACTGACCTCAGTGTCCTCACTCTACAATACAGGAGGAGCTCGCTGACTGACCCTCAGTGTCCTCACTCTACAATACAGGAGGAGCTCGCTGACTGACCCTCAGTGTCCTCACTCTACAATACAGGAGGAGCTCGCTGACTGACCCTCAGTGTCCTCACTCTACAATACAGGAAGAGCTCGCTGACCGACCCTCAGTGTCCTCACTCTACAATACAGGAGGAGCTCGCTGACTGACCCTCAGTGTCCTCACTCTACAATACAGGAGGAGCTCGCTGACTGAGCCTCAGTGTCCTCACTCTACAATACAGGAGGAGCTCGCTGACTGAGCCTCAGTGTCCTCACTCTACAATACAGGAGGAGCTCGCTGACTGACCCTCAGTGTCCTCACTCTACAATACAGGAGGAGCTCGCTGACCGACCCTCAGTGTCCTCACTCTACAGTACAGGAGGAGCTCGCTGACTGACCCTCAGTGTCCTCACTCTACAATACAGGAGGAGCTCGCTGACTGAGCCTCAGTGTCCTCACTCTACAATACAGGAGGAGCTCGCTGACTGAGCCTCAGTGTCCTCACTCTACAATACAGGAGGAGCTCGCTGACTGAGCCTCAGTGTCCTCACTCTACAATACAGGAGGAGCTCGCTGACTGAGCCTCAGTGTCCTCACTCTACAATACAGGAGGAGCTCGCTGACTGAGCCTCAGTGTCCTCACTCTACAATACAGGAGGAGCTCGCTGACTGAGCCTCAGTGTCCTCACTCTACAATACAGGAGGAGCTCGCTGACTGACCCTCAGTGTCCTCACTCTACAATACAGGAGGAGCTCGCTGACTGACCCTCAGTGTCCTCACTCTACAATACAGGAGGAGCTCGCTGACTGAGCCTCAGTGTCCTCACTCTACAATACAAGGGGAGCTCGCTGACTGACCCTCAGTGTCCTCACTCTACAATACAGGAGGAGCTCGCTGACTGACCCTCAGTGTCCTCACTCTACAATACAGGAGGAGCTCGCTGACTGACTCTCAGTGTCCTCACTCTACAATACAGGAGGAGCTCGCTGACTGACCCTCAGTGTCCTCACTCTACAATACAGGAGGAGCTCGCTGACTGACCCTCAGTGTCCTCACTCTACAATACAGGAGGAGCTCGCTGGCTGACCCTCAGTGTCCTCACTCTACAATACAGGAGGAGCTTGCTGACTGACCCTCAGTGTCCTCACTCTACAATACAGGAGGAGCTCGCTGACTGAGCCTCAGTGTCCTCACTCTACAATACAGGAGGAGCTCGCTGACTGACCCTCAGTGTCCTCACTCTACAATACAGGAGGAGCTCGCTGACTGACCCTCAGTGTCCTCACTCTACAATACAGGAGGAGCTCGCTGACTGACTCTCAGTGTCCTCACTCTACAATACAGGAGGAGCTCGCTGACTGACCCTCAGTGTCCTCACTCTACAGTACAGGAGGAGCTCGCTGACTGAGCCTCAGTGTCCTCACTCTACAATACAGGAGGAGCTCGCTGACTGAGCCTCAGTGTCCTCACTCTACAGTACAGGAGGAGCTCGCTGACTGAGCCTCAGTGTCCTCACTCTACAGTACAGGAGGAGCTCGCTGACTGACCCTCAGTGTCCTCACTCTACAATACAGGAGGAGCTCGCTGACTGACCATCAGTGTCCTCACTCTACAATACAGGAGGAGCTCGCTGACTGAGCCTCAGTGTCCTCACTCTACAGTACAGGAGGAGCTCGCTGACTGAGCCTCAGTGTCCTCACTCTACAATACAGGAGGAGCTCGCTGACTGAGCCTCAGTGTCCTCACTCTACAGTACAGGAGGAGCTCGCTGACTGAGCCTCAGTGTCCTCACTCTACAGTACAGGAGGAGCTCGCTGACTGAGCCTCAGTGTCCTCACTCTACAGTACAGGAGGAGCTCGCTGACTGACCCTCAGTGTCCTCACTCTACAGTACAGGAGGAGCTCGCTGACTGAGCCTCAGTGTCCTCACTCTACAATACAGGAGGAGCTCGCTGACTGACCCTCAGTGTCCTCACTCTACAATACAGGAGGAGCTCGCTGACTGAGCCTCAGTGTCCTCACTCTACAGTACAGGAGGAGCTCGCTGACTGAGCCTCAGTGTCCTCACTCTACAGTACAGGAGGAGCTCGCTGACTGAGCCTCAGTGTCCTCACTCTACAATACAGGAGGAGCTCGCTGACTGACCCTCAGTGTCCTCACTCTACAATGCAGGAGGAGCTCGCTGACTGACCCTCAGTGTCCTCACTCTACAATACAGGAGGAGCTCGCTGACTGAGCCTCAGTGTCCTCACTCTACAATACAGGAGGAGCTCACTGACTGACCCTCAGTGTCCTCACTCTACAATACAGGAGGAGCTCGCTGACTGAGCCTCAGTGTCCTCACTCTACAGTACAGGAGGAGCTCGCTGACTGAGCCTCAGTGTCCTCACTCTACAGTACAGGAGGAGCTCGCTGACTGACCCTCAGTGTCCTCACTCTACAGTACAGGAGGAGCTCGCTGACTGAGCCTCAGTGTCCTCACTCTACAATACAGGAGGAGCTCGCTGACTGACCCTCAGTGTCCTCACTCTACAATACAGGAGGAGCTCGCTGACTGACACTCAGTGTCCTCACTCTACAATACAGGAGGAGCTCGCTGACTGAGCCTCAGTGTCCTCACTCTACAATCAAGGAGGAGCTCGCTGACTGACCCTCAGTGTCCTCACTCTACAATACAGGAGGAGCTCGCTGACTGACCCTCAGTGTCCTCACTCTACAATACAGGAGGAGCTCGCTGACTGACCCTCAGTGTCCTCACTCTACAATACAGGAGGAGCTCGCTGACTGACCCTCAGTGTCCTCACTCTACAATACAGGAGGAGCTCGCTGACTGAGCCTCAGTGTCCTCACTCTACAATACAGGGTGTGACATAGAGATGACAGAACAAATCATGTCACAGGTTTAATGAAAGTTGGTTTTAGCCCAAAATAAATAGATTTAATAGAGAAAAAAGAATTGTATCAAATCATTAATAAAAAGTCACCAAAGGTTTTATCACACAAAAAAGAGATGTAAATCCACAGTAATATATATATATATATCTTATAAATCTTTACTATGTTTAATATTATATATTTAATATCTTTATTATAGATGATTAAAGTCCACAGTAATCTAGACATACATACATATAAGTGTGTATATCTCCTTTCTTCTCCTCTGTCCTCAGCATTGTGCGGTTATTACACATTTCATATCTCACCTTTAGATTTCTCATGCTCTCTGCTCTCTATGACAAAGCTTTCCTCTAATGTACAGGTTATTCCTATCACTGGAACAATGGAAACCGCCTCGATCATGTGATCGACCAACAGGATCAGTGGGAAAAAGAGAATTTTGTTTACGTACCGTAAATTCTTTTTTCTTGAATCATCAATGGGAGACCCAGACAATGGGGTTTAGGGCGCTGCCCTCCGGAGGTCACACTAGGTACTACAAGTTTGTAGCACCGCCTCCTCCGCTTATAAACCCCCACCGTAGGAGACATCCTCAGTTTAGTCCATAAGCTGCGAGGAGAAATAAACCACACCCGAAACATCGGGAAGAATGCCGTGCACAGACGGTGTAACAACCCGGAAACACTGTCTCAACAGAGAACAGAGCAAATGCAAACATGCAACGGAACAACTGGGTGGGTGCTGGGTCTCCCATTGATGATTCAAGAAAAAAGAATTTACGGTACGTAAACAAAATTCTCTTTTTTCTGATCATCATAATGGGAGACCCAGACAATGGGGATGTCCTAAAGCAATACCCCAGGGCGGGAAGAGTTCCTCAACAAGACGGATAACACATGGTTCCCTTTTAAAGGTGGGCAACCGCCGCCTGGAGAACCCGCCTGCCCAAACTCGCATCCGCAGAGGCATGAGCATGCACCATATAGTGCTTAGAGAAAGTGTGCAGGCTGGACCAGGTGGCCGCCTGACACACCTGTAGAGCAGAAGCTCGATGTCGCAAGGCCCAAGAGGCACCTACAGCTCTGGTAGAGTGTGCCTTCAAACCCACCGGGAGAGGCAAACCAGAAGACCGGTAAGCCTCCTGAATGGGAGCCTTGATCCATCTGGCCAAGGTCGACTTCGAAGCCGCGGCCCCCTTACAGCGACCCATCGTGAGGACAAATAAGGAATCCGAACTCCTAAAGGAGGCGGTTCTGGACACATAAATGCGTACAGCTCTCACGAGATCCAGAGTATGGAGGTCGCGCTCAACCTGATGAACGGGAGCGGGGCAAAATGATGGGAGAACAATCTCCTGGTTCAAGTGGAATGTTGAAACCACCTTCGGCAAAAATTCAGGCCGTGGGCGCAACACCACCTTGTCCTGGTGAACCACCAGAAAGGGTGACTTGCACGAAAGTGCCGCCAATTCTGAGACCCTTCTCAGAGACGTAATCGCCACCAGAAAGACCACTTTCTGGGATAGACGAGAGAGAGAGATGTCTCTCAGTGGCTCAAACGGCGGTTTCTGCAATGCCGCCAGGACCATGTTGAGGTCCCAAGGGTCCAGAGGTCGCCTGTAAGGCGGAACCACCCGAGATACCCCTGCAGAAATTGACGGACCTTCGGGAGGAGCGCCAAGCGCCTGTCAAATAGCACGGAAAGTGCTGATACTTGACCTTTCAGAGAGCCAAGGGATAATCCCAACTCCAAACCCGACTGTAGGAATGCCAACAATGTCGGGATAGACAAAGGCCACGGAGGAGCGGCCACCAGAGGCACACCAGGTAAAAAAGATTTTCCACGTTCTGTGGTATATCTTCCTGGAAACAGGTTTCCTTGCCCGATTCATAGTGGCAACCACTGTAGGAGAGAATCCTCTGGACGTCAGCAGCCAGGCCTCAAGAGCCATGCAGTCAATCTGAGGGCCCTGGAATTGAGGTGGAAGAATGGGCCTTGCGCGAGTAGATCTGCGCGTTCTGGAAGAGCCCACCGGTGTCCACCTGACAGTTGCCAGAGGTCCGGGTACCAGGACCTCCTGGGCCAATCTGGACCCACTAGAATGGCTACTCTGCATTCCGTCCTGATTTTCCACAGCACCCTGGGAATCAGAGCTAGAGGCGGGAACACATATGGCAGCTGGAAGCTGGACCAACTCAGGATCAGGGCATCCGCCCCCAGAGACTGAGGATCCCATGATCTCGCCACGTATTGGGGCACCTGATGATTCAGCCGTGAGGCCATCAGATCCACGTCCGGAGTGCCCCACCTGCCGCAGATGTCCCGGAAGACGTCTGGATGAAGAGACCACTCTCCGGCGTCCATGCCCTGTCGGCTCAGGTAGTCGGCCTCCCAGTTCTCGACCCCTGGGATGTGAACTGCGGAGATCAGGCAGCCGTTTTCCTCCACCCAAGCTAGAATGCGGTGGACTTCGGTGAGGGCCTGAGCACTTCTGGTCCCTCCCTGATGATTTATGTAGGCGACGGCCGTCGCATTGTCGGACTGTACCCGAATGGGTTGTCCTGACAGGAATTTCTGAAACGCCAGGAGCGCCAGATAGACCGCCTTGATCTCCAGCACGTTGATCTGCAACGCCGACTCCGACTGAGTCCAGAGGCCTTGAGCCCTGTGGTGCAAGAACACCGCCCCCCAGCCCTTCAGACTGGCGTCTGTGGTCACCACTAACCATGACGGTTTTAGGAAGGACCGGCCCCGTGACAGGTGACGTGGCTGGAGCCACCACTGTAGAGAGTCCCTGGTTGGTTGTGACAGTGTCACCAGCCGATTCAGAGAGATCGTCCTCTTGTCCCATCTGCGAAGAATCTCCAGCTGGAGAGGACGGAGGCGAAACTGTGCGAACGGCACCGCCTCTATCGCCGCTACCATGCGACCCACCAGTCTCATCAATACCCGTAGGGATGATTGTGGTGACAGGAGGACATTCTGCACTCCTGAATGGATCGCCAGCTGCTTGGCTTGAGGTAGGGACACCAGGGCTGAGTCCGTGTGGAAGTCCATGCCCAGATATGTTAATGACTGGGTCGGAACCAGGGTCGACTTCTGAATATTGAGAAGCCACCCGAACCGTTCCAGGGACCTCATGGTCACCTCCAGGCTCACCCGACAAAGGTCTTCCGATGGCGCTCTGACCAGCAGGTCGTCCAGATAGGGTATGACGGCGTGTCCCTGCACATGCAGGAGAGCCATCATGGAGGCCATCACCTTTGTGAACACCCGCGGTGCTGAGGCTAGCCCGAATGGCAGTGCCACAAATTGGAAGTGCTCTTCCCCCACTGCGAATCTCAACCAGCGCTGATGAGCCGGTGCAATGGGCACGTGAAGGTAAGCATCCCTTATATCGATGGATGCTAGGAAGTCTCCCTGTGACACAGCCGCGATCACTGAGCGCAGGGATTCCATGCGGAACTTCCGAACCAACACGTGACGGTTGAACAACTTTAAGTCCAGAACCGGGCGGAATGAGCCGTCCTTCTTTGGGACAATAAAGAGGTTGGAGTAAAAACCCCTGAACCTCTCTTCCGTGGGCACAGGGACCACCACTCCGTCTCTGCGGAGTCCCTCCAACACCAGATGAAAAGCCTGAGCCTTTTCTGGAGATGGAACCGACCGATGGAATCGGGGTATCGGTTTTGACGTTAGCTCTATCCTGTACCCTCGCGAGACTACGTCTCGAACCCACTGATCTTGAACGTGAAGGAGCCACATATCCTGAAATCGAGACAGGCGGCCCCCCACCTGTGGGGAGGCAGGATGAGGTAGCGAGTCATGTCGAGGCGGGTTTGGGGGTGGCAGCCGCTGCCCCCGCCGGCTTCTTCTGACGACTCTTGGAGCGCCACTGAGAAGCGGGCTTGCCCCCTCGGTCCGAGCGAGCAGACGTCGTTGATGACTGTGAGCTGGAACGAAAGGACCACTGCTTAGGGTTCCTTTTCACGGTGTACCGTGGCTTAGGTTTATTCTGCGGGATCTTAGACTCAGCAGAATCCTTTATCAATTTGTCCAGTTCGGTGCCAAAAAGCCTGTCACCAGCGAACGGAAGATTCTGCAGAATCTTCTTAGATGTGGCATCTGAGTCCCAAAGACGCAGCCACAGCAGCCTGCGTATCGCAATTGCATTGGCCGAGGCCACAGCAGAGCGAGTGGCAGTCTCCAAAGATGCCGTCCTGGCGTAATCCGCATAAGCTCTTGCTCTGTCGGTAAGCGCCAGGACCTCTGGGCTGGCCCTAGCTAGATCAGAGATACCATCCAAGCAGGAGGTAATCGCTTGTAGGGTCCAGACCGTGGCAAAATTAGGGGCAAATGATGACCCCACAGCCTCATAGGAAGACTTGGCGAGTTGCTCGACCTGTCTATCAGTAGCATCCTTCAACGAGGAGCTATCAGAGGCAGAGAACAGGGAGCGTGCAGCAATCCTGGTCATGGAAGCGTCCACCTTAGGAGACTGCGACCATTCCTGGAGCGCCTCCTGGGGAAAGGGGAAGCGATTGTCCTTGGTTTTACGGACATAACGCCGCCCAGGATGTAACCTGGGGGCTCTAATCACCCTTCCAAAATTAGTGTGGTCCATAAAGGAGCCACTTGGTCTAGCCTCTGGCCGCAGCCATTGATAGACCTCCTTGGGGTGTACAGTCACCTCCTCAGGAGGAGTGACAAGACGTAATGTCTCATTGATGGAGGACACCAGATCCTCCACCCCATCTGGAGGTTCAGACATAGACCCAAGAGTAGAACCCCCATCATCTTCCTCACCATCAGAGGAACGCTCCTCCTCAGAGAGAGCCTGGAGCTCAGGAGAAGCCTCACGGGCTCGCTTAGGGGGTCTTACAGCAGAAGTAAGAGACACCCGGGGGTAACTAGGAGGAGTAGCTGGGTTCTCCAGTCTCCTATGCAGTGCCTCCAGGGCTTGTGACATGGAGGACATCTGGGACAACAGAGATTCATTGAACCTATTCTGCGTTTCCCATGGCCCTGGGATCACCTGAACCTCAGGGTAGAATCCCGGATTTGCAGACTCAGTAGTAGCAGACCGGGCCTCTGGGCGTCCGCAGTTATTGCAGGACCCCTCCACCAGTGTCCCGTTGCATGTAGCACAGGTAATGGTGATCACCGCCGCCTTAGCAGCATGCTTCCCAACTGAGGACATCTCCACAGTGAGGGGAATATAAGCCAAGTTCACAAACAAACCGGGAATCCCGGTGGCTTACCGACCGCAGTAAAGCGGTAGGAGGAAGCGGTGTGGGTGTGTGACCTCCGCGAGTTCCGGTCTCCCTTTGAAAGTGCAGACACGCGCTGCAGCCAGATCCCAGCCGGGAAGTGAGGGAGAAGATGGCCGCCGACAGTGAAGTCGTGGGCGGAGCCAGGAACACGCGGGAAGAACACACAACACGCCCAGCGGTGATGTCACCACAAGGGCTGCTTCCTCCTCCTCCAGGCAGCTTCAGTAATTGAAGTGCCAGAGCCCGCAGCGCGGGAAAAGAGTGTGAAATATCAACACACACACACTCAGACTGCATGTACACACAAACACCCGCAGTCTACAGCCTCAGCCCCTGTGACACACAGGGCGGTCAGCCAGGGTGACCCCAGCACAGGGTACACCATCAGAACCGCGGACCCAAGGGTAACCGCGCGGTCTGAGTGTCATGACACCACAGTGACAGACACTACCCCCAGGCACACAGGAGACACACCAGGTGCCTCAGTGCCGGTCCGGTCTGTAAGCACCTTTAGGGAGGCCTCGGACGGGGGTTCAGCACCAGTCCGGAGTGTAAGCACCATTTAGGGAGGCCTCGGACTGGGCTGGCTCCGTCCGGTCTGTAAGCACCATTTAGGGAGGCCTCGGACGGAGCGGAGCTGTGCAAGGCTCCAGGCTCCCCCTATCCAGAGCCTCCATGGAGGGATGGAAAGGAAAGGAGCACGACAGCGTACCGGGAGAACACTAAAGTGTCCAGGCTAAAAGCCCTCCGGTACCTCCACCAGCGTGTTCCACAAGGGTGAGCGGGGAGGCTGTCGAGGGTCCCGAATGGGACCATTTTACCTTGTCTTCATACGCCATCACGTAAGTAGTGAGAATGCAGTGAAGTGCAAGCAAAGCGTGATCCTCCGAGCACACTAAGTTAAAAACTGAGGATGTTCCCTGCGGTAGGGGTTTATAAGCGGAGGAGGCGGTGTCTACAAACTTGTAGTACCTAGTGTGACCTCCGGAGGGCAGCGCCCTAAACCCCATTGTCTGGGTCTCCCATTATGATGATCAGAAAATGTTTGTCTATGGAGTAATGGAAATATATAACCATAGCGCCCCCTATAGAGCACCGGTGCTCCCTGGTCACCTGTCCATATACTCCCTGTCTGGAGTACTGCCTACATTCATCCCTGGTAATCTAGTGAACTGTCTCTGGTAATCTAGTCATCTATCCCTGGTAATCTAGTGAATTATCCCTGGTAATCTAGTGAATTATCCCTGGTGGTCTAGTGATCTATCCCTGGTAATCTAGTGAATTATCCCTGGTAATCTAGTGAATTATCCCTGGTGGTCTAGTGATCTATCCCTGGTAATCTAGTGAATTATCCCTGGTGGTCTAGTGATCTATCACTGATAATCTAGTCATCTATCCCTGGTAATCTAGTGAATTATCCCTGGTGGTCTAGTGATCTATCACTGATAATCTAGTCATCTATCCCTGGTAATCTAGTGAATTATCCCTGGTGGTCTAGTGATCTATCATTGATAACCTAGTGATCTATCCCTGGTAATCTAGTGAATTATCCCTGGTGGTCTAGTGATCTATCATTGATAACCTAGTGATCTATCCCTGGTAATCTAGTGAATTATCCCTGGTGGTCTAGTGATCTATCATTGATAACCTAGTGATCTATCCCTGGTAATCTAGTGAATTATCCCTGGTGGTCTACTGATCTATCACTGATAATCTAGTCATCTATCCCTGGTGGTCTAGTGATCTATCCCTCCTAATCTAGTGTATTATCCCTGGTGGTCTAGTGATCTATCCCTCCTAATCTAGTCATCCACCCCTGGTAATCTAGTGAATTATCCCTGGTAATCTACAGGGGGGCCATTTATATGGATACACCTGAATATAATGGGAATGGTTGGTGATATCACCTTCCTGTTTGTGGCACATTAGTACATGGGAGGGGAATCTTTTCCAGATTGGGGGTGACCATGGCGGCCATTTTGAAGTTGGACATTTTGGATCCAACTTTATTTTCTTCAATGGGAAGAGGGCAGTGGTGTAACTAGAAGCTCAGGGGCCCCGAAGCAGAAGTACCAAATGGGGCCCCCAATTATTGCAAATCTTTAATAGCGTTAGTCTTTTTCTGTAGGCCAAAGGGATTTTTGGCCCCCCCTAGACTCCAGGGCCCGGGTGTGATTGCAGCCCCTGCACCTGTTGGAGGTACACCCCTGGAAGAGGGTCATGTGACACATCCCTCCAAGACTGCTGGAACACAAACATTGATGGTCTGGTGTGGTATATGGGGTACAAAGATAGTGGGGCCATTCTTCATCAATGGAGACCTCAATGCCACTGGATATCTGAATCATGTAGTAATTTCACATATCCAGGGGCATTGAGGTTTCTGTTGATGAAGAATGGCCCCACTATCTTTATTTAATCCCTGGTAATCTAGTAATCTATCCCGACTGAACCACATTTAGATTTGGTGATCCAGCCCTGTTGATTCTTGTTCCAGTGATCTGTCCCTGATAATCTATGAGCTCTGCCTGGTAATCTAAATTTTTAGTGACTTTTCTCCGGTGATCTATACTTGATGAACGATAGTGTTTACAATCTGGATCCTAGTGATCTACTGATGAGCTAGTGCTAGGGACATCCCTGGGTGGAGGAATGTGGACAGCCAGACCCGCCCTGCTCTTTGACTATCTGTAAACCCGGCCCTGAATGCATTCACAAAACATATGAAACTACAAGTCCCAGAGTAAACATTTCAGGTTTATATCCCACTAGATGGTGGCCCGATTCTAAAGAATCGGGTAGTCTAGAATCTATATATAGTTTATTTAGTAATAGGGGAGTGCTGTGAAATTAATTGTGTGTATACAGGCGGCTCAGTGGTTAGCAGAGTATACGGTGGCTCAGTGGTCAGCAGTGAGTGCGGTGGCTCAGTGGTTAGCAGTGAGTGCGGTGGCTCAGTGGTCAGCAGTGAGTGGGGTGGCTCAGTGGTCAGCAGTGAGTGGGCTGGCTCAGTGGTCAGCAGTGAGTGGGCTGGCTCAGTGGTCAGCAGTGAGTGGGCTGGCTCAGTGGTCAGCAGTGAGTGGGCTGGCTCAGTGGTCAGCAGTGAGTGGGCTGGCTCAGTGGTCAGCAGTGAGTGGGCTGGCTCAGTGGTCAGCAGTGAGTGGGCTGGCTCAGTGGTCAGCAGTGAGTGGGCTGGCTCAGTGGTCAGCAGTGAGTGGGGTGGCTCAGTGGTCAGCAGTGAGTGGGGTGGCTCAGTGGTCAGCAGTGAGTGGGGTGGCTCAGTGGTCAGCAGTGAGTGGGGTGGCTCAGTGGTCAGCAGTGAGTGGGGTGGCTCAGTGGTCAGCAGTGAGTGGGGTGGCTCAGTGGTCAGCAGCGAGTGCGGTGGCTCAGTGGTCAGCAGAGAGTGCGGTGGCTCAGTGGTCAGCAGAGAGTGCGGTGGCTCAGTGGTCAGCAGAGAGTGCATTGGCTCAGTGGTCAGCAGAAAGTGCGGTGGCTCAGTGGTCAGCAGTGAGTGCAGCACAGGCTGGAGGGGGCAGAGGCTGGAGGGGGCAGAGGAGGGAGGAGGCAGAGGACGGAGGAGGCAGAAACTGGAGGGGTTAGAGGAGGGAGGGGTCAGAGGAGGGAGGGGGTGGAGGCTGGGGGGCAGAGGAGAGCGGAGGCTGGGGGGCAGAGGAGAGCGGAGGCTGGGGGGGGGCAGAGGAGAACGGAGGCTGGGGGGGCAGAGGAGAACGGAGGCTGGAGGGCTGAACACTCACTGGGCTGTCGGCGGTTCCGGAGGCCGGCCCCGGAGTGCGGGCGGGGCTAGCTCTGTGATGGAGGAGAGTCACCGGGTGTGTGGAGAGAGCGGCAGGACTGGGAGCGGTGGCGGCGGAGGCCGCACACCGGAGTGTGGGCCGGTCCGGGCCAGTTCCCGCATGTTGGTGGGCGCACACCAGGCTGTGTGCGGAGCCAGTGGCGGGATGGCGGTCCCTGATGGTTTGTGGGCGGTGAGCTGCAGGGCTGTGGGCCGGATGTGGGTGGGCGCAGACGGGGCTCTGTGCAGGGACGGTGGCGGGATAAGGGGGAGTGGTGGCGCTTTAGCGCCCACCGCGAGGCGCTGTGCCATTTTGACAGCGGCTCACGGTGAGCGCTATGCGCTCACCGCTCGTGAGTCTGGTACTTCTGGTTCCGGTCTTTGACACAGGGTGCAGGCCATCACGGAAGTTGAGCGGATTGGCAGGAGGTGGCCTTCGGGTTTTATATATAAGATATATATATAGCAGTACGATGGTATATGGTGGTAATTAGAGCACATGTATAGCAGCACTATGGTATATGGCGGTACATTACAGTACATGTATAGCAGCACTATAGTATATGGCGGTAGATTATAGTAAATGTATAGCAGCACTATAGTATATGGCAGTACATTACAGTACATGTATAGCAGCACTATGGTATATGGCTGTACATTATAGCACATGTATAGCAGCACTATGGTATATGGCAATACTGCGGTGACCGCGGTCCCCCACTCCTCCTGGCCCCCGGTTGTCCACAGTAAAATTAAAAAAATCCTCAGTGAGGATACTCACCTGTCCGGCGGCTCGCTCCACCTCCGCCTTGTAGGTCCTACAGGCCTTTAGGACCTGTAGTTGCCTGGGCAAGCGATCAGCTGAGGAGGGGAGGGGGGGCAGGATTGTGTTGGGGGGGCAGAATGGAGCGAGTGGGGCAGGATGGAGCGAGCGGGTCAGGATGTAGCGGGAAGGGGGGACAGGATGGAGACGGCAGGGCAGGATGGAGACGGCAGGGCAGGATGGTGGTGGGGGAGGGGGGAGGATGTAGGCGGCGGGGCAGGATGTTGGCGGGGGGTGAGAATGGTGATGGGGGTGCGGATGGAGTCGGGGGGGCAGGATGGTGTTGGGGGTGTCAGGATGGTGTTGGGGGTGGCAGGATGGTGTTGGGGGTGGCAGGATGGTGTTGGGGGTGGCAGGATGGATAGGGGGTGGCAGGATGGATAGGGGGTGGCAGGATGGATAGGGGGGGCAGGATGGATAGGGGGGGCAGGATGGATAGGGGGGGCAGGATGGATAGGGGGGGCAGGATGGAGGCGCTCCTCCTGAACCCCTCCGCGCCGGGCCGGGCCGGGCCTCCCCTCCCCTCCCCTCGCCTCCCCTCCCTCTGGGGCTGCACACCCCCCGCCCCCGCTCCTTCATGGTGATAATAAAAATAAAAAAAACCTCAGTGAGGATACTTACCCTGCGGCGGCTCGCTCCACCCGTCTTGTAGATGGCAGGACAGGACCTGTCGTTGGCTGGGAAACCGATCTGCTGGGGGTGAGTGGGCAAAGCGGGGTCAGTGGGCAGAGTGGGGGATGAGTGGGAAGAGCAGGGGTTAGTGGGCAGTCATTGGGCAGAGCAGGGGTGAGTGGGCATAATCAGTAGTCAGAGCAGGGTCAGTAGGCAGAGCTGGGGTCTGTGGGCAGAGCTGGGGTCAGTGGGCATGGTCAGTAGCCAGAGGGGGGGGGGGGGTAAGTAGGCAGAGCAGGGTCAGTGGGCAGAGCGGGGGTGAGTGGGCAGAGTGGTGGGTGAATGGGCAGAGCAGGCTCAGTGAGCAGGATTGGGGCGTCAGTGGTCAGAGCAGGGTAATAGCGGGGGTCAGTGGTCAGAGCAGGGGTTAGTGGGCAGAGTGATTGGGCAGAGCAGGGGTCAGTGGGCACAGTCAGTAGGCACAGCAGGGGTTAGTGGGAAAAATCAGTGGGCAGAGCAGGGTGAGTGGGCAGAGCAGGGGTGAGTGGGCACAGTCAGTGAGCAGAGCAGGGGTCAGCGGGCAGAGGCGGGGGTGAGTGGGCAGAGCAGGGTTTAGTGGGCATAGCAAGGGTTATTGGGCACAGTCAGTGGGCAGAGCAGGGCTCAGTGGGCACAGTGAGTGGGCAGAGAAGGGTCAGTGGGTAGAGCATGGGTGAGTGGGCACGGTCAGTTGGCAGAGCAGGGGTCAGTGGGCATGGTGAAAGGGCAGAGCGGGGGGTGAGTGAACAGAGGGTGGTCAGTGGGCAGGGTGAGTGGTAAAAGCAGGGGCGAGTGGGCAGAGCGGGGGTGAGTGGGCAGAGCGGGAGTAAATGAGCAGAGCAGGGTGAGTAGGCAGTGTGAGGGGTCAGTGGGCAAAGCATGGTCAGTGGGCAGTGTGAGGGGTAAGTGGGCATAGCATGTTCAGTGGGCAGTGTGAGGCGTGAGTGGGCAGTGTGAGGGGTCAGTGGGCAGTGTGAGGGGGTCAGTGGGCAGAGCAGGGTCAGTGTGAGGGGTGAGAGGGCAGAGCAGGGTCAGTGGGGCATGTGAGGGGTCAGTGGGCAGAGCAGGGTGAGTGGTCAGTGAGCAGAGCAGGGTCAGTGGGGCATGTGAGGGGTCAGTGGGCAGAGCAGGGTGAGTGGGCAGTGTGAGTGGTCAGTGAGCAGAGCAGGGTCAGTGGGGCGTGTGAGGGGTCAGTGGGCAGAGCAGGGTGAGTGGGCAGTGTGAGTGGTCAGTGAGCAGAGCAGGGTCAGTGGGCAGAGCAGGGTGAGTAGGCATTGAGGGGTCAGTGGGCAGAGCATGTTCAGTGTGCAGAGGAGGGTCAGTGGGCAGTGTGAGGGGTCAGTGGGCTGAGCAGGGTGAGTGGGCAGAGCAGGGTGAGTGGGGGGTCAGTGGGGAGAGGATGGTCAGTGGGCAGAGCAGGGTCAGTGTGAGGGGTCAGTGGGCAGTGAGGGGTGAGTGGGCAGAGCAGGATGAGTGGCCAGTGTGAGGGGTCAATGGGCCGAGCAGGGTGAGTGGGCAGAGCATGGTCAGTGGGCATAGTGGGGGTGAGTGGGCAGAGAGGGGGTGAGTGGGCAGAGAGTGGGGGTGAGTGGGCAGAGCAGGGTGAGTGGGCAGAGTGGGTGAGTGGGCAGAGTTTGGGCGTGAGTGGGCAGAGTAGGGGTCAGTGTGCAGAGCAGGGTCAGTGGCAGAGAGAGGGTCAGTGTGCAGGGTGGGGGTGAGGGGGCAGAGAGGGGTTCAGGGGGAAGAGTAGGGGGGTGAGTGGCCAGAGTTTGGGGGTGAGTGGTCAGAGTGGGGGTCAGTGGTCAGAGTGGGGGTCAGTGGTCAGAGTGGGGGTCAGTGGGCAGAGCAGGGACAGAGTGGGGGTCAGTGTGCAGAGTGGGGGTGAGGGGGGCAGAGTTGGGGGGTGAGTGGGCAGAGTTGGGGGGTGAGTGGGCAGAGTGAGGGTCAGTGGTCAGAGTGGGGGTGAGTGGGCAGGGTCAGGGGCAGAGTGTGGGTCAGTGGTCAGAGTGGGGGTGAGTGGGCAGGGTCAGAGTGTGGGTCAGTGGTCAGAGTGGGGGTGGGTGGGCAGAGCAGGGTCAGAGTGGGGGTCAGTGGTCAGAGTGGGGGTGAGTGGGCAGGGTCAGAGTGTGGGTCAGTGGTCAGAGTGGGGGTGGGTGGGCAGAGCAGGGTCAGAGTGGGGGTCAGTGGGCAGATCGTGGGTCAGTGTGCAGTGCAGGGGGATGAATAGGCAGAGGAGGTTAGATCGGGACAGGACCTTTGATGACGTCACGGTCATGTGATCTGTGACTCCACCCATCATCGTGACGTCATCAAAGGTCCTCAAGCAGGATGAAGAGAGATCGCGTGTGGCTGGAGGGAGCTGTGGTAAGGGGGGGGGTGACCGGACAGTGGAGGGGGTCTGTGCTGAGAGGCGGGGGGTGACCGGAGAGTGGAGGGGGGCGATCGGGGAGCGGAGGGGCAGTGGTGATAGGCTGGGGGTGACCGGACAGTGGAGGGCGGCTATGGTGACAGGCAGGGGGCTGATGGGGCAGCGGGGGGAAGGCAGTGGAGGGCGGCTATGGTGACAGGCAGGGGGCTGATGGGGCAGCGGGGGGAAGGCAGTGGAGGATGGCTATGGTGACAGGCAGGGGGGTGATGGGGAGGGGGGGGGCTGTGGGCCGGATGTGGATGGGCGCACACGGGGCTGTGTGCAGGGCCGGTGGCGGGATAAGGGCGAGTGGTGGCGCTTTAGCGCCCACTGCGAGGCGCTGTGCCATTTTGACAGCGGCTCGCGGTGAGCGCTCACCGCTCGTGGGTCTGCTACTTCCGTTTCCGGTCTTTGTCACAGGGCGCAGGCCGTCACGGAAGTTGAGCGGATAGACCGGAAGTGGCCTTCGGGTTTTATATATAAGATAAGATAGGACCCCTGCCTCTGTGACACATGCCGTCTATTCACAATATAACTGGTCGCCATTTTATATATATGATAATATAGAAAATCAAACGCTTGTAGCCAAGGTCCATACAAACTGCACAGTGTAACAGGACGCACAAGAGTCGGGTCCTGGCTCTATCTGATCTAATCATTCCAGGGGTGGACATATAATTGGTGGAACCTGTGCAACCGCACAGGGGCCCGAGAGGTAAGGGGACCACTCCCAGCTTCAGACCAGGTGGAATTGTGCATTATGAGGAGCTGTGGGACTGCAAAGGGGCCCACTCACTATCCCTGCACAGGGACCCACTCACTATCCCTGCACAGGGACCCACTCACTATCACTGCACAGGGGCCCACTAACTATCCCTGCACAGGGACCCACTCACTATCCCTGCACAGGGACCCACTCACTATCCCTGCACAGGGACCCACTCACTATCCCTGCACAGGGGCCCACTAACTATCCCTGCACAGGGGCCCACTAACTATCCCTGCACAGGGACCCACTCACTATCCCTGCACAGGGACCCACTCACTATCACTGCACAGGGGCCCACTCACTATCCCTGCACAGGGGCCCACTCACTATCACTGCACAGGGGCCCACTCACTATCCCTGCACAGGGACCCACTCACTATCCCTGCACAGGGGCCCACTAACTATCCCTGCACAGGGGCCCACTAACTATCCCTGCACAGGGACCCACTCACTATCCCTGCACAGGGGCCCACTCACTATCCCTGCACAGGGGCCCACTCACTATCCCTGCACAGGGGCCCACTCACTATCCCTGCACAGGGACCCACACACTATCCCTGCACAGGGGCCCACTCACTATCCCTGCACAGGGGCCCACACACTATCCCTGCACAGGGGCCCACTCACTATCCCTGCACAGGGACCCACTCACTATCCCTGCACAGGGGCCCACTCACTATCACTGCAGAGGGGCCCATTCACTATCCGTGCACAGGGGCCCACTTACTATCCCTGCACAGGGGCCCTTTTTATCTGTTTCGCCAGTGAATCCCTCATCAGGTTATTGGTAATGGACATTTGCTGATTTCTGATCCTGTTCTGGTTCCTTCCTGCGATGATTCTCAGGCTCAGATAATAGCCCCGAGATAATGAGCCTGAGACACCGAGATAATGGATCTAATTACAGATAGACCAGTCTGTAAGTCAGAAAGTCATCAGTCTGCGACCAATAGGAAGGAAGGAAACTACGTGGTCTGGTATTTATAATGATAAATATAAGTATTATAGTAGTTATATTCATGTATAGCTTTCTTGTGTATAGGAAAAAGTTATATCGTCCATTGAAAGTACAATAATACTGTATATAAGCTTCTTTATTCATTCCAATACATAAATAAAAGCTGTGGATACAGATCGGGTCACACAGTAGAATAGACTGATACGTTTCCGGTACCAGGACAAAGCAGAGACGTCCTCAGCGCTCCATCTGTGGAAGCAAAGTCAAACAGCCCCAATGAACCCGATCCAACAGTCAAGAAGAGACGGAGTCCAAACAGGCCCAGACTGGCAAGCGGGCATATCGGGCATTTTCCCGGTGGCTCGTTTCAGTTTGGGCCGCTGTACCCGCTCCTCCGGCTGCCGGCCACCTTGACATTATTCAATAATGGATACATTTTAAGATTATTTTGTTCTCCCGGGACTCGGACGCTGTCTCTCCTTGTCTGACACGTTTCCCATGACTGTGTCACCCTTTGTCACACTATGACTCGGGAAACATATCCGTCTGTTCTACCATGTGACCCCGTCTGTAGTCACAGCTTTTGGTGGATGACTGGACACCTATGTTTCTTACATGAAGTCTCTTCAGGATTTAACCCTGTGTTTTCTGCCTTCCAGGTACCGTGGCCACGTCCCCACCGCGTCCTTCACTTACGGTGACACCTATGGGAACACCACGGCCCGGTGCTTCCAGGATTTCCGCTCGGCGGCGCTGAGCACCAGTCAGAGTCCCTACTGTAAAGGGGGGCAGTTTCCAACAAGTTACTCTAACGACCCGGCTCTGGTGATCGGGAACCGCTCCCGAGGATGGGACAGATCTCTACACAGTCCCACCTGGTCCCGATTCAACGTGGATTATGACCGCACGCAAGAGCTGAACCACTTCATGAAGGTTGGTGACATTTCTTCACAATTTATACTTCCCGGGGTCCCGCAAAGAGCCACGAAGACCGATATCATGTGCTCAGAGGAAGGTGCAGTGTGGGTTTTCTGGTGGTTCTTTTGTAACAGCGCACCGTGTGGTCAGAAGCAGTATTGCAAGAAATCTGAATAATGCAATCTCCTCTATCTCGGTTCAATACTGGCTGGTCTACCCATCGGTGCCAATCAAAAAGTGCAGTGGCGTAACTTTGAGCTCATGGGTCCCAATGCAACAGCTTCAATGGGGCCCCCAATTGCAAATATTTAACAGCATTAGTATTTTATATATGCCAGACGGCCTTTTGGTGCCCCCTAGTGTCAGGGGGTGGTGTAGCGAATAGAGAATCAAGAGGCAAGATGGGCAACAGTGTTCAGGGGAGCTAGTCTGACCCTTAGACTTGGGATCCCTAACTCACCCTGTTTCCAGAGGTACCCCAGATTGCAGAAAGGTCTGGGCCACCACCCTAGCCCTTTGCTCTTGCTCAGCCCTAGGCTAAGAGCCCCTACCTCCTCCCATGGACCGGGAAAAACAAGCAGCTTCAATGGAAGACAACAACAGCAGTAGCACAACTCAGCAGAGCACGACTTCACAGCATGGGGTCCAAGTAGAAATGAAAGCTATCTGCGACACCTAGTGGAGGGAAGTGGAGCTATTTCAATGCTGAGGGAGTGGAGATCTGAATAATAAGACACACCAATCCACCTCCACTTAAATGCTATGACTCACCCCTCCATCTGCAGAGCTAAGGCTAAGTAAAAAACAACAACTCAGATTTAATCACAGCAGCAACATTCATGGACTGCAAAGGAGTCAACATGTGACACCTAGGTGCTAGGGCGCGAGTGCGATTGCAACCCCTGCACCTACTGTATTTACGCCCCTGATAAAGTGGAAAGATACTCTAAGTAACCCAAAATGCCAACCCAAACTAGGACAGGGAGACTCAGTAATACTTATGTGATATTGTGACATGCAGGACATTATTCATCGTTGTTTCAGAGCGCGCAGCAACACCGGGATCACTACCGGGACAATACCGGCACTGTGCACCAGGTGCCACACTTCATCCTGCCTGTGAAGAATGAGGAAACCTACCCAATCCCCCAGCAGATGTGAGTATCGTCCTGGGGGCAGAGACCCCGGGGATAGTAAGGCAATAAGGTTGTGATGTTATGTTGGATCCATCATCTTTTACAGTGTATCACCACACAGCTGTAAGGTTGTTACATTGTATCAGTGGACTTACCAGGTTTTTCAGACTCTAAAGACGCACCCAAATTCAGAAGAGGAAAATAGCAAAATATGTCATTATTAAAATGGGGGTCCGTCCTGTAGTCTTATAGTGCAGATGTAGATTATCGGAGGGGGGGAGCATGGAATGGAGTCACAGGAGGCAAAGTCACCACTGCAGGAAGCCGGTGGCGGCACAAGTGGGGCTGAGGGGAGGAGGTGGTGTTTCGGCGGCTCAGGGTAGGCGCCATTGATCGCTCTATGATGGGCTTCAGGAAAATGGCATCAGAGGTGGCGAGTGCACATTGAGATTTTGGAGAGTAGAGATCTCGATCTGTCCCACCATTTTCCTGGGCTATTGGTCACAGGTGGCGCATGCGCAGAATTGAAGTACATCAGTCCAAGTTCTCAATCAGCGGATGTGACACCTCCATATTCCTGCAGTCTATCAGGCGGAAGTGGCGCATGCGCAGAATTAGAGCTCGGCTTTCTGAGCTCTCAATGTACACGTGTGCCGCAGTGCTGCCTCAGGCACCATTTTCCTGAAGTCCTTTGTGTCCATCACAGGAAGATCAATGGCTACGACCCCACGTCACTGAGACACCTCCTCCTCATCGCCCCACTCGTGCCACCGCTGGCTTCCTACAATGGCGACCCTGCAGGAAGGAGGTATCCGGCTGGGATGAGGGAGGCACCATTGATGTTCAGACGATGGATGCAAGGGACTTCAGGAAAATGGCGCTGGAGGCAGTGCAAGCACAGACTGAGATCTTATCCAGCGCATGCGCCACCTCCGGAACCATTTTCTCTCCTGAAGTCCATCACCGGGAGATCAATACCATTTACCTTTCGTGGCCGGGACTCCTCTTCCTCCCAGCCCAGGGCCTGCAGCCTCACCTCACTTGGGCCGCCACTGCCTTCCAGCCTCCTCCAGTGACCCTGCGGCACCACCGCCGCATCCCCCACTAAGTTACATCCGGGCTATAAGACGCACCCCCATCTTTTTGGAAAAAAAGTGGCTTAGTCGATAGCTCGAAAAATATGGTAATCCTGGATTTCATTGAGTTCAACTTTCAGGCAATTGCATAACTTACACACTGTAACAAACAACCAGCTGTATGAGGAAAACAAGGTTTGAAAAGCTTTCACCATCTGAAAGTTTCCATTCTCATGTAGGAAAGTAATATCTGACGAGGAGAATTAGAAAGTAAGAAGTCGGGGAGTGGGATATCAACCTTGTGTCTCAGTCTCTCCCTCATACTTTACACTACAGCTCTGCTCTATTACGCCATATGTTATCAGACACCGCTTATGTACATTGTATGCGAATGAGGTGGTCTGAAATCCGCCTTCTGTCCTATCAGAGCCTCAGACAGCTGCGCAGTCCCTCCCTCATGCTTTACACTACAGCTTCACTCTATATGGCTGTCATGATTTCATGGTTTGATGGATTTTCTAACATATTAACGTTTTTATTCTTCCTTTTTAGGTTTTGACCAAGATGGACATTAAGAAGACGAGGATCCTTGACCCGATCTTATAGAACTGAATGTATCTGGGTCCTCTGTACTTGTATCCCATTATCTCTTCTCCATACGCTGCATTAAAGGATGCGCTCCTGACAATTGCCAGATATTTTATATCCGCTACATACAATCCCTTTAACACAATGGCGGCAAATATCAGCCGTGGCCTCGTCCTTGGTTGATCTGAGGGCGATAAAAGTGTCAGGGTCAAATGTGAAGAAGGAGCAGCGTGCCGGGTGGTGAGGGCGAGTGCGGGTTAGAGGAACCTCCCGCTTTGGTCAGGGCTGTGGAGTCAGAGGCGTGGAGTCAGTGTCCATTTTGGTGGAGTCTGAGTCGGATTGAGGGAAATAGAGGAGTCAGACGTTTGGTTTACTGACTTCACAGCCCTGGTTGTGGAGTCAGAGTCGTGGAGTTGGACCAGGGCCGGCGTCAGCATCCGGCACACATGGGCAAGTGTCGGGGCCCTGGACAAGTGAGGGGGCCCACTCATCTGTGAGTGGAAGTAAAGTGGGGAACCCACTCACAGACAGCTGCCTTCTCTCTCTCTCCTATTCTGTACTGATCTATGTGATCACTACAGAGTAGAATAAGCTTACTGGGAGATGAATGGAGGATGAAGGAGCCATGCAGCAGAGGGACCTTCCAGTCATGTGACTGATCAAAAGACTGAAATGAAGATCCTGTATCTGCTCAACTTTTGCAACAATGCAGCGCCCTCTTTCCTGCTCTGCACCAATCAAGAACAGCTAGATGTGGTAATGCAGTGTGTGTAAAAGCGTAGCTGTGCCTATCTGTATGTGCATGTAGCAGAGCTGTATGTGCATGTAGCAGAGCTGTATGTGTGTATCTGTAAGTGCATGGATTGTGCATGTAGCAGAGCTGTGTGTATCTGTATGTAGAGTGCATGTATCAGAGCTGTTAAAGTGCAATATATAATGTGCGGAAAGACACTAACAATAGATTTCTTGCCTCTGTATTCTACCTCAGTACATTAAAATTAGCGCTAATGACTCCTCCCTATCACACCGCCAGGGAAGCTTTATTTAACAGGAAAAATGTTTTTCCTATTTTCTTCTGCCTACACTTGGGGTTTGGTTTAAGGTGCGGACGTGAAGCACTAGGGAGGGACGGGGACACAGTGTTAAAGGGGCCCACTGAGACTGTTTTGCCCGGGGCCCACAAAAGCTTGGAGTCAGATTCAGGGAAATTCAAGTTGGAGTCGGATGTTGACTCCCCAGACCTGGCTTTGAGGCTTCTGAATATTTGGACCGTTGAGGTCGGCTCTACAACCTCGTCTTCATCGATGGTATAATCCGAGTCAAGGGGCCCTTTTTTCCAAGGTACAGTGACCAAAGGTGGAGCCCCGGGGTACTAGAATGGGAAATATGAAGGTGGGGGCCGTCTATAATCGTGTGATACCGGCTGCAGGTTGTGATTGGCTCTTGAAGATTTGATCAGGTCAGTCCCGCTGCCCAATTGCAAAAACCAACCCAAAGTGTGCAGTTTAGGAGACTGTGCAGTTTGAGGTATTTATAGGATGCACTTATTTACTGTCACGATGGTCTCTTTTACCTTGGAGGCTTGTGACAGGTTTGGGTCCTCTGTCTCATGTCTGTTTAGGGACTTCATATAAAATGTGTTTCTTTCCTTTGGCAGTTGAGGAGTTAATGTCAGTTTCTGTTTACTAACAAGCTAGCTAGTTCTTGTCCAGATGTGGCTACTCTGTGATCACTCCTATCCCCTTTATATGATCACATGGTTTCAGCATCCTTTGCTGGTGAATGAACATTCCTGGCCAAAATTCCTGAGGTGAAGGAGGTTCTCTGGAGAGCTGACTACTGCCAAGCCATTTGCTGTCAAGGTGTGAGGCAGCAGGCATGAAGTTGCTGTCTCCGCTTCCCTTTTGTTGTTATTATTGCAGTGGTTGGGACTAGTGCTCCTACCGGCCATTCCCTATTGAGGGCTAACATCAGGGCCAGCGAGGGACTAGGTATCCTGCTCGGCTATAGGTTGAAAGAACCCATATAGGGAAGGTAAGGAGATCATGGCACAGTCGCAGGTGAGTGCTGAAGGTCACCACTTCCCGTTCTTTATGAGCAGAGCCCTCCACTGTATTTGTGCCCCCTGGTGTCTCCCGGTCTGTTTTGTGTAGTGCGCCGGACGTCATTAGTCTGTGTGCCACTGTCAGGTACGGTAGCCGGAAATCCCCCTTAGACCAGCGTGGCATAGATGTGCAGCAGAGACGCTCATCTGCAGCAGAGGTTTCCTCCGGTAGACGCGTCATGGATATGGCCTCTGTATTGTTAGAACATGTATTACCCATAGAGCTGTCTGTAGGCGCGCTTTGTATGAAAACCACTGCCGGTTCTCCAGCGGGTCTGAGGAGCTGCCTCGGCACCGGCCCAAGGGGCAAATACATTCCTGCCCCCTGGCCCAGCCGCCCCTGCCTGTGACTTTCACCCCGTCCTCGTCGTTATTATTTCTACTGCTTTTCATACACCTCATTTTTCCGAGCAGAACTTGTTTACTTACATGGAAATCAGACAAAAGACGCGGCCGCCTTTATATTCCACTCACAACAACGGCTTACGATCCTATTCACACTCACAGGGCAGGGAGATCCCTCCTCATCAGCAATGGTGGAGGACGCGGCACAAGGTCAGAGGACACTGTGCTACAAGACAACAAGAACAAGCGAAATCAGTACAGGTGGAGACACGGGGGTCAGTGGGTGCTCACCTCTGTGGAGACACAGGGGTCAGTGGGGCCGTAAAGGCGGCCAATAAAAGAGATCAGAGCTGCAGTGTAAAGCAAAAGGCCAGGACACATCTGTAACGATCACATTAAAGAATGACGACCTCCATCCAGAAATCACCATGTACCCCGGATCAGGGAAGGGGGAAACGGCCATCATGTCATTCAGGACCCTGCCTGTATCTCATGCTGTATTACTATAAAATGATCCCTTTTATTACTGTATGGCTGCAGATTCCTAAGGGGTTAATGATGCCGGGGCGCGTCGAATAATTATTCTGCACAGAGAAACCTTGAAACAGAAAAACAACAAACGGCGACACGTAAAGTTCCCATTGTTATATTGTCTGTAAATAACTCACACAACCCTGCACTCAGCCACCAGTGCCACGGTCCACGGTATCCGGGAGTGTAGGGCGCTGAGCTATGGCCCTTCATCCCTGATGTCCACGGGATCACTGCCCTGATCTATGACCCTTCATCCCTGATATCTAGGGGTTTAGGGCCCCAATCTCTGGTGTCCGGTGGTTTAGTGCCCCAATCTCTGGTGTCCGGTGGTTTAGTGCCCCAATCTCTGGTGTCCGGTGGTTTAGTGCCCCAATCTCTGGTGTCCGGTGGTTTAGTGTCGTGATCTCTGGTCTCCGGTGGTTTAGTGCCCCGATCTCTGGTCTCCGGTGGTTTAGTGCCCCAATCTCTGGTGTCCGGTGGTTTAGTGCCCCCATCTCTGGTGTCCGGTGGTTTAGTGCCCCAATCTCTGGTGTCCGGTGGTTTAGTGCCCCAATCTCTGGTGTCCGGTGGTTTAGTGTCGTGATCTCTGGTCTCCGGTGGTTTAGTGCCCCAATCTCTGGTGTCCGGTGGTTTAGTGCCCCCATCTCTGGTGTCCGGTGGTTTAGTGCCCCCATCTCTGGTGTCCGGTGGTTTAGTGCCCCGATCTCTGGTCTCCGGTGGTTTAGTGCCCCGATCTCTGGTGTCCGCTGGTTTAGTGTCCGGATCTCTGGTCTTTGGTGGCTTAGTGCCCCCATCTCTGGTGTCCGCTGGTTTAGTGTCCGGATCTCTGGTCTCCGATGGTTCAGTGCCCCGATGTCTGGTCTCCGGTGGTTTAGTGCCCCGATCTCTGGTCTCCGGTGGTTTAGTGCCCTATCTCTGGTCTCCGGTGGTTTAGTGCCCTGATCTCTGGTCTCTGGTGGTTTAGTGCCCCGATCTCTGATCTCCGATGGTTCAGTGCCCCGATTTCTGGTCTCCGGTGGTTTAGTGCCCCAATCTCTGGTCTCCGGCGGTTTAGTGCCCCCATCTCTGGTGTCCGGTGGCTTAGTGCCCCCATCTCTGGTGTCCGGTGGTTTAGTGCCCCGATCTCTGGTCTCCGGTGGTTTAGTGCCCCCATCTCTGGTGTCCGCTGGTTTAGTGTCCGGATCTCTGGTCTCCGATGGTTCAGTGCCCCGATGTCTGGTCTCCGGTGGTTTAGTGCCCCGATCTCTGGTCTCCGGTGGTTTAGTGCCCTATCTCTGGTCTCCGGTGGTTTAGTGCCCTGATCTCTGGTCTCTGGTGGTTTAGTGTCTCGATCTCTGATCTCCGATGGTTCAGTGCCCCGATTTCTGGTCTCCGGTGGTTTAGTGCCCCGATCTCTGGTGTCCCTGGTTTAGTGTCCGGATCTCTGGTCTCCGATGGTTCAGTGCCCCGATGTCTGGTCTCCGGTGGTTTAGTGCCCCGATCTCTGGTCTCCGGTGGTTTAGTGCCCTATCTCTGGTCTCCGGTGGTTTAGTGCCCTGATCTCTGGTCTCCGGTGGTTTAGTGTCTCGATCTCTGATCTCCGATGGTTCAGTGCCCCGATTTCTGGTCTCCGGTGGTTTAGTGCCCCCATCTCTGGTCTCCGGCGGTTTAGTGCCCCCATCTCTGGTGTCCGGTGGTTTAGTGCCCCGATCTCTGGTCTCCGGTGGTTTAGTGCCCCGATCTCTGGTCTCCGGTGGTTTAGTGCCCCGATCTCTGGTCTCCGGTGGTTTAGTGCCCTGATCTCTGGTCTCTGGTGGTTTAGTGCCCCGATCTCTGGTGTCCGCTGGTTTAGTGTCCGGATCTCTGGTCTCCGATGGTTCAGTGCCCCGATGTCTGGTCTCCGGTGGTTTAGTGCCCCCATCTCTGGTGTCCGGTGGTTTAGTGCCCCCATCTCTGGTGTCCGGTGGTTTAGTGCCCCGATCTCTGGTCTCCGGTGGTTTAGTGCCCCGATCTCTGGTGTCCGATGGTTTAGTGCCCCGATCTCTGGTCTCCGGTGGTTTAGTGCCCCGATCTCTGGTCTCCGGTGGTTTAGTGCCCCCATCTCTGGTCTCCGGTGGTTTAGTGCCCCGATCTCTGGTCTCCGGTGGTTTAGTGCCCCGATCTCTGGTCTCCGCTGGTTTAGTGCCCCGATGTCTGGTCTCTGGTGGTTTAGTGCCCCGATCTCTGGTCTCCGATGGTTCAGTGCCCCGATCTCTGGTCTCTGGTGGTTTAGTGCCCCGATCTCTGGTCTCTGGTGGTTTAGTGCCCCAATCTCTGATCTCCGGTGGTTTAGTGCCCCGATCTCTGGTCTCCGCTGGTTTAGTGCCCCGATCTCTGGTCTCTGGTGGTTTAGTGTCTCGATCTCTGGTCTCCGATGGTTCAGTGCCCCGATCTCTGGTGTCCGGTTGTTTAGTGCCCCAATCTCTGGTCTCTGGTGGTTTAGTACCCCGATCCTGGTCTCCGATTGTTTAGTGCCCCGATCTCTGGTCTCTGGTGGTTTAGTGCCCCCATCTCTGGTCTCCGATGGTTCAGTGCCCCGATGTCTGGTCTCTGGTGGTTTAATACCCCGATCTCTGGTCTCCGGTGGTCTAGTGCCCCAATCTCTGGTCTCTGGTGATTTAGTGCTCCGATCTCTGCTGTCCGGGGGGTTAGGGCTCCGATCTCTGGTGATTTAGTGCCCGGATCTCTGGTCTCCGGTGGTCTAGTGCCCCCATCTCTGGTCTCTGGTGATTTAGTGCCCGGATCTCTGGTCTCCGGTAGTCTAGTGCGCCGATCTCTAGTGGTTTATTGCCCCGATCTCTGGTGTCCAGTGATTCAGTGTCGTAATTTCTGGTCTCCGGTGGTTTAGTGACCCGATCTCTGGTGGCTTAGTGCCCCCATCTCTGGTCTCCGGTGGTCTAGTGCGCTGATCTCTGGTGATGTAGTGCCCCAATCTCTGGTCTCCGGTGGGTTAGGGCCCCGATCTCTAGTGGTTTAGTGCCCCGATCTCTGGTGTCCACTGATTCAGTGTCGTAATTTCTGGTCTCCGGTGGTTTAGTGGCCCCATCTCTGGTCTCCGGTGGTTTAGTGTTTCGATCTCTGGTGTCCGATGGTTTAGTGCCCCGATCTGTGGTCTCCAGTGATTTAGTGCCCCGATCTCTGGTCTCCGGTGGTTTAGTGCCCCGATCTCTGGTCTCCGGTGGTTTAGTGCCCCGATCTCTGGTCTCCGATGGTTTAGTGCCCCGATCTCTGGTCTCCGGTGGTCTAGTGCCCCGATCTCTGGTCTCTGGTGGTCTAGTGCCCCAATCTCTGGTCTCCGGTGGTCTAGTGCCCCCATCTCTGGTCTCTGGTGGTTTAGTGCCCCCATCTCTGGTCTCTGGTGGTTTAGTGCCCCGATCTCTGGTCTCTGGTGGTCTAGTGCCCCAATCTCTGGTCTCTGGTGATTTAGTGCCCCGATCTCTGGTGTCCGAGGGGTTAGGGCCCCGATCTCTGGTGGTTTAGTGCCCGGATCTCTGGTCTCCGGTGGTCTAGTGCGCTGATCTCTGGTGGTTTAGTGCCCCGATCTCTGGTGTCCAGTGGTTTAGTGCCTCGATCTCTGGTCTCCGGTGGTTTAATGCCCCCATCTCTGGTCTCCGGTGGTTTAGTGTCCCATCTCTGGTCTCCGGTGGTTTAGTGCCCCGATCTCTGGTCTCCGGTGGTTTAGTGCCCCGATCTCTGGTCTCCGATGGTTTAGTGCCCCGATCTCTGGTCTCCGGTGCTTTAATACCCCGATCTCTGGTCTCCGGTGGTCTAGTGCCCCAATCTCTGGTCTCCGGTGATTTAGTGCCCCGATCTTTGGTGTCCGAGGGGTTAGGGCCCCGATCTCTGGTGCTTTAGTGCCCGGATCTCTGGTCTCCGGTGGTCTAGTGCGCTGATCTCTGGTGATTTAGTGCCCCGATCTCTGGTGTCCAGTGGTTTAGTGTCCCATCTCTGGTCTCCGGTGGTTTAATGCCCCCATCTCTGGTCTCCGGTGGTTTAGTGCCCCGATCTCTGGTCTCCGGTGGTTTAGTGCCCCCATCTCTGGTCTCCAGTGATTTAGTGCCCCGATCTCTGGTCTCCGGTGGTTTAGTGCCCCGATCTCTGGTCTCCGGTGGTTTAGTGCCCCGATCTCTGGTCTCCGATGGTTTAGTGCCCCGATCTCTGGTCTCCGGTGGTCTAGTGCCCCCATCTCTGGTCTCTGGTGATTTAGTGCCCCGATATCTGGTGTCCGGGGGGTTAGGGCCCCGATCTCAGGTGGTTTAGTGCCCGGATCTCTGGTCTCCGGTGGTCTAGTGCGCTAATCTCTGGTGATTTAGTGCCCCGATCTCTGGTCTCCAGTGGGTTAGGGCCCCGATCTTTGGTGGCTTAGTGGCCCCATCTCTGCTGTCCGATGGTTTAGTGCCCCGATCTCTGGTCTCCAGTGGTTTAGTGCACCGATCTCTGGTCTCCAGTCGTTTAGTGCTCCTATCTCTAGGAGTGTCCAGTGGTTCAGTGTCCCGATTTCTGGCCTTTAGTGGATTAGTGCCCCGATCTCTGGTCTTCGGTGGTTTAGTGCCCTGGTCTCTGGTGGTTTAGTGCCCCGATCTCTGGTCTTCGGTGGTTTAGTGTCCCGATCTCTGGTCTCCGGTTGTTTAGTGCCCCTATCTCTGGTCTCCTGTGGTTTAGTGCCCCGATCTCTGGTCTCCGGTTGTTTAGTGCCCCGATCTCTGGTCTCCGGTTGTTTAGTGCCCGATCTCTGGTCTCCGGTGGTTTAGTGCCCCGATCTCTGGTCTCCGGTGGTTTAGTGCCCTGATCTCTGGTCTCCGATAGAGGTGGGAATACTTCTTTATGCTCCAATTATTAATTCCCTCTTTTGTAAGGTGGGTCTCCTGCAGAGCTATCCACAGCCTGCATCTGTGGAAGGCTCCATGGGCTGTTTGTATATAATGGTATAAAATCACCCTGAGACAAGACATGCTGGGACTTGTAGTGTCTGCACGACTCACTCAGGGGCAGGTACTCAGATCTCGGACGTTGATTTGGGGTACTGTCACTGATGGTCGGTGCCTGTGTCTGTGGCCCTGGTGGTCACTGAAATGTGTGGAAAGTAAAGAAATAAAATGGATTGTTCGTGACGCCACCTGCAGATTCTGATGATAACACCAGCGCTGCTCAGACCTCTGGGGATGGTGTTATTGTAGCCGGTTGGTCTTGCTCCCTGCAGGCGGAGCAGAATCCCCAGGGCAGTGTGGCTGATGTGCTAGTTGTTGTGGTAGCAGCTCTGTAGGTTACAGTAATAAGACACAAGAGACATTTCTTGCTCTGCATGGGTATTTACTGGTCACTTTGTAAAAGCAGTTCTCACAGGTACACAGTCACAGGTAGCTGGCCTGGGTAGTGACCAATGAATGGGGTGTTTCTATGTGGCTTTTGAGAGTGTCCCTCTAAGCTTCACTCTCCTTTCCGTGGTTGGCTTGAAACCGGCCTGGCATCCTTGTTACTGTCCTGCAGTGTGAACTCGGGTAAGAAACCCTTCCCGGATTGCCGTGACCACTGGGACTTTACGCGGGTCCTGGCTCTTAGTGTAGTTGTTTTGCAGGTGGCCCAGATGCTGAACTCTCCTGGGTCCGACCGGTGTTGGCGGCTCAGAGCTGAACTTGCCTGTACCGCTCCCGGAGCCGGTTCTCCTCCCAGACCGGTAGGTAGACGTCTGACACCGAGTGTTAGCATACACCCTCAGGCTCCCCATTTCTCGCCTGGGTCACCACTCTTTCTGGGTGCCATCCCTGTACGTTCCGATGAAGGGTCCTCGTCGACTCTGCTCTTCTTCTCTCTCTTCCCGCCCTCCACTACCACTCTTATAACCCCCCTGGGACCGGTTAATTTGGTAACAGGTTGAACCAATTGGTCCCCTGAGCTAAGTGTTGTGGATGTAGGGTAAAAGCCACAGATCAACCTCCCCATTCACTGACCACAGGGATACCACACAGGCTGGTCTGGGTGAAGTACCCCTTAGTGGCGCACCGACCAGAGGGGCGCCACATACACATGGTCCAGCTCGCTGATGTACATACAGAGTGACCCCTATGGAAGGTGAATGTGGCGCCCCTGTGACAGGGCGGCCACAGGGTGAACTGCAGCTAGACGAGGTAAGATGGTCAACTCGCAAAACACCCACACACAGACACACTTCGACCCTAAGCCAATCACTCTATGTTGGGGAAGGGGTGGCAGGAGTTTAGAGACGTGTGGGTGGGAAGTAGAAGAGACCACGGACAAGTGGGTGGAGGGACAGTAGCGAGTTAGCCACTGGAACACCAGGTTGGGGGAGACAATCGATCGAGGATTCCCTGGAGGTTAGATGCCCAGGAGGGAGCTTCCCCTGGAGGATGGAGAAGGGAATGATCCCCAAGCCGATACACCCTAAAACTGGAAGTGGAGAGACTGAAGGAGCCAGGTGAGCCCAACCACCAAGGGTCACTGGAAGGCTAGGCCAGGACATCCAGAGAGCCGGCTCTGTAGATGTGACTGGGGAAACTACACGACCCTAACCACAGGACATCCCGACGGGGTGCGGGGACTCTATGACCGGTGACCTAACTACCACTACAGAGTAGGATAAAGCCATCGTACTAGGGCTAGTGACCCAGAGAAGGGAGACTATTCACTACAGAGCCCGTGACGGCCGGACCGAACCCAAGGACAGGTACAGAACTGAGAGAGGCCTGAATGGTACCTTGAGGGGAGTGACGCAGAGGAGCCATCTAAGCAGCAGTGAGAACCCGAGCCCGGAGCTGTGGTGGTGGTGGGAAATAAATGTGACAGCTGTAAACTGTGTTGCCGTGCCACAAGTAAAGTACCCGGTCAGCTCAAAGGTGTGTGAGACTTAATTCATAAAGCTCAAGTGAAACTGTGGCGCCCCTGCGTCCAGGAGGCCACAAAGGGAACTGCAGCCAGGCAGGTAGGACATTGGTGCACATCAACACCCTCACAGCCCATACAACCCACGTGTAAGAGAAGGTAACATCCAGCCCTGATATTAGATACTCTATGAGATTGAGGGTTGGTGGATTTAGAGGAGTGGGTTGGGCAAACACGTAGTCAGGTGACTTGACAGTATATAGGAAGGGGGAGGAGTGAAGGAGTTCAGTAGGCCACAGTGAGCTGAACTGTAAAGATCAAGAGCAGCAGAGTGAGCTGAGATGCAAAGGCCAGAGAACAGCAGCAGGTTGAGCTGAAGCTGAGCAGACAGAAAGCCACACGTCCTGGAAGAGTGAAGACAGACGGAGTGCAGAATCTGTACTGAGCCAGTGCGAGCCAGAGGAGAGAGAAAGCCCATCCGAAGCCGGATCCCCAGGAGTGTGAGAGAGCCGCGAGGGACGGTGCAACCGGGGCCCTAGAAAGACAGCTAAAGCTAACGACTGAAGGCGGAGTAGCCCTCCTATGATACTAAGAGACAGGGCCGGCTCCAGGTTTCTGTGGGCCCCGGGCGAAAAGGTCTCAGTGGGCCCCCTTTAAGTACATATCGCGGACTATATATATATATTGCCGCACACTTACCGCAAGCCCCATAGACAATGCATGGGGCTTGCCGCAAACGTGCAGCAAGTGCAGCCGCTAGACGGAAAATGCGGCAGATGCTGTTTTTTTTTACCGCAACTGCCACATTTTTAAAAAAACTCCCATGTGAAGGCAGCCTAAGGGTATGTGCACATCTGACGTTTGTGCATCTCTGTAGAACGTCCAAAAACCGGTGTAGATTAGCAGAAACTGAGTTTTCTGTGCTCAGCATTGTTCCTCGTTTTTCAAGCGTTTTTTCCACGTTTTCCGCCCGGTTTTACAGCGTTTTTCTCGGCGGTTTTCTTGCCGTTTTTTCAGACTGGTCTTTGGTGCACTTGTTATGCTGGAACCGCTGGAAAAACGACCAAAAGAAGTCACTTGCTCTATTTTTGAAAACCGGTGGAAAAACTGAAAACGACCAGAAAAAAAACGTTCTAATGAAGACAGCGTTTTCTAAACTCCATTGAGTATCATGTTAATCCAGCCGGTGGCTAGGATTAACATAAATTAACATAAAACTGAGCGGAAAACGCCAACGGAAACCAGTAAAAAACAGCCCACAAAACGACTGATGTGCACATAGCCTTACAGGAACAGTGACTGCTGAAACCAGCAAGAGCTGCTCCTGACAGTGAGTATATTACACGTTGTTAGGAGCGAGCTAAAATGCGATTGCGTTTCCTTGCGCTTTTTAAAAATACCCTTCAAATGCAAAATGTTGCATTTTTGTGCGTCTGAGGACTCTTGGTATATACACAAGCATCCTGAAGAGCACAAATAATGCAAGCAGCTCAATGGAGCCGCACTGCATTATGGGTGGCACCGCAGCCAAGCGGAGGGTCTGGCCGTCCGGATCTCTCTTCTCCTCACCTTTCTTCTTGCCGCTCCGGTCTCCTCCGGTCGCTCTGCACATATCAGCACAGTGATGACATCGTGCCCCTCCATGCTGAGCTGCAGAATGCAGACAGCGGCAGAAGAGACTCTGGAGAAGAATGCTGCTGGCAAAGGCGGCTGGGACTATAGGAGCGGAATCCACGGGGGGCTACCACTGGTACACATACTTCGTACCCACGCGGCTCAGCTCCGTACACCTCGTACGCACATGGCTCTGCTCCGTACACCTCGTACGCACTCGGCTCTGCTCTGTACACCTCGTACGCACTCGGCTCTGCTCCGTACACCTCGTACACACGCGGCTCTGCTCCGTACACCTTGTACGCACACGGCTCTGCTCCGTACACCTCGTACACACACGGCTCTGCTCCGTACACCTCGTACGCACACGGCTCTGCTCCGTACACCTCGTACGCACACGGCTCTGCTCCGTACACCTCGTACGCACACGGCTCTGCTCCGTACACCTCGTACGCACACGGCTCTGCTCCGTACACCTCGTACACACGTGGCTCTGCTCCGTACACCTCGTACACACACTGCTCTGCTCCGTACACCTCATACGCACACGGCTCTGCTCCGTACACCTCGTACGCACGCGGCTCCGCTCCGTACACCTCGTACGCACGCGGCTCCGCTCCGTACAGCTCGTACGCACACGGCTCTGCTCCGTACACCTCGTACGCACACGGCTCTGCTCCGTACACCTCGTACGCACACGGCTCTGCTCCGTACACCTCGTACGCACTCGGCTCTGCTCCGTACACCTCGTACGCACACGGCTCCGCTCCGTACACCTCGTACGCACACGGCTCCGCTCCGTACACCTCGTACGCACACGGCTCCGCTCCGTACACCTCGTACGCACTCGGCTCTGCTCCGTACACCTCGTAAGCACGCGGCTCTGCTCCGTACACCTCGTACGCACGCGGCTCTGCTCCGTACACCTCGTACGCACGCGGCTCTGCTCCGTACACCTCGTACGCACGCGGCTCTGCTCCGTACACCTCGTACGCACTCGGCTCCGCTCCGTACACCTCGTACACACGCGGCTCCGCTCCGTACACCTCGTACACAGTCGGCTCTGCTCCGTACACCTCGTACACACGCGGCTCTGCTCCGTACACCTCATACACACACGGCTCTGCTCCTTACACCTCATACACACGGCTCTGCTCCATACACCTCATACACACACGGCTCTGCTCCGTACACCTCATACACACACGGCTCTGCTCCGTACACCTCATACACACACGGCTCTGCTCCGTACACCTCATACACACACGGCTCCGCTCCGTACACCTAGTACCCACTCGGCTCCGCTCCGTACACCTCGTACACACACAGCTCCGCTCCATGCACCTAGTACACACTCGCCTCTGCTACATTCACACTGTAAATCCCTCCTGACCCCACACATAACCTTCACCTAATTGCCATACACCTAGTACACACTCACCTCTGCTACATTCACACTGTAAATGCCTCCTGACCACACACAAACTTCACCTTATTTGAGCATCATTCATGGTGGCCAGCACAGTCCTGGGCTGGATACACTGAGGAGCTGATCATGAGACCCCTGACTCCTCCCCATCCATTGACATCATCACAGGTCCTGTAAGCACACTAGCACAGAGTGTGCAGCTCTGTCGGCTCCCGTGGAGGGGGGAGGAGGGAGACCTCCGGTGCAGCAGGAGCCTGAAAATGACCCCCCAGCTGCCCCCTGGGTATGGCCCTGGCTGTGGGGGCAGTGCTCAGGGGCCCTGAGGCTAGGGTCACACTTGCATTGTGACCCTAGCCTTATGCAAGTATTGTATGTTGCAGCGCATAGCGGCAGCCCATAGAGACCCGACGTTTACCTTGACAACCACTGGTTGTCAATGTAAACGTCGGCTTTCTATGGGCTCAGTTGCTGGCAGCGCATAGCGTTAAACGCTCTGCGCTGCAGCAGACAATACTTGCGTCAGGCTAGGGTCACAATGCAAGTGTGACCCTAGCCTCAGGGGCCCAGTGGGCCCCCTCCAAGCAGTCGGGCCCCGGCACTTGCCCGGGTACGCCGGGTGCTGACGCCGGCCCTGCTAAGAGACACAGAAGAAAAGGAGCCTGGTAGAGCCTCGTGCTGGAGGACTGCTGGAGGCTGGGCTTAAGTAGAGTTGTCGGCTCTAGAGGGGACCGTAGTTTACCCGGCATCCCCAAACAACACGACGGGGGGTCTGAGTTCCAGATTGAGATCCCTACCCTAAAGGACAGGCAGCTCAGTGACAAACTAAGGACCCACAGGGGCCCGAGTCACTGCCATACTGTCCAGTGTCACACAACACGAAGTAAAGAGAACGTAATAGCCAGGAAAGGACACTACAGACTGTGTGAGGGGTCACAGAGAGAGAGAGAGGCCTGGCTGCAGGGAGCAAAGGGAATCCGGAGAGGGAGAATGTGCCCGTGTACTTGAACTGTGTAAGAACTGTAACTGTGCTGTAAAGTAACTTGAAGAGCTGAGAGTAAAGCTTTGGAAAACCCTGGAACTGATTCCCTTGTGTCTCTGCGTGAAAGTGATTCTCCCCATACAGGATACAGCCTGTCAGCACCAGCCAGGAGGAGAGATCCTTGCAGCGTCTGCAAAGTAAGTGTGCTACACACTCCACAATAGACTTAGCCCTTACTGCCCCGGGGAATACAGTTCTACCCACTGGAACTATACCACCTAAGCTGCCATTACATCGTCCCCGGAGGTTCTGCAGCAGCGGCGGCCCCCATCACTGGCCGCATCAAGTGGGTGGCGTCACGACTGACAATCCCCTGTAAATATTCCCTTTTATTGCCAGGGCCCGGGACACGGTCCGGACCAGGACCACCCGTGACTTCCCCAGTAGAGACCTGGTCCGGTACCGAGTACCCTCGTCCCAGTGGGCTCGACAACCTGGCGTCACGAACAGGATCTACCCGGTCCAAAAGAATTGGACCCCGTGCGCCTAAGGAAAGTGTTCTGGACTTTTCCCGTCAAAATCTGACCTTAATGGCGGCCAGGGGAGACTAACGCCATGTGCAGAGGAGGCGTTCCCGAAACTCCCATCGTGGGCCGGCCCGGTCCATGGTGCGAAGAAAAGGACCCGCCCTGGCTCCCCTTAACTCCGGGAGAGCCAGCCGTCACTCTAAAAGAGCCTCCGCCCCTAGACCCTCCTCCTGACCAGCTGGCAGGAACGAAGAAGGAAATCGTCATCAGGAGGGGGCGGAACGAGCAACCGGAAGAAAAGCAGTCGCCATCCCAGTACATGCGGACGGAAGCGGAGGACGCCCAGAAGAACGCTGCACCCGGAAGAACGCAAGTGATTCCAGAGGGCCCACGGAGTGACCCGGTGGAGGAACCCAGCAGAGGAAAGAACTTGTGTGACCGTGGAGAGATGGCGGAAAGTGGAGAGCGTCCCTACGTCCAAGACACCCGGCGGGGTGTGATGCGACTGTTGCCCCAACAGATGACCCGTTTTCAGGAGTGGCGTACCCGGATCCAGATCAGCGTGGATCACCACCAGCAGAGCTATGAGACTTTAACTATGCAACCCGGCTGGGTTGAAGACACCCGTGACCGCATGGAAAGCGAGGGTGGATGCCGTACCGCAACGTTAGTGGATCTGACCGTGCCACGTACTGCACCGCGTGCTGCCAAGAGAGATACCGACCCGCTCGGAGCCTTACCAGAGGGATACCTGGCGTTACCGCAGCCCCTGATACCAGCGCCTAAGACGACAGAGGTGAGAGGAGAGCAGCTCCGTTGCTGGTGGGAGCGGGATGAAACCAGTGATGATATGATGGGCTTCCTAGGAGATCCCGGCGACGAAGTAGGCCCTGTAGGGATTGTGACAAGAAATGAATATTTGAAAAGATGTAGTCAGAGATGGGAACAGGAAGAATTGAAAAGTCAAGAGAAAAAGCGGGAATTGATTGCGCAGACCCAGTATTTAAAAACCGTAGCTCGAAGAGATAAGAGCGTTACTGGATCACAGAGGCATGAAGGCAGGATTGTAAAAGTTAAAGATGCAGATGGATATGCCTTTGCCCGAGAGGCTGGAATAGACTGTGACATATTTATCAACCGCCGTGATGTGGAGTCGCACCTGCCAGAAAAACACCCGGACAGGGAAGTGCAAGTTGGAGAGTGGGTCTCCTATGTTATTGTGCAAGTAGCAAGAGGCCCGGATGGCATTAGAGTGCATAGACTGTGTTTGGATACAACTGACGATGACATGCCTGCATTAGAGGAGACTAACCCAGAAGTACCACCGGACCCAATCGTGAACCCGGATCCTACAGCTGCTTTAGAGACTGTTCCAGTAAAGAGCACCGCAGATGTTGCAACTCAAACTTCGGAGAGTTACTTGTTGATTCAAGCATTGCAAGACCTCGAGATGTTTCCCAGAAAGAGAGGACCGCCAACACTCCCATGGAAGTTCAAGCTGGAAGAAAAGAAGGAGTGAAGACCCGTGTCCTGTAACCAGAAGAAGAAGGAAGACTTGTAAGTGTGAATGAAGGGTTTCCTTATTGCTCCCATCCCATACCTGAATGAATGCTAGCTTTCCCCTGTATGTCTTGTATATGTTGAACTGAACATTTGATGCCACGAACAATGAGCTGGTACGAACGTTGAACTTTATATAGTTGAGCACCTTAGTGTGCTCCCCTTTGGTTTTAAGACCAGCTGTGCACATACGACGTAGTGCATGAGACTTTGAACTGTTTTTGAGAATTTTTAAACTTTTTGCACTTTTTCAGAAAAGAAGAATGTTTTTATACTTTTTGAAAGAAAGTAAAGTTTATAATGTGTGTTTTAAAGAAAGGAAAGTAAATGCGTTGTAGCATTAGACCACGTAGAGGTCCAGAAAGGGTAATGACGTAGATACCCATGTAACTGTTTATAGTTGAAGTAACGTTTGAAGAATTGTGCCTCCCGGATGGGAAGAAACCAAGAATACTTACTGTTTATTGTTGTTGTAAAATAAAAATGTTTTCAGGGGGATCCATGACGGGCAGCGCGGGGACACGCTAGTTAACTCCGGGAGGTGTGGCGCCCCTGCGTCCAGGAGGCCACAAAGGGAACTGCAGCCAGGCAGGTAGGACATTGGTGCACACCAACACCCTCACAGCCCATACAACCCACGTGTAAGAGAAGGTAACATCCAGCCCTGAGATTAGATACTCTATGAGATTGAGGGGTGGTGGATTTAGAGGAGTGGGTTGGGCAAACATGTAGTCAGGTGACTTGACAGTATATAGGAAGGGGGAGAAGTGAAGGAGTTCAGTAGGCCGAGGTAGGCTGAACAGAAAAGACCAAGATCAGCAGAGAAGCTGAGATGCAAAGGCCAGAGAACAGCAGCAGGTTGAGCTGAAGCTGAGCAGACAGAAAGCCACACGTCCTGGAAGAGTGAGGGCATAAGGAACACAGAATCTGTACTGAGCCAGAGGAGAGAGAAAGCCTATCCGGAGCCGGATCCCCAGGAGTGTGAGAGAGCAGAGAGGGACGGTGCAACCCGGGCCCTAGAAAGACAGCTAAAGCTACCGACTGCAGGCGGAGTAGCCCTCCTATGATACTAAGAGACACAAAAGGAAAGGAGCCTGGTAGAGCCTCGTGCTGGAGGACTGCTGGAGGCTGGGCTGAAGTAGAGTGTCGGCTCTAGAGGGGACCGTAGTTTACCCGGCATCCCCAAACAACATGACGGGGGATCTGAGTTCCAGATTGAGATCCCTACCCTAAAGGACAGGCAGCTAAGTGACAAACTTAGGACTCACAGGAGCCCGAGTCACCGCCATACTGTCCAGTGTTGCACAACACGAAGTAAAGAGAACGTAATAGCCCGGAAATGACACTACAGACTGTGAGAGGGATCACAGAGAGAGAGGCCTGGCTGCAGGGAGCAAAGGGAACCCGAAGAGGGAGAATGTGCCCGTGTACTTGAACTGTGTAAGAACTGTAACTGTGCTGTAAAGTAACTTGAAGAGCTGAGAGTAAAGCTTTGGAAAACCCTGGAACTGATTCCCTTGTGTCTCTGCGTGAAAGCGATTCTCTCCATACAGGAATACAGCAAACCTCCACCTGCAGAGCCACGGCTACAGCCCGTCAGCACCAGCCAGGAGGAGAGATCCCTGCAGCGTCTGCAAAGTAAGTGTGCTACACACTCCACAATAGACTTAACCCTTACTGCCCCGGGGAATACAGTTCTACCCACTGGAACTACACCATCTCCGCTGCCATTACATCGTCCCCGGAGGTTCTGCAGCAGCGGCGGCCCCCATCACTGGCCGCATCAAGTGGGTGGCGTCACGACTGACAATCTCCTGTAAATATTCCCTTTTATTGCCAGGGCCCGGGACACGGTCCGGACCAGGACCACCTGTGACTTCCCCAGTAAAGACCGGGTCCGGTACCGAGTACCCCGTCCCAGTGGGCTCGACAAAACCTCCACCTGCGGAGCCGCCGACTGATCCTGAGTGCTGGCTGGAGGAGCTGTGGAGGAGAGACAGTGCAGCACCCAGAGCACACCAGGCTCCCTGGCACCTGCCCTGGGGACAACCAGCCTTACCCGTGGAGGGCTTGTTGTCACCCAAGCTGTCCCCAATCATCGTCCCCAGCAGGAACACGGCAGTGGTGGTCCACGCTGACCACACACCAGGGGTGGCGTCACAACATCATATAAACTTTTTTCTTTCCTTTTAATTGCCGCACCTAGGACAACGGGATCGGGCAACGGCACCCTGACATCCCAGAGATACGATAGCCCGGTCTCTGGGGGTACTACAGTGAACAAGTGAGGAAATCACAAATTCTATAAATCTGAAATGAATACTGAGACATACATAGGAGTGTGCAAATGAGGGGTGGGAATGGGGGGCAATATATGGCATTATGTTAATATTTGTGAGAAATAAACACTTGATTCCCAAAAAATCCTAAGTATTTCAGTCCCAAATGCAGACTTTACTGCACAACACTGACACCTTGTGGTGAGAATGAGGCATTGCAGACAGCTAAATAAGAGCAGAAAATAACATGAGTCACCTAATGTCTGCAGTCCTATGTAACACCACAGATAACACAGTGGTATCTCTGAGTACAGATAATGTAGTAGATGCCACCTGCAGTCCTATGTAACACCACAGATAACACAGTGATATCTCTGAGTACAGATAATGTAGTAGATGTCACCTGCAGTCCTATGTAACACCACAGATAACACAGTGATATCTCTGAGTACAGATAATGTAGTAGATGTCACCTGCAGTCCTATGTAACACCACAGATAACACAGTGATATCTCTGAGTACAGATAATGTAGTAGATGTCACCTGCAGTCCTATGTAACACCACAGATAACACAGTGATAGCTGAGTACAGATAATGTAGTAGATGTCACCTGCAGTCCTATGTAACACCACAGATAACACAGTGATAGCTGAGTACAGATAATGTAGTACATGTCACCTGCAGTCCTATGTAACACCACAGATAATACAGTGATATCTCTGAGTACAGATAATGTAGTAGATGTCACCTGCAGTCCTATGTAACACCACAGATAACACAGTGATATCTCTGAGTACAGATAATGTAGTAGATGTCACATGCAGTCCTATGTAACACCACAGATAACACAGTGATATCTCTGGATACAGATAATGTAGTAGATGTCACCTGCAGTCCTATGTAACACCACAGATAACACAGTGATATCTCTGAGTACAGATAATGTGGTAGATGTCACCTGCAGTCCTATGTAACACCACAGATAACACAGTGATATCTCTGAGTACAGATAATGTAGTAGATGTCACATGCAGTCCTATGTAACACCACAGATAACACAGTGATATCTCTGAGTACAGATAATGTAGTAGATGTCACATGCAGTCCTATGTAACACCACAGATAACACAGTGATATCTCTGAGTACAGATAATGTAATAGATATCACCTGCAGTCCTATGTAACACCACAGATAACAGTGATATCTCTGAGTACAGGTAATGTAGTAGATGTCACCTGCAGTCCTATGTAACACCACAGATAACACAGTGATATCTCTGAGTACAGACAATGTAGTAGATGTCACCTGCAGTCCTATGTAACACCACAGATAGCACAGTGATATCTCTGAGTACAGATAATGTAGTAGATGTCACCTGCAATCCTATGTAACATCACAGATAACACAGTGATATCTCTGAGTACAGATAATGTAGTAGATGTCACCTGCAGTCCTATGTAACACTACAGATAACACAGTGATATCTCTGAGTACAGATAATGTAGATGTTACCTGCAGTCCTATGTAACACTACAGATAACAGTGATATCTTTGAGTACAGATAATGTAGTAGATGTCACCTGCAGCCCTATGTAATACCATAGATAACACAGTGATATCTCTGAGTACAGATAATGTGGTAGATGTCACCTGCAGTCCTATGTAACACCACAGATAACACAGTGATATCTCTGAGTACAGATAATGTGGGAGATGTCACCTGCAGTCCTATGTAACACAGATAACACAGTCGATTAATTACTGATGTAACATGATATTCGCATTTGTAGATGTCACCTGCAGTCCTATGTAACACAGATACGTGATCTGAGTACAGATAATGTGGTAGATGTCACCTGCAGTCCTATGTAACACCACAGATAACACAGTGATATCTCTGAGTACAGATAATGTAGTAGATGTCACCTGCAGTCCTATGTAACACCACAGATAACACAGTGATATCTCTGAGTACAGATAATGTGTAGATGTCACCTGCAGTCCTATGTAACACCACAGATAACACAGTGATATCTCTGAGTACAGATAATGTAGTAGATGTCACATGCAGTCCTATGTAACACCACAGATAACACAGTGATATCTCTGAGTACAGATAATGTAGTAGATGTCACCTGCAGTCCTATGTAACACCACAGATAACACAGTGATATCTCTGAGTACAGATAATGTAGTAGATGTCACCTGCAGTCCTATGTAACACCACAGATAACACAGTGATATCTCTGAGTACAGATAATGTAGTGATGTCACCTGCAGTCCTATGTAACACCACAGATAACACAGTGATATCTGAGTACAGATAATGTAGTAGATGTCACCTGCAGTCCTATGTAACACCACAGATAACACAGTGATATCTCTGAGTACAGATAATGTAGTAGATGTCACATGCAGTCCTATGTAACACCACAGATAACACAGTGATATCTCTGAGTACAGATAATGTAGTAGATTCACCTGCAGTCCTATGTAACACCACAGATAAACAGTGATATCTCTGAGTACAGGTAATGTAGTAGATGTCACCTGCAGTCCTATGTAACACCACAGATAACACAGTGATATCTCTGAGTACAGATAATGTAGTAGATGTCACCTGCAGTCCTATGTAACACCACAGATAACACAGTGATATCTCTGAGTACAGATAATGTAGTAGATGTCACCTGCAGTCCTATGTAACACTCACAGATAACACAGTGATATCTCTGAGTACAGATAATGTAGTAGATGTCACCTGCAGTCCTATGTAACACTACAGATAACACAGTGATATCTCTGAGTACAGATAATGTAGTAGATGTCACCTGCAGTCCTATGTAACACCACAGATAACACAGTGATATCTCTGAGTACAGATAATGTAGTAGATGTCACCTGCAGTCCTATGTAACACCACAATAACACAGTGATATCTCTGAGTACAGATAATGTAGTAGATGTCACCTGCAGTCCTATGTAACAACACAGATAACACAGTGATATCTCTGAGACAGATAATGTAGTAGATGTCACCTGCAGTCCTATGTAACACACAGATAACACAGTGATATCTCTGAGTACAGATAATGTAGATAGATGTCACCTGCAGTCCTATGTAACACTACAGATAACACAGTGATATCTTCTGAGTACAGATAATGTAGTAGATGTCACCTGCAGTCCTATGTAAACCAAGATAACACAGTGATATCTCTGAGTACAGATAATGTGGTAGATGTCACCTGCAGTCCTATGTAACACCACAGATAACACAGTGATATCTCTGAGTACAGATAATGTAGTAGATGTCACCTGCAGTCCTATGTAACACCACAGATAACACAGTGATATCTCTGAGTACAGATAATGTAGATGTTACCTGCAGTCCTATGTAACCACAGATACAGTGATATCTTGAGTACAGATAATGTGGTAGATGTCACCTGCAGTCCTATGTAACACCACAGATAACACAGTGATATCTCTGAGTACAGATAATTAGTAGATGTCACCTGCAGTCCTATGTAACACCACAGATAACACAGTGATATCTCTGAGTACAGATAATGTGGTAGATGTCACCTGCAGTCCTATGTAACACCACAGATAACACAGTGATATCTCTGAGTACAGATAATGTAGATGTCACCAGCAGTCCTATGTAACACCACAGATAACACAGTGATATCTCTGAGTACAGATAATGTAGTAGATGTCACCTGCAGTCCTATGTAACACCACAGATAACAGTGATAGCTCTGAGTACAAATAATGTAGTAGATGTCACCTGAAGTCCTATGTAACACCACAGATAACACAGTGATATCTATGAGTACAGATAATGTAGATGTCACCAGCAGTCCTATGTAACACCACAGATAACAGTGATAGCTCTGAGTACAAATAATGTAGTAGATGTCACCTGAAGTCCTATGTAACATGACAGATAACACAGTATCATCCCTGAGTACAGATGATGTAGTAGATGGTCTGGGGTGTGATTGATGGGATCTGGTGTGGGGTGTGAATCATGGGGTCTGGTTTGGGGTGTGATTGATGGGGTCTGGTCTGAGGTGTGAATCATAGGATCTCAGGTTTCATCTGGGCTTTGGTCTGGAATTTTCTTTGAGGGTTTGTCTGGGGTCTGGACTACGGTCTGGTCTGGGGTTTAATCTGGGGTTTGGAGTAGGGTCTGGGATTTGATCTGGGTTGGATCTGGGGGCTGGTCTGGGGTTTTCTCTGGAGTCTGGTCTGGGGTTTTCTTTGGGGTCCAGGATGGGGTTTGATCTGGGGTCTGGTCTGGGTTTGGAGTAGGGTCTGTTCTGGGATTTGGTCAGGGGTTTTATCTGATCTGGGGATTGCTCTGGGGTCTGGTCTAGGGTTTGATATGGGGTCTGGTCTAGGGTTTGATATGGGGTCTGGTCTGGGGTTTGCTCTGGGGTCTGGTCTGGGGTGTGATCTGGGGTCTAGTCTGAGGTTTGATCTGGGGTCTGGTCTGGTCTTGGGTCTGATCTGGGGTCTGTTCTGGGATTCGGTCTGGAGTAAGGTCTGATCTTGGGTCTCTTCTGTGGTTTGATCTGGGGACTGCTCTGGGGTCAAATCTGAGGTGTGATCTGAGGTCCAGTCTGAGGTTCTGGTCTGGGATATGATCTGAGGTCCATGCTGGGGTTTGGTCTGGGTTCCGGTCTTAATTTGATCTGGGTTCTGGTCTGGAGCTTGATCTGGGATCCGGTCTGGGGTTTGATCAGGGGTCTGGTCTGGGGTTTGGACTGAGTTCCGGTCTGGGATTGGTCTGGGTTCCAGTCTGTGGTTTAATCTGGTCTGGGGTTTGGTCACGGTCCGGGGTTTGTTCTGGGGTCTGGTCTGTGGTCTGGTCTGATCTGGGGTCTGGTGTCCAGTCTGGGGTTTGATGTGGGGTCTGGTCTGAGGTTTGGTCTGGGGTTTAGTCTGGACTCCGGTCAGGGGTCTGGTCTGGGGTTTGATCGTCTTGGTTTGTGATCTGGGCTCTCGGTCTGGGGTATACTGTGGTTTGGGGTCTGGTCTGGGGTTTGCTCCGGGGTCCGGTCTGGGGTTTGCTCCGGGGCCTAGTCTGGGGTTTGGTCTGGGCTCTCAGTCTGGGGTTTGATGTGGGGTCTGGTCTGAGGTTTGGTCTGGGGTTTAGTCTGGATTCCGGTCAGGGGTCTGGTGTTGGGTTTGGTCTGGGCTCTCAGTCTGGGGTTTGATGTGGGGTTTGGTCTGAGGTTTGGTCTGGGGTTTAGTCTGGATTCCGGTCAGGGGTCTGGTGTGGGGTTTGATCTGGGTCTTGGTTTGTGATCTGGGCTCTCGGTCTGGGGTATATTGTGGTTTGGGGTCTGGTCTGGGATTTGCTCCAGGGTCTAGTCTGGGGTTTGATCTGGGCTGTCAGTCTGGGGTATTCTATGGTCTGGGGTTTAATCTGGGATCTCGGTCTGGGGTATTCTGTGGTTTGGGGTTCGGTCTGGGGTTTTCTCCAGGGTCTAGTCTGGGGTTTGCTATATATCATTAAATGACGGCATCACCTGCACATGACAAGGTGCTGGCAAAAACTATACATGAATTAAGGGGTTAATTGCCGCAACACTTATCATGATGTATAGGAACAAGCACATGGCTATGTTCACGGCTATGTACAGCTAAGGTGTCATATATGATAATGGAACACAGTAAATGCTGCTATAGAATATAAAGAAAAAGTGAGAGTCTTAGCTTCAACAATGGCCATTGGGGAAGAGCCCAGTAACTGCGCCAAAGTGCTCTCATCCTACCGGGTCCTAACGCACTGTTGCTTCATGCGGGTTTGGTCTGGGCTCTCGGTCTGGGGTATTCTGTGGTTTGCTCTGGTGTGGGGTTTGGTCAGGGTCCGGTCTAGGATATTCTGTGGTTTGGAGTCCGGTTTCGGGTTTGCTCCAGGGTCTAGTCTGGGCTCTCAGTCTGGGGTATTCTATGATCTGGGATCTCAGTCTGGGGTATTCTATGTATCGGTAAGGTAGATCTGGGCACACCAATAATTCTCATAAACAATTGCACATCACACAATGCGTTTGAGGTTATGTTTCCTTATTTTCTTTATTGTCACACAGTGTCCAGACACCAATATAACCGACGTTTCGGCCTTAACATAAGCGAAAACCTAAATCACTTCAAGCGTCTAAGGCACACCTAGGGAATCTGTATAAATCCAAACAAATGGTACAACACCAGTGAAAGATACTGGTAAATCTTGGGAATGAGACAAGGCTCAGTGGAAGTCCTTTACAGCAAGTGATTTAGGTTTTCGCTTTATGGTTCTCCCGTAGAACCTCCACCAGGTCCTACACTGAAACCTTGAGAAAGGCCTATGTTAAGGCCGAAACGTCGGTTATATTGATGTCTGGACACTGTGTGGCAATAAAGAAAATAAGGAAACATAACCTCCAACGCTTTGTGTGATGTGCAATTGTTTATGAGAATTATTGGTGTGCCCAGATCTACCTTACCGATATATGTATATTTTTTCTGGTGCACCCACGGACGACAGTGAGCCTATCATTATTAACGAATTCTGGGGTATTCTATGGTCTGGGGTTTGATCTGGGCTCTCGGTCTGGGGTATTCTGTGGACCTGGATTTGGTCTGGGCTCTCAGTCTGGGGTCTTCTGTGGTTTGATATGGGATCTCGGTCTGCGGTATTCTGTGGTTTGGGGTTCGGTCTGGGGTTTGCTCCGGGGTCTAGTCTGGGGTTTGGTTTGGGCTCTCGGTCTGGGGTATTCTGTGGACCTGGATTTGGTCTGGGCTCTCGGTCTGGGGTCTTCTGTGGTTTGATATGGGATCTCGGTCTGCGGTATTCTGTGGTTTGGGGTTCGGTATGTGGTTTGCTCCGGGGTCTATTTGGTCTGGGCTCTCGGTCTGTGGTATTCTGTGGACTAGGATATGGTCTGGGCTCTCGGTCTGGGGTCTTCTGTGGACCAGGATATGGTCTGGGCTCTCGGTCTGGGGTCTTCTGTGGTTTGATATGGGATCTCGGTCTGCGGTATTCTGTGGTTTGGGGTTCGGTCTGGGGTTTGCTCCGGGGTCTAGTCTGGGGTTTGGTTTGGGCTCTCGGTCTGGGGTATTCTGTGGACCTGGATTTGGTCTGGGCTCTCGGTCTGGGGTCTTCTGTGGTTTGATATGGGATCTCGGTCTGCGGTATTCTGTGGTTTGGGGTTCGGTATGTGGTTTGCTCCGGGGTCTATTTGGTCTGGGCTCTCGGTCTGTGGTATTCTGTGGACCTGGATTTGGTCTGGGCTCTCGGTCTGGGGTCTTCTGTGGTTTGGGGTTCGGTCTGGGGTTTGCTCCGGGGTCTAGTCTGGGGTTTGGTTTGGGCTCTCGGTCTGTGGTATTCTGTGGACCAGGATATGGTCTGGGCTCTCGGTCTGGGGTCTTCTGTGGTTTGATATGGGATCTCGGTCTGCGGTATTCTGTGGTTTGGGGTTCGGTCTGTGGTTTGCTCCGGGGTCTATTTGGTCTGGGCTCTCGGTCTGTGGTATTCTGTGGACCAGGATATGGTCTGGGCTCTCGGTCTGGGGTCTTCTGTGGTTTGATATGGGATCTCGGTCTGCGGTATTCTGTGGTTTGGGGTTCGGTCTGTGGTTTGCTCCGGGGTCTATTTGGTCTGGGCTCTCGGTCTGTGGTATTCTGTGGACCAGGATATGGTCTGGGCTCTCGGTCTGGGGTCTTCTGTGGTTTGATATGGGATCTCGGTCTGCGGTATTCTGTGGTTTGGGGTTCGGTCTGGGGTTTGCTCTAAGGTCTAGTCTGGGGTTTGGTCTGGGCTCTCGGTCTGTGGTATTCTGTGGACCAGGATATGGTCTGGGCTCTTCTGTGGTCTGCAGTTTGATCTGGGACCTAAGTCTGGGGTATTCTGTGATTTAGGGTTCGGTCTGGGGTTTGCTACAGGGTCTAGTCTGGGGTTTGGTCTGGGCTCTCGGTCTGTGGTATTTTGTGGTCTGGGGTTTGGTCTGGGCTCTTCTGTGGTCTGGGGTCTTCTGTGGTTGGGTCTGGGCTCTCGGACTGGGCTCTTCTGTGGTCTGGGGTCTTCTGTGGTCTGGGCTTTGGTCTGGGCTCTCAGTCTGGGGTGTTCTGTGGTCTGGGCCCTCGGTCTGGGGTCTTCTGTAGTTCTGGGGTTTGGTTTGGGGTCTTCTGTGGTCTGGGCTCTCAGTCTGGGGTCTTCTGTGGTCTGGGCTCTCGGTCTGGAGTCTTCTGTGGTCTGGGCTATGGGTCTTCTGTGGTTCAGGGTGTGGTCTGGTCTCTCGGTCTGGGGTCTTCTGTGATCTGGGATTTGGTCTGGGCTCTCAGTCTGGGGTTTGATGTGGGGTCTGGTCTGAGGTTTGGTCTGGGGTTCAGTCTGTATCCCTGTCAGGGGTCTGGTCTGGGGTTTGATCTGGGTCTTGGTTTGTGATCTGGGCTCTCGGTCTGGGGTATACTGTGGTTTGGGATCTGGTCTGGGGTTTGCTCCGGGTTCTAGTCTGGGGTTTGATCTGGGCTCTCAGTTTGAGGTATTCTATGGTCTGGGGTTTGATCTGGGATCTCGGTCTGGGGTATTCTGTGGTTTGGGGTTCGGTCTGGGGTTTGCTCCAAGGTCTAGTCTGGGGTTTGGTCTGGGCTCTCGGTCTGGGGTATTCTGTGGACCAGGATATGGTCTGGACTCTTCTGGGTCTGGGGTATTCTGTGGTTTGGGGTTCGGTCTGGGGTTTGCTCCAGGGTCTAGTCTGGGGTTTGGTCTGGGCTCTCGGTCTGGGGTATTCTGTGGTTTGGGGTCCGATCCGGTGTTTGGTCTGGGATATTCTGTGGTTTTGGGTCTGTTCTGGGTTTGCTCTGGTGTGGGGTTTGGTCAGGGTCCGGTCTAGGATATTCTGTGGTTTGGAGTCCAGTTTGGGGTTTGCTCCAGGGTCTAGTCTGGGGTTTGATCTGGGCTATTCTATGGTCTGGGGTTTGATCTGGGATCTCGGTCTGGGGTATTCTGTGGTTTGGGGTTCGGTTCTGGGTGTTTGCCCTGGGGTCTAGTCTGGGGTTTGATCTGGGATCTCGGTCTAGGATATTCTGTGGTTTGGAGTCCGGTTTGGGTTTGCTCCGGGGTCTAGTCTGGGGTTTGATCTGAGCTCTCAGTCTGGGGTTTGGTCTGGGGTTTGATCTGGGATCTTGGTCTGGGGGTCTTCTGTGGTCTGGGGTCTTCTGTGGTCTGGGGTTTAGTCTGGGCTCTCGGTCTGGGGTCTTCTGTGGTCTGGGGTCTCCTGTGGTCTGGGGTCTTCTGTGGTCTGGGGTTTGGTCTGGGGTCTTCTGTGGTCTGGGCTCTTGGTCTGGGGTCTTCTGTGGTCTGGGCTCTTGGTCTGGGGTCTCCTGTGGTCTGGGCTCTTGGTCTGGGGTCTTCTGTGGTCTGGGTTCTTCTGTGGTCTGGGGTCTTCTGTGGTCTGGGGTCTTCTGTGGCCTGGTATGGGGTCTTCTGTGGTCTGGTCTGGGGTCTTCTGTGGTCTGGGCTCTCGGTCTGGGGTCTTCTATGGTCTGGGCTCTCGGTCTGGGGTCTTCGGTGGTCTGGGGTCTCGGTCTGGGGTCTTCTGTGGTCTGGGGTCTCGGTCTGGGGTCTTCTGTGGTCTGGGCTCTTGTGTGGCCTGGGCTCTCATGTGGTCTGGGGTCTTCTGTGGTCTGGGGTCTTCTGTGGTCTGGGGTCTCGGTCTGGGGTGTTCTGTGGTCTGGGGTGTTCTGTGGTCTGGGGTCTTCAGTGGTCTGGGGTCTTCGGTGGTCTGGGCTCTCAGTCTGGGGTCTTCTGTGGTCTGGCGTCTTCTGTGGTCTGGGGTGTTCTGTGGTCTGGGCTCTCGGTCTGGGGTCTTATGTGGTCTGGGCTCTTGGTCTGGGGTCTCCTGTGGTTTGGTCTGGGGTCTTCTGTGGTCTGGGCTCTTGGTCTGGGGTCTTCTGTGGTCTGGGCTCTCGGTCTGGGGTCTTATGTGGTCTGGGCTCTTGGTCTGGGTCTCCTGTGGTTTGGGGTTTGGTCTGGGGTCTTCTGTGGTCTGGGCTCTCGGTCTGGGGTCTTCTGTGGTCTGGGCTCTCGATCTGGGGTCTTCTGTGGTCTGGGGTCTTCTGTGATCTGGGCTCTCGGTCTGGGGTCTTCGGTGGTCTGGGGTCTTCGGTGGTCTAGGGTCTTCGGTGGTCTGGGGTCTTCGGTGGTCTTGGCTCTCGGTCTGGGGTCTTCTGTGGTCTGGGCTCTCGGTCTGGGGTCTTCTGTGGTCTGGGCTCTCGGTCTGGGGTCTTATGTGGTCTGGGGTCTTCTGTGGTCTGGGCTCTCGGTCTGGGGTCTTCGGTGGTCTGGGGTCTTCGGTGGTCTGGGGTCTCGGTCTGGGGTCTTCGGTGGTCTGGGCTCTCAGTCTGGGGTGTTCTGTGGTCTGGGGTCTCAGTCTGGGGTCTTCGGTGGTCTGGGCTCTCGGTCTGGGGTCTTCTGTGGTCTGTGCTCTTGGTCTGGGGTCTTCTGTGGGCTGGGCTCTCAGTCTGGGGTCTTCTGTGGTCTGGGCTCTCGGTCTGGGGTCTTCGGTGGTCTGGGCTCTCGGTCTGGGGTCTTCGGTGGTCTGGGCTCTCAGTCTGGGGTGTTTCTGTGGTCTGGGCTCTCGGTCTGGGGTCTTCGGTGGTCTGGGGTCTTCTGTGGTCTGGGCTCTCGGTCTGGGGTCTCGGTGGTCTGGGGTCTTTGGTGGTCTGGGCTCTCGGTCTGGGGTCTACTGTGGTTCTGGGTTTGGTCTGGGGTCTTCGGTGGTCTGAGGTCTTTGGTGGTCTGGGTTCTCGGTCTGGGTCTTCTGTGGTCTGGGGTCTTCGTGGTCTGGGCTCTTCGGTGGTCTGGGGTCTCTGTCGGTGGTCTGGGTTTCGTGGTCTGGGTTTCGGTCTGGGGTCTTTGGGGGTCTTCGGTGGTCTGGGGTCTTTGGTGGTCTGGGGTCTTTGGCTGGGGTCACACACACAATATCTGGGCAGATATTGTTCACAGATCTCTGGTTGAAGTGAAATCATGGACAAATTGATCCATTTTGTGGCCATATACAAATAGACCAATTTATCCATGATTTCACTTCAACCAGAGATCTGTGAACAATATCTGCACAGATATCTGTGTGTGTGGACCCCAGCCTTTGGTGGTCTGGGCTCTCGGTCTGGGGTCTTCGGTGGTCTGGGGTCTACTGTGGTTCTGGGTTCGGTCTGGGGTCTTCGGTGGTCTAGGGTCTTTGGTGGTCTGGGCTCTCGGTCTGGGGTCTACTGTGGTTCTGGGTTTGGTCTGGGGTCTTCGGTGGTCTGAGGTCTTTGGTGGTCTGGGGTCTCGGTCTGGGGTCTTCTGTGGTCTGGGGTCTTCTGTGGTCTGGGGTCTTTGGTGGTCTGGGCTCTTCGGTGTGTCTGGGGTCTACTGTGGTTCTGGGTTCGGTCTGGGGTCTTCGGTGGTCTGGGGTCTTTGGTGGTCTGGGGTCTTTGGTGGTCTGGGCTCTTCGGTGGTCTGGGGTCTACTGTGTTCTGGGTTCGGTCTGGGGTCTTCTGTGGTCTGGGCTCTTCGGTGGTCTGGGCTCTTCGGTGGTCTGGGCTCTTCGGTGGTCTGGGGTTACTGTGGTTCTGGGTTCGGTCTGGGGTCTTCGGTGGTCTGGGGTCTTTGGTGGTCTGGGGTCTTTGGCTGGGGTCACACACACAGATATCTGGGCAGATATTGTTCACAGATCTCTGGTTGAAGTGAAATCATGGACAAATTGATCCATTTTGTGGCCATATACAAATAGACCAATTTATCCATGATTTCACTTCAACCAGAGATCTGTGAACAATATCTGCACAGATATCTGTGTGTGTGACCCCAGCCTTTGGTGGTCTGGGCTCTCGGTCTGGGGTCTTCGGTGGTCTGGGGTCTACTGTGGTTCTGGGTTCGGTCTGGGGTCTTCGGTGGTCTAGGGTCTTTGGTGGTCTGGGCTCTCGGTCTGGGGTCTACTGTGGTTCTGGGTTTGGTCTGGGGTCTTCGGTGGTCTGAGTTCTTTGGTGGTCTGGGGTCTCGGTCTGGGGTCTTCTGTGGTCTGGGGTCTTCTGTGGTCTGGGGTCTTTGGTGGTCTGGGCTCTTCGGTGGTCTGGGGTCTACTGTGGTTCTGGGTTCGGTCTGGGGTCTTCGGTGGTCTGGGGTCTTTGGTGGTCTGGGGTCTTTGGTGGTCAGGGCTCTCGGTCTGGGGTCTTTGGTGGTCTGGGGTCTACTGTGGTTCTGGGTTTGGTCTGGGGTCTTCGGTGGTCTGGGCTCTCAGTCTGGGGTGTTCTGTGGTCTGGGCTCTCGGTCTGGGGTCTTCTGTGGTCTGGGTTCTCGGTCTGGGGTCTTCTGTGGTCTGGGGTCTACTGTGGTTCTGGGTTTGGTCTGGGGTCTTTGGTGGTCTGGGGTCTTTGGTGGTCTGGGCTCTCGGTCTGGGGTCTACTGTGGTTCTGGGTTTGGTCTGGGGTCTTCGGTGGTCTGAGGTCTTTGGTGGTCTGGGTTCTCGGTCTGGGGTCTTCTGTGGTCTGGGGTCTTCTGTGGTCTGGGGTCTTTGGTGGTCTGGGGTCTTCGGTGGTCTGGGCTCTCGGTCTGGGGTCTTCTGTGGTCTGGGGTCTACTGTGGTTCTGGGTTTGGTCTGGGGTCTTCGGTGGTCTGGGCTCTCAGTCTGGGGTGTTCTGTGGTCTGGGCTCTCGGTCTGGGGTCTTCTGTGGTCTGGGCTCTCGGTCTGGGGTGTTCTGTGGTCTGGGCTCTCGGTCTGGGGTGTTCTGTGGTCTGGGCTCTCAGTCTGGGGTGTTCTGTGGTCTGGGCTCTCGGTCTGGGGTCTTCTGTGGTCTGGGCTCTCAGTCTGGGGTGTTCTGTGGTCTGGGCTCTCGGTCTGGGGTCTTCTGTGGTCTGGGTTCTCGGTCTGGGGTCTTCTGTGGTCTGGGGTCTACTGTGGTTCTGGGTTTGGTCTGGGGTCTTCGGTGGTCTGGGGTCTTTGGTGGTCTGGGCTCTCGGTCTGGGGTCTACTGTGGTTCTGGGTTTGGTCTGGGGTCTTCGGTGGTCTGAGGTCTTTGGTGGTCTGGGGTCTTCTGTGGTCTGGGGTCTTCGGTGGTCTGGGCTCTTCGGTGGTCTGGGGTCTACTGTGGTTCTGGGTTCGGTCTGGGGTCTTCGGTGGTCTGGGGTCTTTGGTGGTCTGGGGTCTTTGGCTGGGGTCACACACAGATATCTGGGCAGATATTGTTCACAGATCTCTGGTTGAAGTGAAATCATGGACAAATTGATCCATTTTGTGGCCATATACAAATAGACCAATTTATCCATGATTTCACTTCAACCAGAGATCTGTGAACAATATCTGCACAGATATCTGTGTGTGTGACCCCAGCCTTTGGTGGTCTGGGCTCTCGGTCTGGGGTCTTTGGTGGTCTGGAATATCGTTGTAGGGTCTTCTGTGAGGAGTGTGGTAAAGCAGGTACCACAGACACGGCCGCCATCACTGCTCCCATAGTGGCCATCACTTACAGCAGTGCTGGTACTGGCGGCCATATTGCCTGTCCCCCAGATAACCCATAATCCTCTACTTTATTGCCGACAATGGACTTCAAGCAGCAAGAACATAACAGAAAAGAAGCCTTAGTATAAGGCGGAGCCGTCTCACTGCGTGCCACCCTCCTCCGGGTCCGCCCGAGCACCCGCCTCACTGACACCATCCATCGCCGCCATATTGGCCGCCTTCCCCTCCGCTACTCCTGCAATCAGTGTGCTCTGTTCTACCAATCATTTCGTTAGGGGGCGTATCCTAAGAGCACATTCAGCTCACAGCAGTGAGGAGGCGTGGCTGAGGCCGGTAGGTGGGGCGGGCTGCGTGTGACGTCATACGTGTCACTCACTACAGGGAGTCGCCATTTTTGTAAGGGGCTTAGTGTTGCCCATAGCAACCAGTTTGGCTGAAATCTGATTGGTTGTTGACATTTTTTCTCCACAATAGTTCTTATTGATGGGGAATGCTGTCACTTGTAGTCCCCCTGCTCCCCTGTAATGTGAAGTCCTCCACTCATAGTTGGGGTGTGTGATATAGACTAGGTATCCAGGTATACGATAACTCTAGGGGAGGATCTAGATAGATGATAGAAGCTCCTGATTGGCTGAGGAGAGTGGCGTACAACGGGGGCAGTGACTGCCAATATGGCCGCAGTCATGGCGTGTTGATGGAGCACAGACCCTGTGCCATCAGGGGCTGATGTCCCTGTAGAGGTGCGGGGTGAGGGATTGACTCCGGACACCCCGGAGCGTCTGGTCCTGGCTGGATTAGCGGCCTTGATGATCTCTCAGACCATAGGTCTGCTCTAGTCACACACCGGGCCCTATCTGAACTCCCACAGGAAACTGCCACTTTCCCTAGTTACTGACCCCTCCTACCACCCTCATATCATGGTGTTCACACATCAATGGCAGACCTCTTTCCACTTAGCTTGACGGGGGCAGCCCCGCGTCGACAGGGGCCGGCATTGCCAGATGTTCCCTCTCTCCAATGGGCATAGCTTCTCAAGGGTTGGATTGTTCTTCGTGACCTTTCACTTTTCCAATGCCCAAGATGGCCGAAGTTCTCTTTTGCAGCAGTCCCATCGTCCGCTATGTTGGAACCTATGCTCAGCGCCATCTTTGATCAGGCAATGTTGCCATTTATATCATAACACATACCTTCCCCCAACACTCAGATATTATGTTTACAAGGTTTGATCCTGCCGACAATGCCAAATGTAGAGGGGTAAAGGGTGGTGGTCGTGGGTGAGGGATTGACTCAGGATGCCTCCACACTCTACATGAAAGTCATGGTCCTGGTTGGATGCGTGGACTTGATGGCCTCCTAGACTATTGGTCTGCTCTTGTCACACACCGGGCCCTATCTGAAGTCCTACAGGAAACTGTCACTTTGGCTAATTGCTAACCCCTCCTACCATCATTCACTCCTGCTCCCAGCAGAGGGACAGCCTCACCCTATACTCTACACCTGGAACAGATCCCAGCTTCCTCCACTGGCTCCATTTCCTCCTCGCCCTTTTCAGAACCTTGAGAAAAAGGCTTGGACTCAGCTCCACTGTTTGATAGCTGCCACTCCGCCATTTTACAGCTCCGCTACGTCCTGTCCGACTGCCACCTTCAAATTGTGCCGTCCCGTGTACTCCACAGCAGCCAGTTACACAGCTCTGGCTATAAATTGGGTTGGGTCTCTTCTGGCCGGTCATCCTGACCCGCCCCAGGGCCGTGGGGCGTTTTGTTCATGGGAGATGTCACTGTGGCCTGTTGCCCAGTCCTGTGGCCCTGGTGGTCGCTTAAAAAGGGGAAAACAGTCAATAAAAATAAAATAAAAGTGTTTTGTGACGCCACCTATGGTTCTGGTAATGTTACCGGCGCTGCGGGACAGTCTTCCAGGGTGATGGTGGAGCAGCAAGATGGTTATGTTCTCTGTAGGTGGAGCGGGACCCCCGGGGAAGTTCTGAATGTTATATTTACAGGACAATTAATGATGGGAGCAGGATCAGGGGCCCCAATAACAGTCACACACAGGGTCTTTGTTTCCGTACCTTTACTGATGTTGATGTGTAAGGTTCAGTCCAGAGTACCATCCAGGTGGTCTGGAAGCAGTTCAGGATCTCCACACCCGATGAATTATGAGGCCTCCCTCTTGTGCTATGGTTGCTACGGTCCTAGGCTGCCTGTAGCTGGGCCCTGACCCTCTCTTGCTGTCTTCACCTGTATGGCAAGTGGCATGAACCCTGCTGCTGGGCACCGCTTTGTCAGCTGCGGTCCACGGGCTCTGTATGCAGCTGTGCCTCCAGGTACTGCTGCGGCTGGGAGGCTTGGATCATCCCTGGCCTTCTGGTCTTTACTGCTGGGCTGTTAGATCCCTAACAGTCTTGGACTCAGGAGTCCGGGTTGTCAACGCTGCTCCTCTGGGGTGAACCAGTATGGCTCCACTCCCTAGCTAACTCACCTCGCCTCCGACCCTCACTCTTGGGTCCCTCACACTGGTCAGCCTCTCTCACTGGCACGGGCCTAGTGCGGCACCGTCAACCAGGATGTCTTCCTCACTACTGCACCGTATTGAACTGCCTAACTCTGCCCCAGGCCCGAATTTATAGGGGATCTTGCCTGAACTCAGCAAGTAGAGCTCCCCCTTCAGGTCTGGAGTGGAAGGTGTTGTGCATGAGCTTACCTGATGTTGAAATACCTCCCTGCTCCAGGTGTTCCTGTGGCAACCGAACCGTAAGATGCCACAACCCATTCCTGGCGGTCACACATCAATGTCCACTTAGCTTGACAGGGCAGGGCGCTCGTTTGCACGGGCTGGCATTTCCAGGCATGGCATTATCTCCAATGGGCGTAACTTCTGGGGGCCTGGATTGTTCTTCGTGACTTTCAACTTCTCCAATGTCTAACATAGGTGGAGTTCTTTTTTGGAGCAGCGCCACTCTCTGCCATCTCAGAGTTTATGCTCAGCGCTATCTCTGACCAGGCAACGGTCTTCATCATAACGCAAACTTTCCTCCAACACTCAGATCTTCTGTTGACAATGTTTGATCCTGCCGACTACGCCAAATGTAGAGTGGTGCGGGGCGGTGGTCGTGGGCAAGGAATTGACTCTGGACACCCCAGCCAGTCATGGTCCAGGTTGGGTGTGTGGACTGGTGTGCAGGTTGTACGCCTGTGCAGGATACATATTACTGTTGGCTTTGGCTACCAGGACCAGATGATGATTTGGACTGACACAGAGACTCTATAACCAACAACAGATTACGTCTCAGTGCCTTCTGTAACACCTTTATAAACAAGATTAACTTCAAAGAGTATCTCAGACACATCCTCAGCTTCACCGGGTTGTTTCTCATCTTTCAGGTCCTCTCAGATCAGCTTAGTTCAACAGTCCAAGTCGTAGAGCCGCTGTCCCTTAGAGGAGGGGGTATAAGGGTCTGGTCACTATGATGACATTAAATCCTCATGCTCCCAGACATTCCCATATCTATGTCTCTTCTCGTAGAAGAGGGCAGTAGGGGGTTCGCCAGTAGTATCAATGAGCATTGTGCTCTCAGACGCTTGGGAAGACTCCGCCTGGGCGTCACACTTGGAAGGAAGCGTCCGGCATGTGGCGTAACACAAGGGTAACAATGGGGATATAAAGGGAAGAAGGCCCCAGCGGTAGCGAGAAAGGAGAGGGGTCACCTCCTTACACTCACCACCAGTGTCTGTACCCTGAGCCCCATAATGTCCCCATATGGGTCCTTCTCCCGTCGCTGTCACATGCTTAATAACTCAGTATTCTTCCATTCTCCCTGGATGTTGCAAAGGCTGGGGAGTGCACTAGTCTCACCACTACAGTAATAAGACACAAGGGAAGGAGGACAGACCTAGGGACATAGACAAAAAAGGATAAACTCCATTCCAGAAGGGCTGCAAATGTCATGGTTTTAGTAACTACAAGAGACTTGATCAGCATAGAAATGGATTCTATAACCGGCATCAGATGATGGAACACGTGACTATTTAAGTGGAGGGGAGTGATCACAAAAATTGCACCTGAGATAAAACTAGCAAAGAACTACCAGCAAGGAAAGAGTTCTTAACCCCTGTAGCATCAAAAGAAAGAATAAACATTTAAAAACCAGAGTTTCACAATGTCTAACGTCTCCCAAGGACGGGAGACACCCATTACACCAGGAAAGTCAACTCTGTTCGTAGACCAGACCAGTCCATTCTGACCCATTATTTTTTAGGCTTGCGGTCTTGTTGTTAAAGTTCAATCCTCCTTCTGACTGGGGCCACTTCGTTATGAGATCGGTCTCTAGCCTCAGCGTTGTCTCACCTTCTGTGTGTTGGTCAACACGTTAGGATCACGCTATCTCATACGGTCTTTCTCTCTTCTTTTGTTGCCACCGTTCACCCACTCCATGTGGCCTGATGATCTCTCAGACCGTAGGTCTGCTGTAGTCACATGCGGGGCCCTATCCGTCCTACAGGATAACGTCACTTTCCCTATGAACTAAACCCTCCCATGGTGGGCTAGTCCCAACACTTCACTAGTGCTTGCCCTACAGTCTAGAAACTACATATAAAAGTGCCATAAATTACCCAGGAGATCAGCATAACTCCTCACACCTCTACATTACATCACCGTTCACGTGGCTTTATTTACATGACGCCGGACACCATTCACATGACCTCAGACTAACACAATTGGTGTTTACTGGGGAGGAATGTGACAAGTCCATCATCCCTGCACAGCCCTGGGCTGGAGACAGAGTCTATTGTATGTTGTCTCTTTGTCTGTGGTGAAGCGTCGCCCAGGAGATGAGGAATCACAAGATCTCTGCTGCGCCCTCCCTCCATCATCACCCTGCACCTACATCACTCACCCCAGAGCCTGAGACTCAAGATGAGCCCTCCACACACCTCCTGAGACACCTGCGGAAGAGGTAGGAAGGGGTCAGAGGAGCAGAGAGGACAGAGGAGCAGAGAGGACAGAGGAGAAGAGGGGGACAGAGGAGCAGAGAGTCAGAGGAGAAGAGAGGACATAGGAGAAGAGGGGACAGAGGAGCAGAGAGTCAGAGGAGAAGAGGGGACAGAGGAGCAGAGAGGACAGAGGAGAAGAGGAGACAGAGGAGAAGAGGGGACAGAGGAGCAGAGAGGACAGAGGAGCAGAGAGGACAGAGGAGAAGAGAGGACAGAGGAGAAGAGGAGACAGAGGAGAAGAGGAGACAGAGGAGCAGAGAGTCAGAGGAGAAGAGGGGACAGAGGTGCAGAGAGTCAGAAGAGAAGAGGGGACAGAGGAGCAGAGAGTCAGAGGAGAAGAGGGGACAGAGGTGCAGAGAGGACAGAGGAAAGAGAGGACAGAGGAGAAGAGGGACAGAGGAGAAGAGAGGACAGAGGAGAAGAGGGACAGCAGAGGAGGCAGAGGAGAAGAGGGACAGAGGAGAAGAGAGGACAGAGGAGCAGAGAGGACAGAGAGAGAGACAAGGAGAAAGACGGGAGAAGAGACGAGGCAGAGGAGAAGAGGAGAGAGGACAGAGGAGCAGAGAGGAACAGAGGAGAGAGGACAGAGGAGACAAGGAAGAAGGAAGAGAGGAGCAAGAGGAGAAGAGAGGCAGAGGAGGAAGAGGACAGAGGAGGAGAGCAGAGAGACAGAGGAGAAGAGGGGACAGAGGAGCAGAGAGGACAGAGGAGAAGAGGGACAGAGGAGCAGAGCAGAGAGCAAGAGAGAGAAGAGGGAGCAGAGAGGAGCAGAGAGTCAGAGAGGTAGAAGAGGAGGACAGAGGAGCAGAGAGGACAGAGGAGCAAAGAGTCAGAGGAGAAGAGGAGGAAGAGCAGAGGCAGAGAGGACAGAGGAGAGAAGGGCAGAGGAGAGAAGGAGGACAGAGGGAGAAGAGAGGAAGAGGAGCAGAGAGGACAGAGGAGAAGAGGGACAGAGGAGAGAGGGACAGAGGAGAAGAGGGACAGAGGAGCGAAGAGGAAGAGGAGAAGAGGGAGAAGAGGAGCAGAGGGGACAGAGGAGCAGAGAGTCAGAGGAGAAAGAGGGACAGAGGAGCAAGAGGTAGGACAGAGGAGCAGAGAGGAGGACAGAGAGCAGAGAGGACAGAGGAGCAGAGAGGACAGAGGAGCAGAGAGGACAGAGAGAGAAGAAGAGGACAGGAGAGAGAGAGAAGGGGACAGAGGAGCAGAGAGCAGAGGAGAAGAGGGGACAGAGAGAAGAGAGAGAGACAGAGGAGAGAGAAGGACAGAGGAGAAGAGGGGACAGAGGAGCAGAGAGGACAGAGGAGAGCAGAGAGCAGAGGACAGAGGAGCAGAGGAAGAGAGAGGCAGAGGAGCAGAGAGGACAGAGGAGCAGAGAGGACAGAGGAGAGAGGGGACAGAGGAGCAGAGAGGCAGAGGAGAAGAGGGGACAGAGGAGCAGAGGACAGAGGAGAAGAGGGGACAGAGGAGCAGAGGACAGAGGAGCAGAGAGTCAGAGGAGAAGAGGGCAGAGAGAAGAGAGCGGACAGAGGAGAAGAGGGACAGAGGAGAAGAGGGGACAGAGGAGAAGAGAGGACAGAGGAGAAGAGAGGACAGAGGAGAAGAGGGGACAGAGGAGAAGAGGGGACAGAGGAGAAGAGGGGACAGAGGAGAAGAGGGGACAGAGGAGCAGAGAGGTCAGAGGAGAAGAGGGGACAGAGGAGAAGAGAGGACAGAGGAGCAGAGAGGTCAGAGGAGAAGAGGGGACAGAGGAGAAGAGAGGACAGAGGAGCAGAGAGGACAGAGGAGCAGAGAGGACAGAGGAGCAGAGAGGACAGAGGAGCAGAGAGGACAGAAGAGCAGAGAGGACAGAGGAGAAGAGAGAGAACAGAGAACACAGGAGAAGAGAGGACAGAGAAGAGAGCACAGAGGAGAAGAGAGGTCAGAGGAGGCGAGAGGACAGAGGAGAAGAGAGGACAGAGGAGCAGAGAGGTCAGAAGAGGCGAGAGGTCAGAGGAGGTGAGAGGACAGAGGAGCAGAGAGGACAGAGGAGCAGAGAGGACAGAGGAGCAGAGAGGACAGAGGAGCAGAGGTCAGAGGAGCAGAGAGGTCAGAGGAGAAGAGAGGTCAGAGGAGCAGAGAGGACAGAGGAGCAGAGAGGACAGAGGAGCAGAGAGGTCAGAGGAGGCGAGAGGACAGAGGAGAGAGGACAGAGGAGAAGAGAGGACAGAGGAGAAGAGAGGTCAGAGGAGAAGAGAGGTCAGAGGAGCAGAGCGGACAGAGGAGCAGAGAGGTCAGAGGAGGCGAGAGGACAGAGGAGAGAGGACAGAGGAGAAGAGGGGACAGAGGAGCAGAGAGTCAGAGGAGAAGAGGGGACAGAGGAGCAGAGAGGACAGAGGAGAAGAGGGGACAGAGGAGCAGAGAGGACAGAGGAGCAGAGAGTGAGAGGAGAAGAGGGGACAGAGGAGCAGAGAGGACAGAGGAGAAGAGGGGACAGAGGAGAAGAGAGGACAGAGGAGCAGAGAGTCAGAGGAGAAGAGGGGACAGAGGAGAAGAGAGGACAGAGGAGAAGAGAGGACAGAGGAGAAGAGGGGACAGAGGAGAAGAGAGGACAGAGGAGAAGAGAGGACAGAGGAGAAGAGAGGACAGAGGAGAAGAGGGGACAGAGGAGCAGAGAGTCAGAGGAGAAGAGGGGACAGAGGAGAAGAGAGGACAGAGGAGCAGAGAGGTCAGAGGAGAAGAGGGGACAGAGGAGAAGAGAGGACAGAGGAGCAGAGAGGACAGAGGAGCAGAGAGGACAGAGGAGCAGAGAGGACAGAAGAGCAGAGAGGACAGAGGAGAAGAGAGAACAGAGGAGAACACAGGAGAAGAGAGGACAGAGGAGAAGAGCGCACAAAGGAGAAGAGAGGTCAGAGGAGGCGAGAGGACAGAGGAGAGAGGACAGAGGAGAAGAGAGGACAGAGGAGCAGAGAGGTCAGAGGAGGCGAGAGGACAGAGGAGAGAGGACAGAGGAGAAGAGAGGACAGAGGAGCCGAGTGGTCACAGGAGGCGAGAGGACAGAGGAGAGAGGTCAGAGGAGAAGAGAGGTCACAGGAGGCGAGAGGACAGAGGAGAGAGGACAGAGGTGAAGAGAGGACAGAGGAGCAGAGAGGTCAGAGGAGAGAGGACAGAGGTGAAGAGAGGACAGAGGAGCAGAGAGGTCAGAGGAGGCGAGAGGACAGAGGAGAGAGGACAGAGGAGAAGAGAAGGCAGAGGAGCAGAGAGGACAGAGGAGCAGAGAGGACAGAGGAGCAGAGAGGACAGAGGAGAAGAGAGGAGAGAGAAGAAGAGAAGACCAGAAGTATGTAGAAATCAGAGGAGAGATCACAGGAGAAGAGAAATGTGGTGACACGCCCACTCCAGGATCGGGGGTACTCGGGAACCGGGCAGCTTGTTGTTGTTCTTCTCGGTTCTTTTCACGGGGAAAGACGGAGGCCGAGGCCCGGTTCCGTGACCCTGGCGGTGTCATTTAAAAGAGGGGGATTCTGACAGGGATGGCAGGGAAAAGGGGTATTCGTGACGCCACCTGCTTCAGAATCTCTGGGGATGATGACCGTCAGCTTGGATGCTTTCGCTCCCCGCAGGTGGAGTGCGGTCCTCAGGGCATCAAGTAGCTAGGTCGGTTCAGGGTCTTTGGCCGATGTTCATTGGGTCATCAGCACCTCAGGGTGTCATGCGGACTTTGCAGCCGGTGGTCGCTGCTAAGAAAAGTCACACAGGTCTGTTGGAGTTCTGTACCTTTACTGTAAAGGAACCGTAACACACAGAGATGTCTCTGGAGACATTGCTTGCAATTCACTGGTTGCAGTGAAATCATGGACACATTGTTCTATTTGTACACGGCAACAAAATGGAACAACGTGTCCCTGACTTCACTGTAACCAGTGAGTTGCAAGCAATGTCTCCAGAGATATCTCTGTGTGTGACGGTATCTTTATGTTTCAACCAGGCCGCCGGGTGCTTCCCTCTGCCAATCTCCGGTTTCAGCGGTTTCTCTAGTGTCGTGGAGACCCCCTTAGGTGTTACTTGCTCCTACAGTGTGTTCTCTTCTCTGGTGGTCTCTCAGCGCTCCTAGTTTGTCTTGAATCTCTTCTTAGTGCCTCTGAATACAGAGCTCAGGTACCGACATTCAAGGCTGCTCAGTTGTACCGCTCCCTGGTACTGCTTCCTAGTTCGGCCGCCATCTCTAAGTTGTGTCGGGTGTTCAGCTATAGCTCCCATTAGGAACTCGGGGCCTTCGGTTTTAACGGTTTGGGCATACAGCATCCGCGCCGTGTTCATGGCCGGTTCCCTGTGCCATCCACCAGCCCCTCTGTTCTCGTGCCAGATACGGGCGTACGGGGATCTACATCTCGTTACTTACCCCGAGGGCTCTGTTCTTCCTCCACACCCGTTGGTCGTACCCTCCCGGGGCGAGCGTGACCATGCTTCAGCCCATGGGAGATAACGCTTCCGAGCTCCTACTACTTATCTGGTCCCCTCCCGACTCCTTAACTCTACACTTCCTTGTTCCCCCTAGTTGAGACTGGGTCATCCCCCCGGAGTCCACCTACCATCCCCTCCCGGGGTCCTAAGTGTTTGTGTGCGTGTACGGGTCTCAACTTCACCACCAGGTACCTCGAGAACAGGAGCACTACACTCCCGCTAAGGGAGGAGTGCAGTACGCCCTATGGCGGTCTGACCGGTGGAGAGCCACAGTGGGAAGAAGACATATCAGAGTAGAGGACAAAGTGTAGAGATATCAGAGGAGAGATAAGAGGAATCGGAGGAGAAATGTGGGGAGCAGAGAGGTCAGAGAGCAGATCACAGTGTAGAGAAATCAGAGGAGAGATGACAGGAGAAGAGGAATCAGAGGAGAAAAGTGGGAAAAAGATGCAGGAGGCAGAGCAGTGATGGCAGGCCAGATCTGCATCACCAACTATAGCCGGATCCCAAATGGATCTATACAGGGGGGGCATTTATATGGATGCACCTAAATAAAATGGGAATGGTTGGTGATATCAGCTTCCTGTTTGTGGCACATTAGTATATGGGAGGGGGAAAACTTTCCAGATGGGGGGGTGACTATGGCGGCCATTTTGAAGTCGGTGGTGGCTGACTGGAAATTGTCTCATTTTACAGGGTAACAAGAGCCGGGCACCATGTCTCGCCGACGCTTGGAGGAAGCCATCCTGAGATCCAAGGAGCTAGAGAGCTCCGGAGAGAGCGTAGACGAAGGCTCGGAGGACGATGACGAGTGTGAGAGATACGCCGAGCTGTTTGTCAGGCGTCGCATCCCCCTGAGCAAGGACTTGCACGGGATCTTCAGCCTACGATTCTCGCCCATCGGTAAACAGCTCGCCGTCGGATTTGGGAACGGTGCAATCCAGGTAATTGGGATGAAGAGGCGCCTCAGCCAGTCCAGCGGGCGCCATCTAGGGTGGGCGTCTGTTCTGATGGTCATGGGTCCCTTCCATTGTGGTTTGCTGTGGAAACTAGGGGGGGAAGCTACTGAGCCACAATTGTCCGCAAAGGTGAGGGGCTTACATTATGAGTGACCCGCCCTTAGGGTTTATGGCATCACGACAGCCACAAGCCTCTCGATTTGCAAGAATTTCTCAGCCCAATATGGCGGGTTTACATGTGACATTGGAGCAGTTATGTAAGAAGAGCTCGATTGTTTCAGATTGTGAATGTGGACGGTGGCGGCCTCAGCGGGAATCTGTTCCCCGGACATCGGACAAGACAAGCCGTCACCTCCCTCAGCTATCACCCCAAGAACAGCAACATCCTGGTGGGCGCCGGCGCCGACAGCCTGATCTCCTACTATGATATCAAGTCCGAGCTCAACGTGTTATCACTAACAGGTGACCGCTCCGGCTCTGATATGGTTAATGATGGGGGCTGAGGACAAGAAGTTGAGTAATACGTTTTTAGGATTTTTGTTTATTTAGTATTTTATTTTCATATTATTTCATTGTTTTTTTTATATTTATTTTTTTTTCTTTATTTTAATTATTTCAATATTTTATTATTTATTTTGTCATTATTTTATTCATTTTTTTCTTTATTTTATCTTTTCATTTTACGTATTCTTTTATTATTTTATTTATACATCTTCATTATTTTATTTATTTAATTACTGTTATTTTCATTATTTTATAAATTTATTTTTTCATTATTCTATTTATATTTTTTATTTTTGCATTGTTTTATTTTCATTTTGTATTATTTTTAATATTTATTTTATCATTATTTTATTTTCATCATTTTATTAATTCATTTATGTTTTTTCCACTTTTTTTTTACTTTATGTATCTTCACTATTCTTTTTTTTTAATTATTTCTTTATTTTACTTATCGTGTTATTATATTACTAGCTGTGAGCCCGATGCAAATGCATCGGGATTCTAGAACGTGCATTAATTTGATTATAGTAGTTATAGCTGGTGTGAGGACTTTTCGGGGGGTGTGAATAGTTTTTCGGGGGTGTGTGAATAGTTTTTGGGGGGGGGTGCAATACTTTTTTTGGGGGGTCCAATACTTTGGGGGGGTCCAATACTTTTTGGGGGGGTCCAATACTTTTTTGGGGGGGTCCAATACTTTTTTGGGGGGTCCAATACTTTTTGGGGGGTGTCCAATACTTTTGGGAGGGGGTCCAATACTTTTTTTGGGGGGTCCAATACTTTGGGGGGTCCAATACTTTTTTGGGGGGGTCCAATACTTTTGGGGGGGGTCCAATACTTTTGGGGGGGGATCCAATACTTTTTTTGGGGGGTCCAATCATTTTTTTGGGGGGTCCAATACTTTTTTGGGGGGGTCCAATACTTTTTTTGGGGGGTCCAATACTTTTTTGGGGGGGTCCAATACTTTTTGGGAGGGGTCCAATACTTTTTTTGGGGGGTCCAATACTTTTTGGGGGGGGGTCCAATACTTTTGGGGGGGGTCCAATACTTTTGGGGGGGTCCAATACTTTTTTTGGGGGGGTCCAATACTTTTTTTGGGGGTTCCAATACTTTTTTGGGGGGGTCCAATACTTTTTTGAGGGGGTCCAATACTTTTTTTGGGGGGTCCAATACTTTTTTGGGGGGTCCAATACTTTTTTGGGGGGGTCCAATACTTTTTTTGGGGGGTCCAATACTTTTTGGGGGGTGTCCAATACTTTTGGGAGGGTCAGGGGGTCCAATACTTTTTTTGGGGGGTCCAATACTTTTTGGGGGGTGGGTCCAATACTTTTGGGAGGGGTCCAATACTTTTTTTGGGGGGTCCAATACTTTTTGGGGGGGGTCCAATACTTTTTTGGGGGGGTCCAATACTTTTTTTGGGGGTTCCAATACTTTTTTGGGGGGGTCCAATACTTTTTTGGGGGGGGTCCAATACTTTTTTTGGGGGGTCCAATACTTTTTTGGGGGGGTCCAATACTTTTTTGGGGGGGTCCAATACTTTTGTTGGGGGGTCCAAATACTTTTTGGGGGGGGGGTCCAATACTTTTGGGGGGGGGGGGTCCAATACTTTTTGGGGGGGTCCAATATTTTAATTTTTTGGGGGGGTCCAATACTTTTTTTGGGGGGTCCAATACTTTTTTGGGGTCATCTTTTTGGTCATCTTTTGGGGGTCCAATACTTTTTTGGGGGGGTCCAATACTTTTTTGGGGGGGTCCAATACTTTTTTTGGGGGGTCCAATACTTTTTTGGGGGGGTCCAATACTTTTGGGGGGGGTGGGTCCAATACTTTTTTTTGGGGGGTCCAATCATTTATTTGGGGGGTCCAATACTTTTTTTGGTGGGGGTCCAATACTTTTTTGGGGGGGTTCCAATTACTTTTTTGTGGGGGGGTCCAATCATTTTTTTTTGGGGGTCCAATACTTTTTTTGGGGGGTCCAATACGTTTTTGGGGGGGTTCCAATACTTTTTTTTGGGGGTCCAATACTTTTTTGGGGGGGGTCCAATACTTTTTTGGGGGGGTCCAATACTTTTTTGGGGGGATCCAATATTTTAATATATTTTTTTTTTTTTTTGTTATTTTTATTTTTTATTTTATTATTTATTTATATATATTTTTTTTACTATTTTTATTATTATTACATTTATTTATTATTTGTTATTTTAATTGAATTTAAAATTATTTTATTTTATTAAAAAAACGCATCTGCGGTGCGGTTGCGGTAATCCCCATACAAAGTATAGGGGGACTTGCGGCAGGTGCGGCAAAACCGCACTTGCCGCACCTGCCGCAAGTCCCCCTATACTTTCTATGGGGATTACCGCAACCGCGCCGCAACTTGCACTTGCGGCGCGGTTGCGGTAAACCTTATGGGGATTACCGCAACCGCGCCGCAAGTGCTCTCGCTCAGCCAGCGACTCGCAATGCGGCGCGGTTGCGGTAATCCTTATGGGGATTACCGCAACCGCGCCGCAAGTGCTCGCACTGAGCCAGCAACTCGCAATGCGGCGCGGTTGCGGTATGGTATGGAGGAGGAGGTGTGCAGGGCATATGGAGGAGGGGGTGTGCGGGCATATGGAGGAGGGGGTGTGCGGGCATATGGGAGGAGGGGGGTGTGTGCGGGCATATGGAGGAGGGGGTGTGCGGGCATATGGAGGAGGTGTGCGGCATATGGAGGAGGTGTGTGCGGGCATATGGAGGAGGGGGTGTGCGGGCATATGGAGGAGGGGGTGTGCGGCATATGGAGGGGAGGAGGTGTGCGGGCATATGGAGGAGGGGTGTGGCTGGGGCATATGGAGGAGGGGGTGTGCGGGCATATGGAGAGGAGGAGGTGTGCGGGCATATGGAGGAGGGGGTGTGCGGGCATATGGAGGAGGAGGATGTGTGCGGGCATATGGAGGAGGGGGTGTGCGGGCATATGGAGGAGGGGGGTGGCTGGCGGCATAATGGGGGGAGGTGTGCGGGCATATGGAGGAGGAGGAGTGTGCGGGCATATGGAGGAGGGGGTGTGCGGGCATATGGAGGAGGGGGTGTGCGGGCATATGGAGGAGGGGGTGTGCGGGCATATGGAGGAGGGGTGTGCGGCATATGGAGGAGGGGGTGTGCGGGCATATGGAGGAGGGGGTGTGCGGGCATATGGAGGAGGGGGTGTGCATGGAGGGGCATATGGAGGTGGCGGGATATGGTGTGCGGGCATATGGGAGGGTGATGGGGGGTGTGCGGGCATATGGAGGAGGGGGTGTGCGGGCATATGGAGGAGGGGGTGTGCGGGCATATGGAGGAGGGGGTGTGCGGGCATATGGAGGAGGGGGTGTGCGGCATATGGAGGAGGGGGTGTGCGGGCATATGAGGGTGGCGGATATGGAGGAGGTGTGTGCGGGCATATGGAGGAGGGGGTGTGCGGGCATATGGAGGAGGGGGTGTGCGGGCATATGGAGGAGGGGTGTGCGGGCATATGGAGGAGGGGGTGTGCGGGCATATGGAGGAGGGGGTGTGCGGGCATATGAGGAGGGGGTGTGCGGGCATATGGAGGAGGGGTGTGCGGGCATATGGAGGAGGGGGTGTGCGGGCATATGGAGGAGGGGGTGTGCGGCATATGGAGGAGGGGGTGTGCGGCATATGGAGGAGGATGTGTGCGGGCATATGGAGGAGGGGTGTGTGCGGGCATATGGAGGAGGGGGTGTGCGGGCATATGGAGGAGGAGGGTGTGCGGGCATATGGAGGAGGGGGTGGTGCGGGCATATGGAGGAGGGGGTGTGCGGGCATGAATGGAGGAGGGGGTGTGCGGGCATATGGAGGAGGGGGTGTGCGGGCATATGGAGGAGGGGTGTGCGGGCATATGGAGGAGGAGTGTGCGGGCATATGGAGGAGGGGGTGTGCGGGCATATGGAGGAGGGGTGTGCGGGCATATGGAGGAGGGGTGTGCGGGCATATGGAGGAGGATGGTGTGCGGGCATATGAGGAGGAGGTGTGTGCGGGCATATGAGGAGGGGGTGTTGCGGGCATATGGAGGAGGGGGTGTGCGGGCATATGGAGGAGGGGTGTGCGGGCATATGGAGGAGGGGTGTGCGGGCATATGGAGGAGGGGGTGTGCGGGCATATGGAGGAGGAGGTGTGCGGGCATATGGAGGAGGGGTGTGCGGGCATATGGAGGGGGGAGGGGGTGTGCGGGCATATGGAGGAGGGGGTGTGCGGGCATATGGAGGAGGGGGTGTGCGGGCATATGGAGGAGGGGGTGTGCGGGCATATGGAGGAGGGGAGTGTGCGGGCATATGGAGGAGGGGGTGTGCGGGCATATGGAGGAGGGGGTGTGCGGCATATGGAGGAGGAGGTGTGCGGGCATATGGAGGAGGGGGTGTGCGGGCATATGGAGGAGGGGGTGTGCGGGCATATGGAGGAGGGGTGTGCGGGCATATGGAGGAGGGGGTGTGCGGGCATATGGAGGAGGAGGTGTGCGGGCATATGGAGGAGGGGGTGTGCGGGCATATGGAGGAGGGGGTGTGCGGCATATGGAGGAGGGGGTGTGCGGGCATATGGAGGAGGGGGTGTGCGGCATATGGAGGAGGGGGTGTGCGGGCATATGGAGGAGGGGTGTGCGGGCATATGGAGGAGGGGGTGTGCGGGCATATGGAGGAGGGGGTGTGCGGGCATATGGGAGGGGGGGTGTGCGGGCATATGGAGGAGGGGTGTGCGGGCATATGGAGGAGGGGGTGTGCGGGCATATGGAGGAGGGGGTGTGCGGGCATATGGAGGAGGGGGTGTGCGGGCATATGGAGGAGGGGGTGTGCGGGCATATGGAGGAGGGGGTGTGCGGGGATATGGAGGAGGGGGTGTGCGGGCATATGGAGGAGGCAGCGGGATGACAGCGGCAGGGGTCGCAATGCCCGCTACGCGGGCATTGCGACGGCTCGCAATGGCCGCTTCGCGGCCAATGCTTCGCCGTGATGACGTCACAGAGTGTGACATATCCACGGCACGTTTTCGGGGTCCGACATGAAAATGCCTACGGCAATTATAGAGTAGATTCACTTACTTTCCATTGATTATTTGTTTTATTCTGTTTTCTAAACTTACTATTATTCTTTTACAAATTAATATACTATGTATATATAGATATTTATATATTAATTATATATATTTTATATATATGCTTTAATTTGTATAAGACTAATAGTAAGTTTAGAAAACAAATAGCAATAAAACAAATAATTACAGTTGTGGCCAAAAGTATTGACACCCCTGCAATTCTGTCAGATAATCCTCAGTTTCTTCCTGAAAATGATTGCAATCACAAATTCTTTGCTATTATTATCTTCATTTAATTTGTCTTCAATGAAAAAACACAAAAGAGAATGAAGCAAAAAGCAAAACATTGATCATTTCACACAAAACTCCAAAAATGGGCCGGACAAAGTATTGGCACCCTCAGCCTAATACTTGGTTGCACAACCTTTAGCCAACATAACTGCGATCAACCGCTTCCGGTAACCATCAATGAGTTTCTTACAATGCTCTGCGGGAATTTTACACCATTCTTCTTTGGCAAACTGCTCCAGGTCCCTGATATTGGAAGGGTGCCTTCTCCAAACTGCCATTATTAGATCTCTCCACAGGTGTTCTATGGGATTCAGGTCTGGACTCATTGCTGGCCACCTTAGAAGTCTCCAGTGCTTTCTCTCAAACCATTTTCTAGTGCTTTTTGAAGTGTGTTTTGGGTCATTGTCCTGCTGGAAGACCCATGACCTCTGAGGGAGACCCAGCTTTCTCACACTGGGCCCTACATTATGCTGCACAATGTGTTGGTAGTCTTCAGACTTCATAATGCCATGCACACGGTCAAGCAGTCTAGTGCCAGAGGCAGCAAAGCAACCCCAAAACATCAGGGAACCTCCGCCATGTTAGACTGTAGGGACCGTGTTCTTTTCTTTGAATGCCTCTTTCTTTCTCCTGTAAACTCTATGTTGATGCCTTTGCCCATAAAGCTCTACTTTTGTCTCATCTGACCAGAGAACATTCTTCTAAAACGTTTTAGGCTTTCTCAGGTAAGTTTTGGCAAACTCCAGCCTGGCTTTTCTATGTCTCGGGGTAAGAAGTGGGGTCTTCCTGGGTCTCCTACCATACAGTCCCTTTTCATTCAGACACTGACGGATAGTACGGGATGACACTGTTGTACCCTCGGACTGCAGGGCAGCTTGAACTTGTTTGGATGTTAGTCAAGGTTCTTTATCCACCATCCGCACAATCTTGCGTTGAAATCTCTCGTCAATTTTTCTTTTCCGTCCACATCTAGGGAGGTTAGCCACAGTGCCATGGGCTTTACACTTCTAGATGACACTGCACACGGTAGACACAGGAACATTCAGGTCTTTGGAGATGGACTTGTAGCCTTGAGATTGCTCATGCTTCCTCACAATTTGGTTTCTCAAGTCCTCAGACAGTTCTTTGGTCTTCTTTCTGTTCTCCATGCTCAATGTGGTACACACAAGGACACAGGACAGAGGTGGAGTCAACTTTAATCCATGTCAACTGGCTGCAAGTGTGATTTAGTTATTGCCAACACCTGTTAGGTGCCACAGGTAAGTTACAGGTGCTGTTAATTACACAAATTACAGAAGCATCACATGATTTTTCTAACAGTGCCAATACTTTTGTCCACCCCCTTTTTTATGTTTGGTGGAATTAGATCCAATTTGGCTTTAGGACAATTCTTTTGTGTTTTTTCATTGAAGACAAATTAAATGAAGATAATAATACCAAAGAATTTGTGATTGCAATCATTTTCAGGAAGAAACTGGGTATTATCTGACAGAATTGCAGGGGTGTCAATACTTTTGGCCAACACTGTAGGTCAATGGTAAGTAAATGGTAAATAAAATAATGCAAAAAATAAGCAATATAATAATAATAATAATAATAATAATAATAATAATAATATTACATATCATAACAATGAAAATAAATTAATGATAAAAAGACAAAAAAATAATAACTACAGAGTACACAATATAAAAAATAAATATATAGAATAATGAAAACAAATATTAATTTAAATAATAAGTAAAAAAATAATAAAAAATAAATAAGATAAAAATAACAAATAAAATAATGAAAAAAAGAAAAATAAATAATAAAATAAAAAAACAATGTATATATACATATATTTATATATAATTCTATTTTCCTATATATGTATATATATGTATACATATATGTATATATACAGTATATACATATATTGAACAATAAATTAAAATAGTATATATAAATATATGTATATATACATATATATTTATTTTTCTTTATATTGTTTACTTTGTAAATATTTTTTGTTTTTTTATTATTTATTTATTTTCATTTTTTATTATATGTAATATTTATTTTTTATTATAGTTATTATTATCATTACTATTATATTGTTTGTTTTTTTGTCTTTTAATCATTAATTTATTTTCATTTTTTTATTATATGTAATATTTATATTATTATTATTATATTATTTTTTGCATTATTTTATTTAGTCTTTATTTGTGTGTTTTTATTAATTATATTTTTATTTTCATATTTTAATATTTTTTATATTTATTTTATTATTATATTTATTTATTTTTGCATTAATTTTTTATTTAATTATTTACTTTTCTTTGTGTGTTTTTTAGAGCAAGAAAATGAAATTCACGCCCTGGATTTCAGCGCAGATGGCACTGTGTTTGCCACCGCTGGGAGGGATAGAAACATCAGGATCTATGACAGTCAGACCAATGAGGTGGGTGGTGCCATGTCTGCCCGTCGGGTTATAACGGTCAGTCCAATGAGGTGGGTGGCACCATGTCTGCCCGTCGGGTTATAACAGTCTGACCAATGAGGTGGGTGGCGCCATGTCTGCCCGTCGGGGGTTGTAGTGGTCAGACCAATGAAGTGTGTGGCGCCATGTCTGCCCGTCGGGGGGTTGTAGTGGTCAGATCAAGGAGGTGGGTGGCGTCATGTCACCCTGGGGAGGTGTTATTGGGGTTAGACCAATGATGTGGGTGGCACCATGTCTTTACGTCGGAGGGCAGACCAATGGGGTGGGTGGCGCTGACACACCCCTCCATGGCCTTAGGATACTCGGAACCGGGCTTTGAGGCTTCAACACAGGGATCACAGGGACCGAGACCCGGCTCCGTGACCCTGGCGGTGTCATTAAAAGTTCAGTAATCAGGGACGGTAATGTGGCATGGAGGGTTCATTCTGGGTAAGGATGACTGGACCTGGGGATACTTGTGTTTTTACGTGACGCCACCCGCAGGTTGCGGCTATAGATGGCTGCCGTCAAAGTTAGGGTCTGGGGGCACCACTATCACATATAGGTAGGATCTATCCCACTATGCAAAAACATGTAGCAATTAAAGAAAAAGAACATAGCAGCAGGGATGATCACTATAATCAATCTTTATTAATATAAAAAACTCAATAGAAAATCACAAAACACCACTGACCACCTCTTAATTTAAAAACAATTAAAACCAAAAAAGGTGTTACAAAGCTGGTGTGCAAAATGTATGTACAGGTTACTGAGCAATAGGCAATAATACTGAGTCAGAGTGTAGTACAATGTAATTTGCTGGCAGATCTAAACAAATGTCTCAAATAAAGTCCATTTGCAATCAAATTACATTACAGTTATGGCAAATAGTGCCCTATTAACTGTAATTACACTGCACCCTTGCAGCTATGGTCAGGGCCAAACCCTCCAAGCTTCACCATATAGCAAGACCAGTAAGGTCTTGTACACCCTCTAAAATGTCCTGCATAAGGGCCAAGGATACAGAGTAATCTGCCAGCCAACTCAACCCTCAGGTATATACAATATAATCACTATGATCACATACCCAGCCACCAGCTAACCGAGGACCCGACCCAACGCGTGTCGTCCGCCTAGGACTTCCTCAGGGGAAAGAGAGGTAAGTGCCAATGGTGCCCTGTGCAGTCTGTTATATACCCAGATCATTAGTAATAATTATAATAAATCTATAGCACCTGTAATGCTTATTAGCACTGAAGCTGCAAATCAGAGCCATTACCTTGTCCCTGTACTGGGCGCAGCCATCTTGGATCTCTGGGAGTGCTACTGCACATGTGCAGCCATGTCATAGCTCAGCGACGTCTATAAAGGTCATCACCCAGCCAATGTAATGAAGCTATCTCCATAGCAACCATACAAACGAGTATTTTAGCCAATAGAAGTAAAAAACTGAACCTAACATAGTAAAAAGGGATCAGAAAGGCATTTAATACTGGTTGCCATGAAAAATGCTCAATTCCTCCTGTGCATCTCTGTGTGCAAATAGCAAGCAGGCTGAGCTCCCATAAGCAAAGCTGCAGGACAGCTGGCCCCCTACTGGTGAATATTGGAACAATTGTTAAGACTAACTGTCTGTATCATAAACAGCCCCCATATGTTCCCCATTATCTTAATCAGAAGGAGAGAAAAAAAAAAAAAAAAGAGAACAATAATAATAAAAGTATGCACAGCATTATCATTATAATTATATACTGAGGGTAATATGGTCAATACCATATACCGTATATACTCGCGTATAAGCCGAGTTTTTCAGCCCAAAAATTGGGCTGAAAAGTACCCCCCTCGGCTTATACGCGAGCCAGTGCTGTATACCGATGTATACATCGGTACATACCGATGTATACATCGGTATACAGCAGCCCCCGCATCCCCAGTAATCCAGGGCCCCCCCAGCGTCTCTCCGGTCACCTGAAAAGCAAACTATACTTATCAGTGTCCGCTGTCCGCGCCCGCTCGCCTCTGCCGTGACAGTGCCGTCTGCGATCCTCCATCTTCATGCGGAGTCTTCCGGGTTCCTGTGCTCGTCGCAGGGAATGACGTCATTCCCTGCGACGAGCACAGGAAACCGGAAGACGCCGCATGAAGATGGAGGATCGCAGACGGCACTGTCACGGCAGAGGCGAGCGGGCGCGGACAGCGGACACTGATAAGTATAGTTTGCTTTTCAGGTGACCGGAGAGACGCTGGGGGGGCCCTGGATTACTGGGGCCCTGTATACTACCGCTGGGGCTACAATCTACTACCACTGGGGCTGTATATACTACCACTGGGGCTGTATATACTACCACTGGGGCTGTATATACCACTGGGGCTGTATATACTGCTGGGGCCCTGTATACTACCGCTGGGGCTGCAATCTACTACCACTGGGGCTGTATATACTACCACTGGGGCTGTATATACTACCACTGGGGCTGAATATACCTGTGGGGCTGCTGTATACTACACTGGGGCTGTATATACCTGTGGGGCTGCTGTATACTACCACTGGGGCTGTATATACCTGTGGGGCTGCTGTATACTACCACTGGGGCTGTATATACCTGTGGGGCTGCTGTATACTACACTGGGGCTGTATATACCTCTGGGGCTGCTGTATACTACACTGGGGCTGTATATACCTCTGGGGCTGCTGTATACTACCACTGGGGCTGTATATACCTGTGGGGCTGCTGTATACTACCACTGGGGCTGTATATACCTCTGGGGCTGCTGGATGCTACCACTGGGGCTGTATATACCTGTGGGGCTGCTGTATACTACCACTGGGGCTGTATATACCTCTGGGGCTGCTGTATACTACCACTGGGGCTGTATATACTTCTGGGGCTGCTGTATACTACCACTGGGGCTGTATATACCTCTGGGGCTGCTGGATACTACCACTGGGGCTGTATATACCTCTGGGGCTGCTGGATGCTACCACTGGGGCTATATATACCTCTGGGGCTGCTGTATACTACCAATGGGGCTGTATATACCTCTGAGGCTGCTGTATACTACCTCTGGGGCTGCTGTATACTACCACTGGGGCTGCTGTATACTACCACTGGGGCTGCTGTATACTACCACTGGGGCTGCTGTATATACCTTTGGGGCTGCTGTATACTACCTCTGGGGATGCTGTATACTACCACTGGGGCTGCTGTATATACCTTTGGGGCTGCTGTATACTACACTGGGGCTGTATATACCTCTGGGGCTGCTGTATACTACACTGGGGCTGTATATACCTCTGGGGCTGCTGTATACTACCACTGGGGCTGTATATACCTGTGGGGCTGCTGTATACTACCACTGGGGCTGTATATACCTCTGGGGCTGCTGGATGCTACCACTGGGGCTGTATATACCTGTGGGGCTGCTGTATACTACCACTGGGGCTGTATATACCTCTGGGGCTGCTGTATACTACCACTGGGGCTGTATATACTTCTGGGGCTGCTGTATACTACCACTGGGGCTGTATATACCTCTGGGGCTGCTGGATACTACCACTGGGGCTGTATATACCTCTGGGGCTGCTGGATGCTACCACTGGGGCTATATATACCTCTGGGCTGCTGTATACTACCAATGGGGCTGTATATACCTCTGAGGCTGCTGTATACTACCTCTGGGGCTGCTGTATACTACCACTGGGGCTGCTGTATACTACCACTGGGGCTGCTGTATACTACCTCTGGGGATGCTGTATACTACCACTGGGGCTGCTGTATACTACCACTGGGGCTGCTGTATACTACCACTGGGGCTGCTGTATACTACCACTGGGGCTGCTGTATATACCTTTGGGGCTGCTGTATACTACCTCTGGGGATGCTGTATACTACCACTGGGGCTGTATATATTTCTGGGGATGCTGTATACTACCACTGGGGCTGTATATACCTCTGGGGATGCTGTATACTAACTACTGGAGCTGCTGCTGTATATACCACTGGGGCTGTATATACCTCTGGGGATGCTGTATACTAACTACTGGAGCTGCTGCTGTATATACCACTGGGGCTGCTGCTGTATACTACCACTGGGGAGGCTGCTGTATACTGCCATTGGGGGGCCTGTATACCACACTGCTGGGGGCTGTATACCTGTGCTGGAGTCCACCCTCGGCTTATACACGAGTCAATAGGTTTTCCCAGGTTTTGGGGGCAAAAGTAGGGGGGTCGGCTTATACACGGGTCGGCTTATACACGAGTATATACGGTAGTCACAAAATAGGTTGCCAGTGAACAAAGGTCACTGGCAAACCTTGCAGGATCCTGCATAATGATATTGCCCCATACCAGCACAACAATAAAATATACATAAACAAGAAATCAGCATGAAGAAGGAAATACAGAACAAATGGGGGAATGTTCAGTGAAGAAAAATCAGATCCAGAGATGTCCTGTATATTGAGTGGCCGAATGCCCCAGTTTTATGTCATTATTCTCTCCTCCATCCTCCTCCACAGGGGCCCCAATTATAGCCATTATATCAAAGTCTTCAAATGGACCTGTTAAAAAATATTAAAATACAGACAGTTACTAAGATCACACAATCAAAATTCACGTTTGTTTGAAAAAACCAGTGTAAAGCAGATCTTCATTGAGGCCATCCGGGGCCACTGTCCTTAGATCAAAAATGTACCGAGATTCAAGTTGTAAGAGTTGTCGGGTGATATTTCCTCCTCGAATGCTACCACTGACATCATCAAAAACCAGTACTCTCAAACTGGATGGATTTCCACGATGTTCAGTCAAAAAATGTTTTGCGACTGACGTCAAGGACTTACCATTAATGTTCTCTAGATCACTCCTGGCCGTGTTGATGGTTGAGATATGATGCTGCACCCGTCTCCTCAATTGCTGCGTGGTCTGTCCCACATAGACTTTGTCACAACCACAAATCAGCCCATACACCACATTCCTGGATAGACAATTGTAGAACTTCCTAGAATGCAGTTGAAACGGAAAACGATCAATGTGAATTGACTCAGAAGACACCATGAAAGGGCATACAGTGCATCCCCCACAAGGATACGACCCCTTTATGCGAAATCCCCTCCCAGTCCTAATTACTGGTCTCATAAAGTGGCTATGTGACAGTTGATCTCTCAGGTTGGGAGCCCTTTTAGCCACAAGTCGCGGTTTCTCTTCCAAAAATGGGCGTATCCTGGTGTCCTGTGTCAGTATATCCCAATTCACATCAAGAACATGTTTAAGGTCCGTCCAGCAGTTGTTATATGGGGTTGTGATATATATACCCCTATTGCTATCTCTGGGCCTATGCAAAAACAGATCCTCCCTCTTACGTTTCTTAGAAGATTCAAAGGCCCTAGAGACAACTTTTTTAGGATACCCCCGTGCCAGGAACCGGTCCGTTAGTCCTCGTGCTTGTGTCACAAATTCCATCTCAGTACTACAATTCCGACGGACCCTTAGGAACTGACCTGTGGGTATGCTCCTACGCAAGTGGTCCGGATGGAAGCTCGAGAAGTGCAGAAGTCGATTTGTGGCAGTTGGTTTCCGAAACAAGGTTGAATGCAGCTTATTTCCTTCCTTTATCAATTTCAAATCTAGAAAGTTCACCGTATTGATGGACAGATCAGCAGTCAATTTGATGTTCCAAATGTTCGAATTAAGCGCGGTAATGAAGAGCTCACACTCCTCCCTGGTGCCTGTCCAAACAAAAAGCAGGTCATCAATATAACGAAACCACTTCCACACGTGTGTTTTAAAGGTCTCCAGACGGTACACATGGGTTTCCTCCCACCAACCTAAAAAAATCCCTGCATATGAAGGCGCGCACCGCGCCCCCATAGCGGTCCCAAAGGCCTGATTGAAAAACGTTCTGTCAAAGACAAAGTAATTACGTTCAAGTACCAACTTGAGTAGATCCAAGATGAATGAGTCCCTCAACCTATTCCCAGTAGATTTTTTATCAAGGAAATATGCCACTGCTGCTATCCCTAGGTCATGCCTAATGTTGGTATATAGTGACTCAATGTCCATTGTAACAAGTAGTGCACCATCAGGGATCTCCAACTTCTGCAGATGCTCCAAAATGTGTGAAGAGTCCCGTACATAGGACTTCAATCCACACACTATTGGTTGTAGGAAGTGATCTAGATAAATGCATGGTCTCTCAAATAGACCATCAATCCCCGATATGATGGGCCTACCAGGTGGTTCTATGAGGCATTTATGAACCTTAGGGAGCATATAAAACGTTGGTACCTTAGGCCGTTTAGTGGTTAAGAACTCCTTCTCTCTTTTGTTTATGATGTTTAGATCCCTTGCAGAACTCAACAGGTCATCAAGTTTCTTTTTGTATATCAAGGTGGGATCAGAGGGTAATACAGTGTAATTGGTTTGTATAGATAACTGCCTCTTGGCTTCACTCACATACATTTCCACCGGCCAAACCACCACATTTCCTCCCTTATCTGCCTCCCGGATGATCAATGAACGATTGCGCTTTAGCTGTAATAAAGCCCGTTGTTCCCCTTTGGTGAGATTGGCATTCCTGCCCTGATGACAATTCAAATCACCAAGTTGTTTACTCACCCTATTAAAAAAACAGCTGTATAGTCGGGAAGGCAGTAAAGGAGGGAGATGCCTGAGACGGCAGTCGTCCAGGGAACCGATTTTCAAATCCAGGGTCGTTCTCAATATCCAATGCCAAGAGATCCTCCAAAGCTCCTCTTTCCGCTGCTGGTACAGTGTCTATGATAGATGGCTGGTGGTAAAGCATCTTGAAAATCAATTTACGACAAAACATATACAAATCCTTTGTTACAACAAACTTATCAAAATTCAAAGTAGGGGAGAATGATAAACCCTTAGATAATACCATAAGCTCATTGGGGGAAAGAACATAAGATAAAAGATTAATCACCTGCAAATCAGTACTGCTATTGGTCAGGCCTGGAAAAGATGAAGGAATTAATATCTCCGATTCCTGCCCCGTCTTGTCCGGATCGGTGAGCGGAATACGGCCCCTCTTGCTGAGCGACCTCCGTTTCCCCCTCCTGGTTCTCCGTCTTGGTCGCTGGTGTCCGAAGATAAAAAATCTTCACTGTTGGAGGGATCACTGTTATTAACAGACCTATTAGGCCCACCGGTCCCGGTAGGAATAGGTGGTTTTTTAGAATTAGTGGGGTTCCAGGGCCCTGGTCTTCCACCCCTGGGATAACGTGGATTGCCTGTATGGGACCACCTAAATGCTTTCTTTTCTTCAAAATCCTGTTTGTCCCTTTGGAACTTCCTCTTCTTGTTTCCTAGGATCTCAGCCTGGTATTTGTCTATTAGATTCTTGAGCTTAGTCTGAAAAGGCTCAACCAAAGTGGCAGTCTCAAATGAGCTCAATTCAGTTTCCTTAGCACGGATATCCCCTTTCAGGCCCTCTAATAGACCATAGTCATGTTCCAAGAGTAAATCAATCAGGATAGTTGAACATTTAATCAGGCCTTTTTCCCAATTATCCTTAAATCACTCCTTCCCAGGTGCTCCCTCTAACTACTTCCTCTCCACCCATCCCGACTACAATGGTTCCTAGTGCGTGTCCTGGGTGTCATAGCACCACTCTATACCTCTCTTAACCGTGAGTGGGATACTACACCCTAACAGTGGTGTAGTACCTCTGTGGCGACTGGATCCACAGGAGCGCCATGCCTGCCCGTCGGGGAATTGTAGCGGTCAGACCAATGAGGTGGGTGGCGCCATGTCTGCCCGTCAGGGGTTATAGCAGTAAGACCATTGATGTGGGTGGCGCCTTGTCTACCCGTCAGGGGTTATAGCAGTAAGACCATTGATGTGGGTGGCGCCTTGTTGGCCCGTTGGGGGGTTATAGAGGTCAGATCAAAGAGGTAGTTGGTGCCATGATTGCCTTTGGGGGGTTATGTTGCGCCCAGGCTTTGGGGTTCTCAGGTGTCAGGCTGCAAGGGTTAACGCTCCTGTTATCACGGGGAGTGGTGGCCGCGCCTGACCCCGTGTCCTGGGCCTATCTTCCAAAAAAGGGGTAATATGTACAGGGTATTATATACAGTGTTGTTGTGACGCCACCTGTAGTTTCTGGTGAGATGCAACCAGCACCGCCACAGTCCGCCGGAGGTAGATGGTAATACGGCAAGTTGGTGAAGTCCTCCACAGGTAGGACTGGACCTCAGGGGCAGCGTTCCTGTAGGGGAACAAGTTCATTTACAAAGGAAATGCAGCAGAGTCAAGTTCACTTCTCTCCAGATACTTTACTGGAAACTTGTAGCAGCATCGGTTACGGTTTACAGTTCAGCATTCAGATGTTACAAGAACAGGTATCTACGGGTGGCTGCAAGTGGATCCCAGGTGGTATGGTGGAACCCTTGGTGTGTGCCTTCTTTCTCTAACCCCGTCTGCTCTTTCCTGCTTTCCAGTGTAGTATGAAGTCCGGTGACTTGAAATCAGCCTGACCTCCACTCTTTCTCTCACCCTCTGCTGGCTGGCCGCCTGCTCCTTCACCGGTGCCTGGTTCCCTCTTTCGGTCTGCTAAGGTGCCCGGGAGAATTGTAGACTCCGCGGGACTCCGGATTCTCTGTGGTCCTATAGTATCCCACAGGTGCGGGCTCCGGTGCCCGGTAGCTGTCTGGTAGACCCTGCCAACGGCCCTTTCCCAAACTGGCTGTTCTTCTCCTAGAAGCTTTCCTAATTGTCCCTCAGCCGAGAGACCTCAAGCTTAACTTCTTTCCTCTTCAGACTAGCCTGTCTCAGACGCCCCTTATCTGATCCAGTCTTACTGTCTGACTGCTCTCTGTTTCCCCTAGAGGTGATTTTATTCCCTCCAGGGTACCCTCCCACAGAGTAATCTAGTGTGGGAGTGCTGGTTATGGTTCCACCCACCATCCCTGGGTCCACCTGCAGCTGGAGTATCTACACCTCTTTTATGGCTGCAGTACCCCTCTGTGACACCTGCTTGGCGGGGCGCCACAGTTATAGCAGTCAGACGAATGAGGTGGGTGGCGCCATGATTGCCCGTCGGGGGATTATAGCGGTCAGACCAATGAGGTAGTTGTCACCATGTCTGCTGTCCGGCAGGTTATAGCGATCAGACCAGTGAGGTGGGTGGCGCCATGTCTGCCCGTTGGGGTTATAGCGGTCAGACCAATGAGGTGGGCGGCGCCATGTTGGCCTGTCGGGAGGTTATAGCAGTCAGACCAATGAGGTTGGTGGTGCCATGCCTGCCCATCAAGGAGTTATAGCGGTCAGACCAATGAGGTGGGTGGCGTCATACATGCACATCAAGGAGTTATAGCGGTCAGACCAATGAGGTGGTTGGCGCCATGTCTGCCTGTCAGGGTGTTATAGCGGTCAGACCAATGAGGTTGGTTGGTGGCGCCATGTCTGCCTGTTGGGTGTTGTCTTGCAGCTTCTCTGTGGATAGCGGATCAATAATGTATGACGTCCCGTTGTCCTTTATAAATGTGTCTGATGGGAGTAGTACTCCGTGTTTTGTTCTTCAGGTCCTGAACGTTCTGGTGGCCCCGGACTTCCTGCTGGACGACGAGCTGTCGCTGACAAGCGGGCACACCCGCAGGATCTTCGCTCTCAAATTTCACCCGTCCGAACACCATCTTTTTGTGACGGGCGGCTGGGATGATTCCATAAAGGTCGGTGTCCCAGGAAAGTGAGATACATTATATACATTGATTACTTCCAGATCATGTCAATGGAATCTTCGTCTTAAAGGAATATTCCATTTATAAAGTGTGGGCCCTTTAAGGGACTGTCCTGTAAACAAGCATATTATCATCTCTATACAGGATAGGTCATTATTGTTTGATGGCTGAAGATCTGACGTCTGTCCCTTCAACCAATCACGAGAACGAGGCTATAAGAGTTCCCTTTTTCATTAGAGCTGTACTGAGCATGTGCGACCACTGTGTATATGAGCGATGGTCACACATGCTCAGTATCACTTCACTCACAAAATTATTTATACAGATTTTTTCTTCCTATTTGAGGTTTGGGACAAGCGGATGTCGAAGGAAGCGCGGAGGGTGATCACTGGGCCTCACATCTGCGGGCCAGGGCTCGATATTCGGGTGAGTGCTGCCTATAAACTGCTTCTGCTCGGCTCACCTCCAGAGCTGCGATCACAATCCGCTGTTTATTTTGCACAGAACGACCAAATCCTGAGCGCCTCCTGGGTGGCGAGGAACGCTCTCCAGCTGTGGGACCTGCGCTCGTCCAGCCTGATCCAGGACCTTGTGTTTCCGGCCTCCGTCTTGCAGGGGGAGTTCCTGTACGCGGCTCGGTTCTGCACCGATCACGTGGTCCTGGCCGGAGGCAGTGGTACATGCAGTGCCCGCGCCATCAACCTCAGGACACAGGAGGTAAGAAGAGATGTCCCCGGGATGTCAGATTGATGGCTGTGCCCATGGAGTTAGTCATTATAGCACTTAGCACCGGCAGTAACATTTCCCAGCAACCTCCTGCTTGTTCAGTGTCTGTAGGGAGCACCGGTATCACATGTGGGCTCAGAGTTTATCACTGTGACTGACCACTATGTGTCTGGGCCCTTCTGCTCCAGTCACACCTAAAGCTACGATTATTGATGGGCAAATCCAAACTGTAAAGTTCGGGGTCCCGACTGGACGTCTACTGTCTGGCTATGGACTCTGAGCATGGACTCAGGAAAAACTGTGTTACTGTTCGATTCGGCTGACTGGATAAAGCTTGTTAAAATGCTGCAGTGCAGCCAATCGGTATGTTTTACTGGGGCAAAATGGGGTGTCTGTGATTGGATGAAGTCAGACTGTGCCCTCTCCCTCTGTGCCGGCGTCTGTGATTGGATGAAGTCAGACTGCGCCCCCTCCCTCTGTACTGCCATCTGTGATTGGATGAAGTCAGACTGCGTCCCCACCCTCTGTGCCGGCATCTGTGATTGGATGAAGTCAGACTGCGTCCCCACCCTCTGTGCCGGCGTCTGTGATTGGATGAAGTCAGACTGCGCCCCCACCATCTGTGCCAGCATCTGTGATTGGATAAAGTCAGAGTGAGCCCCCCTCCCTCTCTACTGCCGTCTGTGATTGGATGAAGTCAGACTGCGCCCCCTCCCTCTGTACTGCCGTCTGTGATTGGATGAAGTCAGACTGTGACCCCACCCTCTGTGACGGTGTCTGTGATTGGATAAAGTCAGACTGCGCCCCCTCCCTCTGTGCTGTTGTCTGTGATTGGATAAAGTCAGACTGCGCCCCCTCCCTCTGTGCTGCCGTCTGTGATTGGATGAAGTCAGACTGCGCCCCCTCCCTCTGTACTGCCGTCTGTGATTGGATGAAGTCAGACTGCGCCTCCTCCCTCTGTACTGCCGTCTGTGATTGGATGAAGTCAGACTGCGCCCCCTCCCTCTGTGACGGTGTCTGTGATTGGATAAAGTCAGACTGCGCCCCCTCCCTCTGTACTGCCGTCTGTGATTGGATGAAGTCAGACTGCGTCCCCACCCTCTGTGCCGGCGTCTGTGATTGGATGAAGTCAGACTGCGCCCCCTCCCTCTGTGACGGTGTCTGTGATTGGATAAAGTCAGACTGCGCCCCCTCCCTCTGTACTGCCGTCTGTGATTGGATGAAGTCAGACTGCGCCCCCTCCCTCTGTACTGTTGTCTGTGATTGGATAAAGTCAGACTGCGTCCCCACCCTCTGTGCCGGTGTCTGTGATTGGATGAAGTCAGACTGTGCCCCCACCCTCTGTGCCGGCGTCTGTGATTGGATGAAGTCAGATTGTGCCCCCTCGCTCTGTACTGCCGTCTGTGATTGGATGAAGCCAGACTACACCCCCTCCCTCTGTACTGCCGTCTGTGATTGGATGAAGTCAGACTGCGCCCCCTCCCTCTGTACTGCCGTCTGTGATTGGATGAAGTCAGACTGCGCCCCCTCCCTCTGTACTGCCGTCTGTGATTGGATGAAGTCAGACTGCGTCCCCACCCTCTGTGACGGTGTCTGTGATTGGATGAAGTCAGACTGCGCCCCCTCCCTCTGTGACGGTGTCTGTGATTGGATAAAGTCAGACTGCGCCCCCTCCCTCTGTACTGCCGTCTGTGATTGGATGAAGTCAGACTGCGCCCCCTCCCTCTGTACTGTTGTCTGTGATTGGATAAAGTCAGACTGCGTCCCCACCCTCTGTGCCGGCGTCTGTGATTGGATGAAGTCAGCCTGCGTCCCCACCCTCTGTGCTGCCGTCTGTGATTGGATGAAGTCAGACTCACACCCCCTCCCTCTGTACTGCCGTCTGTGATTGGATGAAGTCAGACTGCGCCCCCTCCCTCTGTACTGCCGTCTGTGATTGGATGAAGTCAGACTGCGCCCCCTCCCTCTGTACTGCCGTCTGTGATTGGATGAAGTCAGACTGCGCCCCCTCCCTCTGTACTGCCGTCTGTGATTGGATGAAGTCAGACTGCGCCCCCTCCCTCTGTACTGCCGTCTGTGATTGGATGAAGTCAGACTGCGCCCCCACCCTCTGTGCCGGCGTCTGTGATTGGATGAAGTCAGACTGCGTCCCCACCCTCTGTGCCGGCGTCTGTGATTGGATGAAGTCAGACTGCGTCCCCACCCTCTGTGCCGGCGTCTGTGATTGGATGAAGTCAGATTGTGCCCCCTCGCTCTGTACTGCCGTCTGTGATTGGATGAAGCCAGACTACACCCCCACCCTCTGTGCCGGTGTCTGTGATTGGATGAAGTCAGACTGCGCCTTCTCCTTCTGTGCCAGCGTCTGATTGGATAAAGTCAGACTGTGCCCCCTCCCTCTGTGCTGGCGTCTGTGATTGGATGAAGTCAGACTGCACCTCCACTCTCTGTGCCAGCATCTGATCGGATGAAGTCAGACTGCGCCCCCTCCCTCTGTACTGCCATCTGTGATTGGATGAAGTCAGACTGCGCCCCCTCCCTCTGTACTGCCGTCTGTGATTGGATGAAGTCAGACTGCGTCCCCACCCTCTGTGCCGGCGTCTGTGATTAGTTGCAGTCAGACTGCGTTCCCACCCTCTGTGCTGCCGTCTGTGATTGGATGAAGTCAGACTGCGCCCCCTCCCTCCTAAATTTTATTACCCAGCCAAGATAAAGCAGATAGCTGGGGGCTGGTATTCTCAGGCTGAGGGGTCCATGGTTACTGTGTCCTCCCCAGGCTAAAAATAGCAGCCTGCAGCCACCCCACAATTGACACATCCATAAGATGTTTCAAGTCTGGTGTCTTTACCCGGCTCATCCCTATTGCCCCGATGCGGTGGCAATCAGGGTAATGTAAGGGGTTAATGACAGCTGTGATTTATCAAAAAATCACAGCTACCACAAAGCCATGGATTAGTAATGGGAGAGGTGTCTAGGAGAGCCCCCATTACTAATCCTGCAAGTAAAAAAGAAATAAACACAAAACACAGAAAAAACTACTTTATTAAAAAAAAGCAACAAAAACCCCTCCCTCTTTCTCCAGCCTATTAAGCCCCAAAATCCGACGTAATCCATGAAACACGACGTTCCATGAAGATCCCGGCTCTGCTAAATCCTTAGGTCGCACATTAAAAAATAAGACCAATCACTGCAGCCTCAGGAGCACACTGACATAGCTGCAGCTGTGACATCAGTGAGTTCACCTGAGCCCACAGCTGTAAGGTTCCCACTGTATAACAGCTGTGAACTCAGGTGAACTCACCTTAGGTGAACTCAATTCCAGTAATCCACCACCATTAAATTCAATGCTGTATTTTCAGAATTGAGTTCAATGAGTTCACTTGAGGTGAGTTCACCTGAGGTCACAGCTGTGACCTCAGGTGAACTCACTGACGTCATCGCTCTCACAGCTCCGTCAGTGTGTTCCTGAGGCCGCAGAGATTGGTCTCGTTTTTTAATGTGACTTAAAGATGTAGCAGAGCCGGGATCTTTGTTATGGGACGTCATGTCTAAGGATCAGTTCGGACCTGCAGGGCTGTTCTGGGGATTAATAAGTTGGAGAAAGAGGGTGTGTTTCTTTTTATTTTTTTAAATAAAAGGTTTTTCTATGTTTTTGGTGTTTATTTCTTTTCACTTACATGATTAGTAATGGGGGGGACCCTACCCATCACTAACCTAGGGCTTGATGGTAGCTGTGAGTTTTGACAAGTCACAGCTGTCATTAACCCCTTTAGTTTATCCCGATGGTCACCGCACCAATGCAGTTGGGATGAGCTGGGTAAAATGCTGAAATTTGACGAATGAATTTCAACAAGCTTTATTTGGGCGGCCAAATCCAAACAGTAAGATGGTCTTCCCTGAGAAGGGTTCACCCATTACTAGCTGTGACCACTACAAGTCCAGTCCTTCTGCTCCAGTCACATCTAGAGCTGCATTCACCATTCCCCTTGCCTCCTCTCTGCTCTGTGCTCATCTCCTGCTTGTTCAGTGTCTGCACAGAACATCCCCAGCAGTTGGAGACACTGAACAATGTGTTATAGGATCTCCGCTCAGAATGTGTGTACAGTCAGATCCACCCTGATAGATCCCCAGGAATGCAGCTCTGGCTGTGACTGGAGCGTAGATGTAAGAGGAGGTGAAGCGTCCCATGCTCATTGTGTCTCCTTGTTGCCATGAGTGCGTGTAATCTGGGATCAGTGTGCAGCTTTCCACCTCCTGTGTCCCCGCACCCCCTGCCCTGCAGACGCTGAGCTACACGTACCGTGTCCGGGAGACGTGCGGTCTCTGCAGTGACACAACGCGCACATTCCTGGATAATCCGGGATTACAGTTCACATTTTGCTGCTACATGTATCGCGTATCAGATATCACGGACGGTGCCCTTAAAGGTCAACACCACCCCAAATTCCCTGTGACCAACTCCCAGCACCCCCGGCGTCCGCACACGTCCACCGCCCAGCACCCCCAGCGTCCGCACACGGCCACCGCCCAGCACCCCCAGCGTCCGCACACGGCCACCGCCCAGCATCCCCGGCTTCCGCACACGGCCACCGCCCAGCACCCCCAGCGTCCGCACATGACCACCGCCCAGCACCCCTGGCGTCCCACACGACCACAGCCAAGCACCCCTGCCGTCCGCACACGTCCACCGCCCAGCACCCCTGGTGTCCGCACACGTCCACCGCCCAGCGCCCCCGGCGTCCTCACACGTCCACCGCCCAGCACCCCTGGTGTCCGCACACGACCACCGCCCAGCATCCCTGGCGTCCGCACACGGCCACCGCCCAGCACCCCCGGCGTCCGCACACGACCACCGCCCAGCACCCCTGGCGTCCGCACACGTCCACCACCCAGCACCCCCGGCATCCACATAAGTCCACCACCCAGCATCTCCTGCTCCCGCACACATCCACTGCACAGCACCTCGGTGTCCGCACACGTCCACCACCCAGCATCTCCTGCACCCGCACACATGTGTTTGGTGGGATTAGATTATATATTGACCACCTTTTCATTTTCTCCTCTTTTGCAGATCCTCGGGGAGGTGTCGCTGTGCAGCAAGGCGGTGCAGACAGTGGATGCTGCCCGCGGTGGTCGGGTGATGGCAGTGGCCGGGGTGGGTGGCAATCTTCACATTGCAGAACTGTGCTAATGTCCCAATCCTTCTGTGTCCGTCCAGATATAAACTACAATGTGGATCCCAAAAATGTGTCCGTCCTTCTTTTCACTGTGTCCCCTGCTCCAGTCACAACCAAAGCTGCAGGGAAAATATCACTGCAGCCCGTGAATCAGCTCAGGGGCTCTGGGAGGTGCAAGGACGGCAGCAGAGGTGTCACTGCAGCTTTGGATGTGACTGCAGCATCTGAGGTGTGTATAGTAAAGTTGTGCAGCAGCTGAGGTGTGTATAGTGAGGTTCTGTAGCAGCTGAGGTGTGTATAATAAGGTTGTGCAGCAACCAAGGTGTGTATTATTAGGTGCTGCAGCACCTGAGGTATGTTTTAGGATGTTCTGCAGCAGCTGAGATGTATATAGTGAGGTTCTGCAACAGGTGAGGTGTGTATAAATGAAGTTCTGCAAAATCTGAGCTGTCTATTAGGATGTTCTGCATCAGCTGATGTGTGTAAAATGAGGTTCTGCAGCAGCTGATGTGTGTATAGTTAAGTCCTGCAGCTGTGATGTGTGTAATAAAGTTCTGCAGCTGCTGGGGAGTGCATTAGGATGTTCTGCAGCAGCTGTGTTGTGCATTAAGATGTTCTGAAACAGATGAGGTATTTATAGTGAGGTTCTGGAGCAGCTGAGGTATGTATTAAGATTCTCTGTAGCAGCTGAGGGGTATATAGTAAGGTTCTGCAGCAGATGAGGTGTGTATAGTGAGGTTCTGCAGCAGCTGATGTGTGTATTAGAATGCTCTGCAGTAGCTGAGTTTTGTATTGTGAGGTTCAGCAGCAGCTGGGATGACAGAATTTCTTGCTGCTCTGCCCTGAGCTTCCAGCAGGTGGCGCCATGGTCCTTCTATTCCTGCTCATCCTCAGTGATGCTGATGATGATGATGATGAGGATCCCGGTGTCGTCCTCTATGTGCAGGATGATGTGGTATGATCCGTCCTGTCCTCTCTTGGTGATGATTCCCTTTATTCCGGTGCCAGCAGTGATCACCTCCTGACCCGCCGGTGTCCTCGTTCTCATCACAGAAGTCATCGTCTTTGATACCACAAGTTCCCAGGGATGAGCTGTAAATAATGGCGCTGCTTAAAGTGACCCCCTGAGAAAACGGCAGCAGAGACTTTCATGGTGTTTACTCGTCCTCTGCTCCCGGAGATCCGAGTGATGTGACACTGGATTAATGTATGTAACGATCAGAACAACTCCTGTAATATAAACATGGGGGAGAGCGAACAATCCCTGCTGGGGGAAATATACTGAATATACAAGCCGTATCGGCACAGAACGGGCAAGAGCGATGTACGGGACCTGTGCAAGAGCGATGTACGGAACCTGTGCAAGAGCGATGTACGGAACCTGTGCAAGAGCGATGTACGGGACATGTGCAAGAGCGATGTACGGGGACATGTGCAAGAGCGATGTACGGGACCTGTGCAAGAGCGATGTACGGGACCTGTGCAAGAGCGATGTACGGTACATGTGCAAGAGCGATGTACGGGACATGTGCAAGAGCGATGTACGGGACCTGTGCAAGAGCGATGTATGGGACATGTGCAAGAGCGATGTACGGGACATGTGCAAGAGCGATGTACGGGACCTGTGCAAGAGCGATGTACGGGACCTGTGCAAGAGCGATGTACGGGACATGTGCAAGGGCGATGTACGGGACCTGTGCAAGGGCGATGTACGGGACCTGTGCAAGAGCGATGTACGGGACCTGTGCAAGAGCGATGTACGGGACATGTGCAAGAGCGATGTACGGGACCTGTGCAAGGGCGATGTACGGGACCTGTGCAAGAGCGATGTACGGGACCTGTGCAAGAGCGATGTACGGGACATGTGCAAGAGCGATGTATGGGGACCTGTGCAAGAGCGATGTACGGGACCTGTGCAAGAGCGATGTACGGGACATGTGCAAGAGCGATGTACGGGACCTGTGCAAGAGCGATGTACGGGACCTGTGCAAGAGCGATGTACGGGACCTGTGCAAGAGCGATGTACGGAACCTGTGCAAGAGCGATGTACGGAACCTGTGCAAGAGCGATGTACGGGACATGTGCAAGAGCGATGTACGGGACATGTGCAAGAGCGATGTACGGGACCTGTGCAAGAGCGATGTACGGGACATGTGCAAGAGCGATGTACGGGACATGTGCAAGAGCGATGTACGGGACCTGTGCAAGAGCGATGTACGGGACATGTGCAAGAGCGATGTACGGGACATGTGCAAGAGCGATGTACGGGACATGTGCAAGAGCGATGTACGGGACAAGTGCAAGAGCGATGTACGGGACCTGTGCAAGAGCGATGTACGGGACCTGTGCAAGAGCGATGTACGGGACCTGTGCAAGAGCGATGTACGGGACATGTGCAAGAGCGATGTACGGGACCTGTGCAAGGGCGATGTACGGGACCTGTGCAAGAGCGATGTACGGGACCTGTGCAAGAGCGATGTACGGGACATGTGCAAGAGCGATGTACGGGACCTGTGCAAGGGCGATGTACGGGACCTGTGCAAGAGCGATGTACGGGACCTGTGCAAGAGCGATGTACGGGACATGTGCAAGAGCGATGTACGGGACATGTGCAAGAGCGATGTACGGGACCTGTGCAAGAGCGATGTACGGGACATGTGCAAGAGCGATGTATGGGACCTGTGCAAGAGCGATGTACGGGACCTGTGCAAGAGCGATGTACGGGACATGTGCAAGAGCGATGTACGGGACCTGTGCAAGAGCGATGTATGGGAGCTGTGCAAGAGCGATGTACGGGACATGTGCAAGAGCGATGTATGGGACATGTGCAAGAGCGATGTATGGGACATGTGCAAGAGCGATGTACGGGACCTGTGCAAGAGCGATGTATGGGGACAGGGGCAGAAATGGTAGATCCACCCCTGTATGTAAACAAGTAAAAAAGTAAAAACAAGTAGCACTCACCACCCAGTTCTCCTTTCTATCATCACAAACCGGCAGCTTCTCCTCCCTTTTCACCTTCCCATCATCACACACCACCAGCTCCTCCCAGTTCACCTTCCATCATTACACACTGCCAGTGCCCAGACGGGTCCACAAGGGTAACTACAGGGTGTGAAATCTGATAGCCTTCAGGTTGTCTGGCCAGGTATATAAAACAAAGACAACTTTAATAAACAGTATAGTCTTTGGTGGTGCAACAGGCGCCTTAAGGCACTCGCTTCATGACAGTGGTTCAGAAATGTTTCAGGTACGTGTTGCATCAATATAGAACTGCTTTTAATGTATTCAGGAGGCCGTAATGGCACAGGATATACATATAAAAACGTAGTGTAGGACCGCCCTATCTGAGATTGCCGTGATATGGCAGGGTGGCTCAAAGAATTGATCAATTGTTTGCTAAATATCTCATTTTTAAAGTCCACTTACAAGTTAATATGGGCACATGCTCTTTTTGCACTGCATACTGACCATAGGCAGCGCTGGTGGCTTCTTGACTTTTTTATTTATAGTCTTTGGTGGTGCAACAGGCATCTTAAGGCACTCGCTCAATTACTAGAAGAATTACCGGTGCTTCCGCACGAACATTGCACTGGAGTCTGCGGACAGCTGACATTAATTGTGACAGGAAAGCCACGGCCAACCTCATAATGGGAGTCATCACCCCGGGCCTGGGCTGCAAGGCCAGAAGTCAGGATCCCGGTGGTGCCGCCCGGTGACTAACCACCTTCAGAGGAGTCGCCACTGACAGAGCTGGCTGTGTCCCACTCATGACGGCATGGGAAGTCGATCCACCTGTTTCCCCAGAGTGTGGTATGCTCCACAGTATCTCCAGGCCACAGGTTGCACTGCCAGTGGGTTCTTCTTTCTGGGCGGACATCCAGGCGATTCACAGATATCTGGGTAGAATCCTTGTTCTTTTATGAACCCAAACCCCTCTTTGTGTTTAAAGTCTATGACAGCCCCAATTCTTCTTTTGTTTGGGTCATCCCACATCTCCCTCCTCGTCACTCTTTGGAGGCCAGGTCCTGGGATAGGACCTCCTCCCAGGTACGGGTCACCGGTTGGTTTCTTAGGGTTGACTCACTTGCTGCTCAAGCTTCTTGTTCCTTCACTTCCTCCACCCACCTAGGATAAGGCAGCCGTGGCCTGGCCAGAGTAGAGTGAGGCAGGGTAGGCATGGCGGTGGCCCTAGCCAGGGGGACTATCGGTTGTGGCCTGGCTCTTCAGCTGTGCAGTCTCTTCCCCTAGTTCTCCCTGAGCCATCTCCTCAGGTTCAGGACAATGGGGCTCTTCTAGGATGAAGGCCTCCACTGCTGAGTTCCTCCATCCCCGGGCTCCCATTTAGTCTCGGCGTGAGCCTCCATTACTGTGGCTGGGTGATACTCTGGCACAGGGTTACTGGGCTCAATTTGTTCGGCCTTGAGGATGTATCTGTCCAGCCAGACCGGGCATTCTCCAACACCTGGGGTCAAAGGGGGGTTTCTGGCCCATCTCCACCTCCCTCTCCCCTGACCCTTTAGTGAAGGGGTTAGTGCTGACCAGGTACAGGCTAAGGCTGGAGCTGTGACCGGGGGCTGGGACAGGCTGGGGGTGTACTGTATTGTTACCTGTTCCAGCTGGGTGGTCACTGGGTCCGGATCATTCACAGGCAATGGAAGGAGTTCAGCTCTTCTGATGGTTTCGCGGCCAGCGGGGTGGATGCTGTAGTCTCTGGTTCACTGGTTGCTTCTGTGGCCAGCGGAAGGGCCAGGGCTCTCTCTCCTCCGGTGGTCAGGTAGCCTTCCGGCCCCTCTGGATCGGGCACAAGAATCTCTGTGCCATTCCCGGGCCAGGTGACATCTTCCGCTGCGGGTGCTGGGATCATTGGCGCTTCCAAGCTGGCGGCAGAGGTCAAATCTATTAGGAGCTCAGCAGCACCCATCACAGGGACTAGCACCCCACCCTCTGCATTTAGCTCTGGTACTCCCCTACTTGCCGCGGCATGCTGCCCTTGCATCCAACCCAGCAGGTGTCAAGCATGGGCTTCTAGGGTTGGGCGGCTCCACACCTGCTCCATTACCGCTCGCTCCTCCGCTGAAGGTGCACTGCTCTAGGGTGCCACTATTCTGCCATCCACTTTTAAGATGCCACATCCACTTTGCACCTCCTCTCTGCATGTGGCATCTGCCAAGATGGCTGTGCTCTTTCTCCACACATTCAGTGTGCTGTCCCCTCCTTTTAGGGGGCGGCACCAGCTCACAACACAGTCGTCTATGAAGGTGGGCGGCGCAGCCTGGTAAAGGGATGCCCCATGAGTCCATACAGTCAATAGAGGAGGCTGGCATTCTTTTTGGCGCTGTTGCAGAGCTCTGCCCATGATGGGAGGGCATTGCATATCTTTTGCTCTGCACATGGTCTTTAAAAACAACGGCTGCCATTACACAGTCAATCAAGGTATAGTCTTAAACAGCAATAAGGGGCACTGTACCTCATTTTGCAGGATTTTGGCATCCTGTTTGTGATTCCAAAATTGTCGCGCACTAAGGGCTGGGGTACTCAGCAACTGGGCCGGTCAGTCTTTGGGGAGCCCACTGGGACGGGGTACTCGGTACCGGACCGGGGTACTGCTGGGGATGTCACGGAGGTCCTGGTCCGGACAGTGTTCCGGGTTCTCACAGGTAAAGGGGATATGTACAATGGATAAAGTTTGTCGTGACGCCACCCACGGGTTGTGGTCAATGATGGCACCACCGCTGCAGCGCTGCTCTGCCAGGGGATGGATGGGCTGCAGCCAGATGGATGAGCCCGCCACAGGTCAGGCTGCTCCTGACAGGATAAAAGGTATGCAAATTTCAATATATATGGAATCAAACACGAACACTCAGGCAGGGTTCACCGGGTTTACTTGTCAGTTCTTCACAGTTAACACAGCTCACGGTACAGTTCAGTTCTTAGCAGTTCACAGTGCAGTTAACCCCGGGAACACTCGAACCCTCTGCAGCCAGGCTGTCACTCTGAGACCCCTCACTCCTTCTAAGTCCTTCTAGGCTGTTGTTTCTCTCTCTGTTGTCTCCCAGGTTGTATGGCGGCAGCTCAGACTCTTGTGGGTCCTCGTGGTTGCTGCTGTGCCTTCAACCCTTGTTGTGGGAACTCCAACCTGGAGTTAAGGCTCCCCGTCGGTTAATCTGGGAAGCCGGGTAAATCATCGGTTCCCTCAAGAGCCGACACTCTGGTGTGTGCCTAGTCTGCAGTAACCCTTTCTTGCAAGACGTTACCAGACTCCATCTAACCCGTGTGACTCCAGCACAAATCAAGGAAAACGTCTCCACCAGTTAATGCTGCAGTGTTCCTCGGACCCAGTGCTGCTGATCCGGTCTCTTTCCTCACACTCCCTGGAATTCCGGCTATGGACGAGCTTTCTCTCCATGGTTTCTGTGACTCTGTGGATTCTGCATCTCCATGAAGCCCAACCCCACCAGGATGTGTCACTTTCTGCTTGGTGTCTTTACAGCTCAGCCTACTCCGGCCTACTAACTCCTTCCTCCTCTTTTTCCTCTATTTAAGCTTTCTGTCACCTGATCTATGTTCATTCCCACCCACTTTCCTCTAAACCCACCACCCCTTGCCCGCCTAGAGTCCCAGGCTCCTGGTTGGGTGCTGCCTCTAGTGATGTGTGTGTGTCCTTGAGGGTGTTTGTTGTACAAACCGTCTATCTTTCTGCCTGGCTGCAGTTCCCTATGTGGCCACCCTGGTCGCACGGGTGCCACATCTTCACCACGGTAGCTAACACCCCAGTGCTGTAGCCCTGGCGAACAATGAAAAAGGGGAAAAAAAGGTAAAATGGGAAAAAGAAAGATAAAAACAGAAAAACAAAGAATGTTTGTGACGCCAGCTGAATGTCTCCAGGCACTCGGTGGCTGGCACTCAAGGGATAAGTATAGGTGTTTATACGGTGAGATAGAATACCCCCCTCCGGCACGTGGCAGTCCCTTCAGAAGCGAGGTGATGATGGTGGTTGTAGAACAGAGGAATAATGTAGTGTTGCAGAAGAAAGCAAGGCACAGCAGTCAGTCTCTTTAGTTCTTTACCTTTACTGTAGGTTGTTCAGTACATCCAGGACACATGGAGGACCAGGCAGACGGCTCAGCCAGTCTGGGGAGAGCTGAAGTCCACTCTGCTGAGATTAGGTGTTTGGCTTTCCTGCTGACTTCTGTGCCATTATAACTAGCTCCTCTATGGGTCCTCTATCCCTCTGAGTCTGGATGCCTTCCAGCAGGTCAGGTGACGCGGATCCTGTGAGTGACTGATTCAGTCCTCTGGCCTTCTTTGCCACTGTACCCTGGACGGGCCCACAAGTATGGCTACTGGACATGAAATCCAATAGCCTCCACGTTCTATGGCCAAGTCCTGGAAACCTAGACACTTAGGGCCTGCCTCCCTTCCTGCAGCTTGTTCCTCTGCCCGACCACTTAGTGCCGGCTGCAGATACGTCCTGTTGGCCCCTTGGCCTGACTCCGACTAGAACAACTCCTGTTGTGTACATCTCCCTCTCCTAACTACTTCCTCCACCCAGAAGTGGGATCTGCCCTATGTGGGCCTCTTCCACCCTGCACTCTCTGATTGGAGTTTGGAAAGTGTTGGATGTATGGGGATTTCTCAACAGAGGGATCTTCACCTCTCTCCAGCCATGACATTACACAGAATATTAAATGCAATACCATTTGTGGCAGCCAGACCACAGGGGCGCCACATTCCCCCCTAGTTAAACACAGTACGTCTGATTTTATTACTAAGAGCCAGATAAATTAAGCTGAACTTAGATGTGTTTATGAATCAGCTTAAGACGAGCTCACTGATGGGTTCTCAGTTAACTCATTCTGCAATAAACAGTACAACATAGAGGCTATGGAAGACACCCAATAGCAAAATTGATCTTTTTTCAACCCCAAAATACATCGTTTTATGTAAAAATTAAAAATGTGCATATCTTATAAATGTAAATACAGACACACCGGTGTTAATGGGACTCACAGACCAGAAGGGATTCAATGTGGAGGGCACTATCTGTGGCTCCACATTAGCAACAGTCCCTATCTATTGCTCCTACAGTCCCTACCCATCATCCCCACAGTCCCTATCCCTATTGTACACTTGCTTTGGCAAAACTAATGTTATTTATTCCTGCCAATAAAAGCTTCTTTGAATTTCAATTTAAAGAAAATACACCTTGTGACCAGTAGGTGGCAGTAACACTACGCTGTTTATGTCACTTCATTCAATCCTTTGATTACACTGCCCCTATGGCTGTATGGTGATCACCTATAGACCTCTGTGAATCCTCTGCTGCATTTGTTATTCCACCTGCTGTAGCCTCACTCTATACCGGTCACCGTCTGTCTGTCCTGCAATTATATGTCCGTCCTAATCCCAGCAGGGAAGGCGGCAAAATACGAAAACAGCAACAGCACAGAGGCAAGAAATACATTTATAAAGTGATTTATATACATACATATATATAAGAGCAGTATTATAGTAGTTATATTCTTGTACATAGGGGCAGTATTATAGTAGTTATATTCTTGTACATAGGAGCAGTATTATAGTAGTTATATTCGTGTACATAGGGTCAGTATTATAGTAGTTATATTCTTGTATATAGGAGCAGTATTATAGTAGTTATATTCTTGTATATAGGGTCAGTATTATAGTAGTTATATTCTTGTACATAGGGGCAGTATTATAGTAGTTATATTCTTGTATATAGGAGCAGTATTATAGTAGTTATATTCTTGTATATAGGGTCAGTATTATAGTAGTTATATTCTTGTACATAGGAGCAGTATTAATAGTAGTTATATTCTTGTATATAGGAGCAGTATTATAGTAGTTATATTCTTGTATATAGGAGCAGTATTATAGTAGTTATATTCTTGTACATAGGAGCAGTATTATAGTAGTTATATTCTTGTACATAGGAGCAGTATTATAGTAGTTATATTCTTGTACATAGGAGCAGTATTATAGTAGTTATATTCTTGTATATAGGAGCAGTATTATAGTAGTTATATTCTTGTATATAGGGGCAGTATTATAGTAGTTATATTCTTGTATATAGGGGCAGTATTATAGTAGTTATATTCTTGTATATAGGAGCAGTATTATAGTAGTTATATTCTTGTACATAGGGAGCAGTATTATAGTAGTTATATTCTTGTATATAGGGGCAGTATTATAGTAGTTATATTCTTGTACGTAGGAGCAATATTATAGTAGTTGTATTCTTGTATATAGGGGCAGTATTATAGTAGTTATATTCTTGTACATAGGGGCAGTATTATAGTAGTTTATATTCTTGTATAATAGGCGCAGTATTATAGTAGTTATATTCTTGTATATAGTGGCAGTATTATAGTAGTTATATTCTTGTACATAGGGGCAGCATTATAGTAGTTATATTCTTGTATAATAGGAGCAGTATTATAGTAGTTATATTCTTGTACGTAGGAGCAGTATTATAGTAGTTATATTCTTGTACATAGGGGCAGTATTATAGTAGTTATATATTCTTGTATATAGGCGCAGTATTATAGTAGTTTATATTCTTGTATATAGTGGCAGTATTATAGTAGTTATATTCTTGTACATAGGGGCAGCATTATAGTAGTTATATTCTTGTATATAGGAGCAGTATTATAGTAGTTTATATTCTTGTACATAGGAGCAGTATTATAGTAGTTATATTCTTGTACGTAGGAGCAGTATTATAGTAGTTGTATTCTTGTACATAGGAGCAGTATTATAGTAGTTATATTCTTGTATATAGGGGCAGTATTATAGTAGTTATATTCTTGTTATATAGGGGCAGTATTATAGTAGTTATATTCTTGTATATAGGAGCAGTATTATAGTAGTTTATATTCTTGTATATAGGAGCAGTATTATAGTAGTTATATTCTTGAATATAGGAGCAGTATTATAGTAGTTATATTCTTGTATATAGGGGCGTATTATAGTAGTTATATTCTTGTACATAGGAGCAGTATTATAGTAGTTATATTCTTGTATATAGGGGCAGTATTATAGTAGTTATATTCTTGTATATAGGGGCAGTATTATAGTAGTTATATTCTTGTATATAGGGTCAGTATTATAGTAGTTATATTCTTGTATATAGGGGCAGTATTATAGTAGTTATATTCTTGTATATAGGGTCAGTATTATAGTAGTTATATTCTTGTACATAGGGGCAGTATTATAGTAGTTATATTCTTGTATATAGGAGCAGTATTATAGCAGTTATATTCTTGTACAAAGGGGCAGTATTTATAGTAGTTATATTCTTGTATATAGGAGCAGTATTATAGTAGTTATATTCTTGTACATAGGGGGCAGTATTATAGTAGTTATATTCTTGTATATAGGAGCAGTATTATAGTAGTTATATTCTTGTATATAGGGGCAGTATTATAGTAGTTATATTCTTGTACATAGGGGCAGTATTATAGCAGTTATATTCTTGTACATAGGGGCAGTATTATAGTAGTTATATTCTTGTACATAGGAGCAGTATTATAGTAGTTATATTCTTGTACATAGGAGCAGTATTTATAGTAGTTATATTCTTGTACATAGGAGCAGTATTATAGTAGTTATATTCTTGTATATAGGAGCAGTATTATAGTAGTTATATTCTTGTACATAGGGCAGTATTATAGTAGTATCTGTATAATTATTGTTTATTTATAGGAGCAGTATTATAGTAGTTATATTCTTGTAATAGGGGCAGTATTATAGTAGTTATATTCTTGTAATAGGGCAGTATTATAGTAGTTATATTCTTGTACATAGGGCAGTATTATAGTAGTTATATTCTTGTTTATAGGGGCAGTATTATATGTAGTTATATTCTTGTACATAGGGGCAGTATTATAGTAGTTATATTCTTGTACATAGGGGCAGTATTATAGTAGTTTATTCTTGTATATAGGAGCAGTATTATAGTAGTTATATTCTTGTACATAGGAGCAGTATTATAGTAGTTATATTCTTGTACATAGGGAGCAGTATTATAGTAGTTATATTCTTGTACATAGGAGCAGTATTATAGTAGTTATATTCTTGTATATAGGGGCAGTATTTATAGTAGTTATATTCTTGTATATAGGGGCAGTATTATAGTAGTTATATTCTTGTACATAGGGCAGTATTATAGTAGTTATATTCTTGTATATAGGAGGCAGTATTATAGTAGTTATATTCTTGTACATAGGAGCAGTATTATAGTAGTTATATTCTTGTACATAGGGGCAGTATTATAGTAGTTATATTCTTGACATAGGAGCAGTATTATAGTAGTTATATTCTTGTAATAGGGCAGTATTATAGTAGTTATATTCTTGTACATAGGAGCAGTATTATAGTAGTTATATTCTTGTATATAGGGGCAGTATTATAGTAGTTATATTCTTGTATATAGGGCAGTATTATAGTAGTTATATTCTTGTATATAGGGCAGTATTATAGTAGTTATATTCTTGTACATAGGAGCAGTATTATAGTAGTTATATTCTTTTACATAGGGGCAGTATTATAGTAGTTAATATTCTTGTTTATAGGAGCAGTATTATAGTAGTTATATTCTTGTATATAGGGGCAGTATTATAGTAGTAATTCTTGTACATAGGAGCAGTATTATAGTAGTTATATTCTTGTATATGGGGCAGTATTATAGTAGTTATATTCTTGTTATAGGGCAGTATTATAGTAGTTATATTCTTGTATATAGGGCAGTATTATAGTAGTTATATTCTTGTACATAGGAGCAGTATTATAGTAGTTATATTCTTGTATATAGGGAGCTATTATAGTAGTTATATTCTTGTACATAGGGCGTATTATAGTAGTTATATTCTTGTATATAGGGGCAGTATTATAGTAGTTATATTCTTGTATATAGGGCAGTATTATAGTAGTTATATTCTTGTATATAGGGCAGTATTATAGTAGTTATATTCTTGTATATAGGAGCAGTATTATAGTAGTTATATTCTTTACATAGGAGCAGTATTATAGTAGTTATATTCTGTATATAGGTAGAAGTATTATAGTGTACACAAGTGTATATAGTGGTTCTTGTATAAGTTAAGTGATATATGGCAGTATTATACTTCATGGTTGGGCAGTATTATCAGTAGTGTATATAGGGCTATTATTATAGTATTTAGGGCAGTATTATAGTGTTTATGCTCTAGGGCAGTATTATCGTATGTCTTAGGGAGTATTATCAGTATGTCTAGGTCATATTATCATGTACTAGGGGCAGGTATTATCGGTATGTCTAGATCTTATATATCGGTGTGCATTATAGTATTTATCATGTGTAATCAGGGCAATATATCGTATGTCTAGGGGTATATTGTCGTGTGCTTAGGGCAGTATTACGTATGGTTAGGCAGTATTATCTTGTATCTAGGGCAGTATTATTAGTAGTTATATATTCGTGTGACATAGGGCAGTATTATACGTAGTATATCTGTATAGGGAAGTATTATAGTTGTACACATTAATGCTGGTGTCCTTGTATTAATCAGTTAGTGACTCAGGGCAGTATTATACGTATGGACTCTAGGGCAGTATTATCGGTGTGACTCTAGGGCAGTATTATCAGTTGGCTCTAGGGCAGTATTATCAGGTATGACTCTAGGGCAGTATTATCGGTATGCTCTAGGGCAGTATTATCAGTTGGCTCTACGGCAGTATTATCAATGTGACTCTAGGGCAGTATTATCGTATGTGACTCTAGGGCAGTATTATCGGTGTGACTCTAGGGCAGTATTATCAGTTGGCTCCTAGGGCAATAATATGGTGTGGCTCTAGGTCAGTATTGTCGTGTGGCTCTAGGGCAGTATTATCGGTATGGCTCTAGGGCAGTATTATCGTGTGACTCTAGGGCAGTATTATCAGTGTGGCTCCAGGCAGTATTATCGTGTGGACTCTAGGGCAGTATTATCGGTATGACTCAGAGCGATATATTATCGGTGTTGACTCTAGGGCAGTATTATCTATGGCTCAGGGCAGTATTATCGGTGGGACTCAGGGCAGTATTATCGGTTGTGGCTCTAGGGCAGTATTATCGTTGCTCTAGGGCAGTATTATCGTATTGCTCTAGGACAGTATTATCGTATGGACTCAGGGCAGTATTATAGTGGTGGCTCTAGGGCAGTATTATTGGTGTGACTCTAGGGCATATTATCGTGTGACTCAGGGCAGTATTATCGATGTGCTCCAGGGCAGTATTATCGTATGGCTCTAGGGCAGTAATATTGGTGTGGCTCTAGGTCAGTATTATCAGTGTGGCTCTAGGGCAGTATTATCGGTATGGCTCTAGGGCAGTATTTCAGTGTGACTCTAGGGCAGTATTATCAGTGTGGCTCTAGGGCAGTATTATCAGTGTGGCTCTAGGGCAGTATTATCGGTATGACTCCAGAGCAGTATTATCGGTATGACTCCAGGGCAGTATTATCGGTATGGCTCTAGGGCAGTATTATCGGTGTGACTCCAGGGCAGTATTATCGGTTTGGCTCTAGGGCAGTATTATCGGTATTGCTCTAGGGCAGTATTATCGGTATGACTCTAGGGCAGTATTATCGGTGTGACTCCAGGGCAGTATTATCAGTGTGGCTCTAGGGCAGTATTATCGGTATGACTCCAGAGCAGTATTATCGGTATGACTCCAGGGCAGTATTATCGGTATGTCTCCAGGGCAGTATTATCGGTGTGACTCTAGGGCAGTATTATCAGTGTGACTCCAGGGCAATATTATCGGTATGGCTCTAGGGCAGTATTGTCGGTGTGGCTCTAGGGCAGTATTATCGGTGTGACTCTAGGGCAGTATTATCTGTGTGACTCCAGGTCAGTATTATCGGTGTGACTCTAGGGCAGTATTATCGGTATGACTCTAGGGCAGTATTATCGGCCTGACTTATCGGTGTGACTCTAGGGCAGTATTATCAGTGTGACTCCAGGGCAGTATTATCGGTGTGACTCTAGGGCAGTATTATCGGTGTGACTCTAGGGCAGTATTATCAGTGTGACTCTAGGGCAGTATTATCAGTGTGACTCTAGGGCAGTATTATCAGTGTGACTCTAGGGCAGTATTATCGGTATGACTCCAGGGCAGTATTATCAGTGTGGCTCTAGGACAGTATTATCGGTGTGACTCTAGGGCAGTATTATCGGTGTGACTCCAGGGCAGTATTATCAGTATGGCTCTAGGGCATTATTATCGGTGTGGCTCTAGGGCAGTAATATTGGTGTGGCTCTAGGTCAGTATTATCAGTGTGGCTCTAGGGCAGTATTATCGGTATGGCTCTAGGGCAGTATTATCAGTGTGACTCTAGGGCAGTATTATCAGTGTGGCTCTAGGGCAGTATTATCAGTGTGGCTCTAGGGCAGTATTATCGGTATGACTCCAGAGCAGTATTATCGGTATGACTCCAGGGCAGTATTATCGGTATGGCTCTAGGGCAGTATTATCGGTGTGACTCCAGGGCAGTATTATCGGTTTGGCTCTAGGGCAGTATTATCGGTATTGCTCTAGGGCAGTATTATCGGTATTGCTCTAGGGCAGTATTATCAGTATGGCTCGGGCAGTATTATTGGTGTGACTCTAGGGCAGTATTATTGGTGTGACTCTAGGGCAATATTATCGGTGTGACTCCAGGGCAGTATTATCAGTGTGGCTCTAGGGCAGTATTATCGGTATGACTCCAGAGCAGTATTATCGGTATGACTCCAGGGCAGTATTATCGGTATGGCTCTAGGGCAGTATTATCGGTGTGACTCCAGGGCAGTATTATCGGTTTGGCTCTAGGGCAGTATTATCGGTATTGCTCTAGGGCAGTATTATCAGTATGACTCTAGGGCAGTATTATCGGTGTGACTCCAGGGCAGTATTATCGGTATGGCTCCAGGGCAGTATTATCGGTATGGCTCCAGGGCAGTATTATCGGTGTGACTCCAGGGCAGTATTATCGGTGTGACTCCACGGCAGTATTAGATGCTTTGGGTAGTGGCATATTTTTGAAGTTATAAAAATTCAGCATGAAGAGGGAGGGGCAAAGCTGAGTAATTACGGTATTAATAATAGCGCAAATAATTAATAATAATCTGATTTCTTTCCAAATATTATGACTTCTGATGTAGAATATCTCGGATTCTGATATGTGCCCTCCGTGCCTCATCCTTCAAGTCTCTTTGCTCTTGACTTGCACTATATAGCAGTACAGCAATATGTGCCAAGTTACGGTGTTAATAATTCATTACATCTCTAAAACTAACACAATGCAGCTTCTGGTGGAGGACTCCGGGTCCACATCAGCATCCGCTGTCCCCCGGGAATCCTCCATCCTGAACATCTCTCCCCAAAGATGAGATTTATCAGGACAGAAAGTTCCAGATTGCTGAGAAAGGAACAGTAAATAGTGAGAAGAGGCTCACCGACACCGGGGGGCACTGACACCGGGGGGCACCTACACCGAGGGGCACCGACACCGAGGGGCACCGACACCGGGGGTCACCGACACCGGGGGTCACCGACACCGGAGACACTGGGGGCACAGACACCGAGGGGGCACCGACACCGGGGTCACCGACACCGGGGGGCACCTACACCGGGGGTCACCGACACCGGGGGGTATCGACACCGGGGGGTATCGACACCGGAGACACTGGGGGCACCGACACCGGGGGTCACCGACACCGGGGGGCACCTACACCGGGGGTCACCGACACCGGGGGGGTATCGACACCGGGGGGTATCGACACCGGAGACACTGGGGGCACCGACACCGGGGGCACCGCAACGTGTGACTGTAATGTATGGAAACTGCAAAGAGCTATTGATTTCTGCCACTCACTCTGTAATTACTAGACAGCGGCTCCTGTGGATGTGAAAGTGCTGAACACAACCTACATATATAAATATGTACACCCCAAAGGTCAGAGTCAGCCACGGTACATCATCTGTGAAGAGAAATAATACAGAGTTACAGGGCGGAAGAGTGCGGACAGAGGAGTCTGGAGAAGGAGGATAGAGGAGTCTGGAGAAGGAGAACAGAGGAGTCTGGAGGAGGAAGATGGAGGAGTCTGGAGAAGGAGGATAGAGGAGTCTGGAGGAGTAGGATGGAGGAGTCTGGAAGAGGACAGAGGAGTCTGAATGAGGACAGAGGAGTCCAAAGGCGGAGGACAGAGGAGTCCAAAGGAGGAGGACAGAGGAGTCCAAAGGAGGAGGACAGAGGAGTCCAAAGGAGGAGGACAGAGGAGTCCGAAGGAGGAGGACAGGAGTCCGAAGGAGGAGGACAGAAGAGTCTGCCGTAGGACGATAGAGGAGTCTGGAAGAGGACATAGGAGTCTGAAGGAGGACAGAGGAGTCTGCAGGAAGAGGACAGAGGAGTCTGGAGGAAGAGGATAGAGGAGTCTAGAGGCAGAGAACCGAGAAGTCTGGAGGAAGAGGGCCGAGGAGTCTGGAGGAAGAGGACCGAGGAGTCTGGAGGAAGAGGACCGAGGAGTTTGGAGGCAGAGGACCAAGGAGTCTGGAGGAAGAGAGCCGAGGAGTCTGGAGGAAGAGGACCGAGGAGTCTGGAGGAAGAGGGCCGAGGAGTCTGGAGGAAGAGGGCTGAGGAGTCTGGAGGAAGAGGGCCGAGGAGTCTGGAGGAAGAGACAGAGGAGTCTGGAGGAAGAGGGCCGAGGAGTCTGGAGGAAGAGGACCGAGGAGTCTGGAGGAAGAGGGCCGAGGAGTCTGGAGGAAGAGGACCGAGGAGTCTGGAGGAAGAGGACCGAGGAGTCTGGAGGAAGAGGACCGAGGAGTCTGGAGGAAGAGGACCGAGGAGTCTGGAGGAAGAGGACCGAGGAGTCTGGAGGAAGAGAACCGAGGAGTCTGGAGGAAGAGGACCGAGGAATCTGGAGGAAGAGGACCCAGGAGTCTGGAGGAAGAGGGCCGAGGAGTCTGGAGGAAGAGGGCCGAGGAGTCTGGAGGAAGAGGGCCGAGGAGTCTGGAGGAAGAGGACCGAGGAGTCTGGAGGAAGAGGACCGAGGAGTCTGGAGGAAGAGGACCGAGGAGTCTGGAGGAAGAGGACCGAGGAGTCTGGAGGAAGAGAACCGAGGAGTCTGGAGGAAGAGGGCTGAGGAGTCTGGAGGAAGAGGGCCGAGGAGTCTGGAGGAAGAGGACCGAGGAGTCTGGAGGAAGAGGACCGAGGAATCTGGAGGAAGAGGATCGAGGAGTCTGGAGGAAGAGGACCAAGGAGTCTGGAGGCAGAGGACCAAGGAGTCTGGAGGAAGAGGGCCGAGGAGTCTGGAGGAAGAGGACCGAGGAGTCTGGAGGAAGAGGACAGAGAAGTCTGGAGGAAGAGGATCGAGGAGTCTGGAGGAAGAGGGCCGAGGAGTCTGGAGGAAGAGGACCGAGGAGTCTGGAGGAAGAGGGCCGAGGAGTCTGGAGGAAGAGGACCGAGGAGTCTGGAGGAAGAGGACAGAGGAGTCTGGAGGAAGAGGATCGAGGAGTCTGGAGGAAGAGGGCCGAGTAGTCTGGAGGAGGGAGGACAGAGGAGTCTGGAGGAAGAGGGCCGAGGAGTCTGGAGGAGGGAGGACAGAGGAGTCTGGAGGAAGAGGACCGAGGAGTCTGGAGGAAGAGGACCGAGGAGTCTGGAGGAAGAGGACCGAGGAGTCTGGAGGAAGAGGACAGAGGAGTCTGGAGGAAGAGGATCGAGGAGTCTGGAGGAAGAGGACCGAGGAATCTGGAGGAAGAGGACCGAGGAGTCTGGAGGAAGAGGACCGAGGAATCTGGAGGAAGAGGACCGAGGAATCTGGAGGAAGAGGGCCGAGGAGTCTGGAGGAAGAGAACACGAGGAGTCTGGAGGAAGAGGACCGAGGAGTCTGGAGGAAGAGGACCAAGGAGTCTGGAGGAAGAGGGCCGAGGAGTCTGGAGGAAGAGGACCGAGGAGTCTGGAGGAAGAGGGCTGAGGAGTCTGGAGGAAGAGGACAGAGGAGTCTGGTGGAAGAGGACCGAGGAGTCTGGAGGAAGAGGACAGAGGAGTCTGGAGGAAGAGGACCGAGGAGTCTGGAGGAAGAGGACAGAGGAGTCTGGAGGAAGAGGACAGAGGAGTCTGGAGGAAGAGGACCGAGGAGTCTGGTGGAGGAGAGAGGAATCTAGCCAGGATGGAGAACTCTGGAGGAAACAGAGATGTCTATAGAGGACAGAGGAGTCTGGAGGAAGAGGACAGAGGGGTCTGGAGGAAGAGGACAGAGGGGTCTGGAGGAAGAGGACCGAGGAGTCTGGAGGAAGAGGACAGAGGGGTCTGGAGGAAGAGGACCGAGGAGTCTGGAGGAAGAGGACAGAGGGGTCTGGAGGAAGAGGGCCGAGGAGTCTGGAGGAAGAGGGCCGAGGAGTCTGGAGGAAGCAGAGATGTCCTCTTTCAGATACCGTTGTCCCTATTGACTGTGGCATCTATAGTGTTGATCACTGATGTCGTAGCCGCTGATTTCACCGGATTTTGGCGTTCTTTGGTTGTAGCTGTTGAGTTTGGCGGCTCCGGCACAATCATCTGTGTCCGGTGTGAAGGGCTTCCTGTAACGACATAATGGGAGATTTATGCATTTTTTGGCCGGGTCTACGGTATAAATGAGTGTTTCGGTGAAGACGTTACAAGTGCGCTGAGACGTCCGGTAGGAGACACTTGAGATTGTATACCGGACTCTGAAGTCGTCTTGACTTTCCACGTAATGTTTGGCGCTGGAGTAAACAGAGCGATGGCTCCAAATAACGTACTTGAGCTTCATAAACACAGACGTCTCCTTACACTAATAAAGCGGTGGAAAATTCACCCCGCTGTATACACACTCATTATCATCACATCTTCACATAACACAGCCCCACACTTACCCGCCAGGACAAACCCAAGGAGCCCCTGGCTGGGGCCGGCAGACACTACGAGGGACGTTTGGATCAGTATATACACATCTTCGGAGTATACAGTGCCTTGGACTTCACTTGACGACTGGAACATCTTGACAGATGCTGTGAGACGGCAGCACCGGGGATGGCGCCTGTAGACTGGAGTCCTTCTCCTCGTCTCTGGGGTCCGAGCAGGAGAATGTAAATAAGTAAGAGAAGACGTCCGACCGCATGGCTTCCATTTCACAAACAATTATCGTTTGTGTCGTCAGATGTCAGGTGCGTCCTGTCTGCGTTTAAAATAAAAAAACAACCCAAAAAATCAAGAGATGTTTACAACCAAGAGAAAGGAAATGGCCATGATAAAAGCACCATTATTAATTGTCATGCAACAGTCCAGGGTCAGATTCCAGGAGAGCTTGTAGTATTCAGGGAGTAGACAGAGACATATACATGCAACGGTCCAGGTTCAGGTTCCAGAAGAGATTGTACTATTCAGGGGGTAGACAGATGTAGCCATGCAACGGGCTAGTGTCAGGTTCCAGGAGAGCCTGTGGTATTCAGAGAGTAGACAGAGACTTCATCATGCAATGGTCCAGGGTCAGATTCCAGGAGAGCTCCTAGTATTCAGGGATTAGACAGAGACGTCATCATGCAATGGTCCAGGGTCAGATTCCAGGGGAGCTCATAGTATTCAGAGATTACACAGAGACATAGTCATGCAACGGTCCAGGGTCAGATTCCAGGAGAGCTCATAGTATTCAGAGATTAGACAGAGACTTAGTCATGCAACGGTCCAGGGTCAGATTCCACGAGAGCTCATAGTATTCAGGCATTAGATAGAGACGTCATCATGCAATGATCCAGGGTCAGGTTCCAGGAGAGTTTGTAGTATTCAGAGATTAGACAGAGACAAAGTCATGCAATGGTCCAGGGTCAGATTCCAGGAGAGCTTGTAGTATTCAGGGATTAGACAGAGACGTCATCATGCAACGATCCACGGTCAGATTCCAGGAGAGTTTGTTGTATTCAGAGATTAGACAGAGACAAAGTCATGCAATGGTCCAGGGTCAGATTCCAGGAGAGATTGTATTATTCAGGGAGTAGACAGATGGAATCATGCAACATGCTAGGGTCAGGTTCCAGGAGAGCTTGTGGTATTCAGAGAGTAGACAGATACTTCTTCATGCAATGCTCCAGGGTCAGATTCCAGGAGAGCTCATAGTATTCAGGGATTAGACAGAGACGTAATCATGCAACGATCCAGGGTCAGATTCCAGGAGAGTTTGTTGTATTCAGAGATTAGACAGAGACATAGTCATGCAATGGTCCAGGGTCAGATTCCAGGAGAGTTTGTAGTATTCAGAGATTAGACAAAGACATAGTCATGCAATGGTCCAGGGTCAGATTCCAGGAGAGCTTGAATATTCAGAGATTAGACAGAGACATAGTCATGCAAAGGTCCAGGGTCAAGTTCCAGGAGAGCTTGTAGTATTCAGAGAGTAGACACAGACATAGTCATGCAATGGTCCAGGGTCAGATTCCAGGAGAGCTTGAATATTCAGAGATTAGACAGAGACATAGTCATGCAATGGTCCAGGGTCAGATTCCAGGAGAGCTTGTAGTATTCAGAGAGTAGACAGAGACATAGTCATGCAAAGGTCCAGGGTCAAGTTCCAGGAAAGCTTGTAGTATTCAGGGAGTAGACAGAGACATAGTCATGCAACAGTCTACAGTCAGGTTTCCACGAGAACACGAAGAGGATTCAGAGAGTCAACTGAGGTGTATTCAGGTCACAGTCCAAGGGTCAAAAGTTCACAACAAGTACAGGGAGTAGACAAAATGGAAATCAAGCAACTGTCTGGGGTCAGAGTACAAAGATTAAAACAAGACAGAGGAGTGCAGACCAAACACCACTTCACATAGAATGCACGACTGGCAGCATTTTGGGAAAAGTTGCCCTGGAAAGTTTCAGAGCAATCATAGGGAAGACGGAACACCTGAGTAACCCAACACTTCTCAGAATAAGAATGGAAGCCTGCACTGTCAATCAGCTTGTGACAGATCAGGACACCAGGTACAAACACAGCAATAGCTCTTATTGCATCCGAGCTGCACTGCATAGAAGAGTAGTGAGTAGTGACATCAGGGTTATACAGAAGGTTGGTCCTAAGGGATTCAACAAGGTGTAGAGACAGGGCCATATATACAAGTGCTTATGCTTCTTTAGCACCATTATTGGGGTAGTGTAACGCACACGTAGGTTGGGAAACCACAGTCTCTCTGTAGCCCCACTTCCATCCAACTGGTTCCTGTACAGACTAGTACTCCCACTGTGCAGTCCCTAAAGGCACCTGTACAGATAGGAATAAGCCTAACCACCATATATATGCTCGAGCCTCGCTTCCTGATCGCACGTCAAGAGTTTCCTGTACCAGGATCGAGGTTGCTAAGCCCCACAACCGCAACGAGACAAGCATACAGAGAAAGACAATATGACCATGACTGTAAGGTAAAAGGGACAACAGTCCTTCCATCTAACGGTCTCAAGGCTAATCCCTCTCCCCAAGATTATCCCTGAAGGTGGGCATACCTGGGTCTCATGCCTTACTAGGCTCCTGGATAAGATTACACCAAGGGAGTGAAGGGACTGGAGAGCAAGGAAGCACACAGGGAACCCAGGCAAGGCAACCGGTATAGCAGAGATCCAGCAGATCTCCAAATAGAAGCTTAAATTCTTCAAAAGTATTAGCACCACAGCTGAACAACTGCAGCTCTTCCAGAGTTAAGATAAGTTTTTATTTCTGGCAAGGAGTGAGGTAAGAGGGGGGTAGATATAGCTGAAGGAGAGGGCAATTACAAGCTACAGCTGAAGGCTAAGAGAATTCTCAACCAACACTGAAAAGGTCCTTAACCCCTTCAGCATAAAAGAGAAATCGGTAAAACCGTAGTCTACAAATGACATGCGATTGATTAAACACTGAGACCTTCTCTCTCAGGTGCTCCAGAGGTGACAACCAAACCCATGACAGGTAGTCAGTATGATGGTGGTCTCAGCACAGACAAGCCATTTGCTGTGGAAGCCATCATCTGACTCCACTAACAAGTGGATCCTATTTGATTACCGATTGTCCTCTCTTATTAGCCTTGTGTATCATAATCTTTCAATCACACTCAGTAAGGTATTATCATGTGTCAGCCTCATACAGAATCTCATAAGGCCCCGTTACACGGCACGACATCGTTAACGATGTCGCTGATACATCACGGGTTTGGAGTCGTTCCAGCAATATCGTTAGGACGTCGTCGCGTGTGACACCGAGATACGACTACGATAAGTCGTTGGATCGCTGATCGCAGGTTTGAGAACATGTTGTCAAACCACACGATAAACGATCAGCCAACCTGCTGCATCGTTGTGTGTGACACCGTGATAACGATGTCGTGTACGACTTCGCCCATTCACAGCAATGAGCAGGGATCGTTCGCTGGGTTGTGCAAACGATACCTGCTCACTACATCGTTGGTGCGTCGTCCACTTATATCTAGACATGTGACATTTCACCAACGATGTTGGAAATGATTGCGCGCCCTCGAGATCGTTGCCACCATCGTTCCAACGTCGTGCCGTGTAACGGTGCCTATAATAAGACTTACATGTCTCATATCTGGTCCTACAGATCTCTAGTTGGAGATGCTGTGCCATATAGAGATCTGTGATTGAGATGAATAGGGGATGGAGACCTGTGGTTGGGATGAGTTGGCAATAGAGGTCTGTGGTTGGGATGAGATGGTGATGGAGACCTGTTGTTGGGATGAGTTAGTGATGGAGACATGTGGTTGCGGTGAGTTAAGGTACCTTTACACGCCGCGACGGCAGGCTGGATACATCCCGCTACTTCACGTGCACGAGCACGCTCAAACGGCTACAAACGGTCAACGCACCCTCTTTACACGCCGCCATAAGGTGCGCTACGCCACGCTACATCTGTAGCTAGATACATCGCCGGATGTATCTGTAGCTTAGCGTACCACATTTACACAGCGCTACAACAAGCTAATATGGGCGGACCTGGTACAGCAGGGACAGCACATAGGCGTGCCACAATCTTGGCTTACGAGCTGTCCGTACGATGATAGGACGGCGCAATATCATCATGATTGGACAGGCATCGCAGGAGGCTGAGTAATACAGCACGCTCGAGCGATTGTGTAGTGTGACTGGTCAGCTCCTTAAATATGCCTCCCTAGGCAGCGACTACCAATCGTCATGCAGGAGCTTCCACCAATGATCGCTGATGGGGCGCGGTAACCCGGAGCCAGGGTCACGCCTTAGCTACATTGCAGCTACAGCCCCGGGTGTCCAGAGTTCCCTTCCGTTGCCTCTTTACACGCCGATACAGCTCGCTACAATCGGCTTTGTAGCCATCAGTTTTCGAGCAGACCTAGGAAACAGATGTATCTGTTGCCGGCTGCAGCGTCACGTCTTCAGACGCCGCTACGACGGGCGATATTGGCGCTACAAGCTACATTTGTAGCCTGTAGCGGGATGTATCCAGCCTGCCGTCGCGGCGTGTAAAGGTACCATTAGTGATGGAGACATGTGGTTGCGGTGAGTTGGTGATGGAGACCTGTGGTTGCGGTGAGTTGGTGATGGAGACCTGTGGTTGCGGTGAGTTGGTGATGGAGACATGTGGTTGGGATGAGTTGGTAATAGAGACCTGTGGTTGGGATGAATTGGTGATGGAGACCTGTGGTTGTGATTAGTTGGTAATAGGGATTTGTGGTTGGGATGAGTTGGTAATAGAGACCTGTGGTTGGGATGAGTTGGTGATGGAGACCTCTGGTTGGGATTAGTTGGTAATAGGAATCTGTGGTTGGGATGAATTGGTGATGGAGACCTGTGGTTGTGATTAGTTGGTAATAGGGATTTGTGGTTGGGATGAGTTGGTAATAGAGACCTGTGGTTGGGATGAGTTGGTAATAGAGACCTGTGGTTGGGATGAGTTGGTAATAGAGACCTGTTGTTGGGATGAGGTGGTGATAGAGACCTGTGGTTGGGATGAGTTGGTAATAGAGACCTGTGGTTGGGATGAGTTGGTAATAGAGACCTGTTGTTGGGATGAGGTGGTGATAGAGACCTGTGGTTGGGATGAATTGGTGATGGAGACCTGTGGTTGTGATTAGTTGGTAATAGGGATTTGTGGTTGGGATGAGGTGGTAATAGAGACCTGTGGTTGGGATGAGTTGGTGATATGGATGTGTGGTGTGATGAGTAAGTCATGGCGACCTGTGGTTAGGATGAGTTTGTGACCAAGTACTGTGGTTAGGTTGGGTTGGTGAGAGAGACCTGTGGTTGAGATGAGTTTTCTGATGGAGACCTGTGACTGGGATGAATTAGTGTTGAGGACCTGTGGCCAGGATGAGTTACTGATGGAGCCCTGTGGTTGGGTTCACATAGTGATAAAGACCTGCAGTTAGGTTGATTTATTGATGGAGACCTGTGGTTAGGATAAGTTAGTGATGGATACCTATGGTTGTGATGAGTTGGTACTGCAGACATGAAGTTGGGATGAGTTGGTGATAGATGTGCAGTGTAATGAGTTAGTGATTGCGACCTGTGGTTAGGATGAGTTAGTGATGGAGACCTGAGGTTGTGATGGGTTGGTACTGCAGACCTGTGGTTGGGATGAGTTGATGATAGAGACAAGTGGTGAAATGAGTTAGTAATTGCGACCTGTGGTTGAGATTAGGGATGGGCGAATCTACTCGCTAGGACTCGTTACTCGGCGAGTAGTAAGGGACTCGCAGGACTCGGCACTCTGCGAGTTTCCCAGTGATTACTCGCACGAGTCCAATGCAAATCAATATCAATCCTAGTTTTGTCAGAAACGCTGACAAAACTAGGATTGCCATTGTTTGCATTAGACTCGGCTACTGTGCCAGTGATAGCAGGGAAACTCGCAAAGTAACTGCTGTTACTTTGCGAGCTGAGTCCAGCTGTCTTCTCTGTGCAGGCTGCCAGCTCCAGGGTCCTAGAGCCCACCTGCTCACAGACATGATGTAGCAGTGCTGAGATTGTTCTCAGTCTGCTCATTCCCTGTGCATAGACATCTATATCTATGCACAGGGGATGTAGCAGAGAGGACATCGCGTTTTGGACTACGTCGGACGGAAGAGGATTTTTTTAATTAAAGATGGAGTCCCTAATGGCTTTTTTTTTAATTTCAAATAAAAATTTTTCTCTGTGTTGTGTTTTTTTAACCCTTTATTGGAGATTCTTAGTGGCTGGGTCAAACGTGGCCTGACATTAAGAATCTCGGGCTTAATACCAGCTTGTATAACAAAGCTGGTATTAACCCCTTTATTACCCAGCGTGCCACCGCCACCAGGGCCGCTGGAAGAGCGGGGTTCAGCGCCAGAGGATGGCGCTTCAATGAACGCGCCATCTTCTGGGGCGGCTGCGGGCTGCAATTTGCAGCGGGGGGTGCCCAGAAAGCTTGGGCATCCCTGCGCTGCGGATTCCAGCCCCCAGCTGCTTAGCTGTACCTGGCTAGACATAGAAATTGCGCGGAGCCCCACGCATTTTTTTTTTATTATTTCATGAATTTCAGAGTCAGAGTCTCAGAGTCAGAGTCTCAGAGTCAGAGTCTCAGAGTCAGAATCTCAGAATTTCATGAAATAATTTTAAAAAAATGCGTGGGGCTCCGCGCAATTTCTATGTCTAGCCAGGTACAGCTAAGCAGCTGGGGGCTGGAATCCGCAGCGCAGGGATGCCCAAGCTTTCTGGGCACCCCCCGCTGCAAATTGCAGCCCGCAGCCGCCCCAGAAGATGGCGCGTTCATTGAAGCGCCATCCTCTGGCGCTGAACCCCGCTCTTCCAGCGGCCCTGGTAGCGGTGGCACGCTGGGTAATAAAGAGGTTAGGGCTAGCTTTGTATTATCAGCTGGCCCTAAGCCCGAAATTTATGGCGGTCACGCCAATATTAGACATGACCGCCATGAATTTCTATTAAATTGTTTTAAAAAAAACACAACACAAAGAAAATGTTTTATTAGAAATAAAAAAAAAAGCCATTAGGGACTCCATCTTTAATTAAAAAAATCCTCTTCCGTCCGACGCAGTCCAAAACGCGATGTCCTCTCTGCTACATCCCCTGTGCATAGATATAGATGTCTATGCACAGGGAATGAGCAGACTGAGAACAATCTCAGCTCTGCTACATCAGGCAGCAGGCGGGCTCTAGGACCCTGGAGCTGGCAGCCAGCACACAGAGCAGACAGGACTCTTATCTGTGCGAGTTTCCCAGCGATTACTTACAAAGTAAACGAGTCCAATGCAAATAAATGACAAAACTAGGATTGCTTCAGGCTGAAGCTTCCGAGACACATCTGCGATTTGTAAATCGCACACTACTCGCTATTACTCGCTTCCCCATTCATTAACATTGAACTCGCTAGACTCGCAACGAGTAGCGAGTCCTGGGCTCGGACTCGCTAGAGTCAAGCGATTCCGAGTAATTTAGGATTCGCCCATCACTAGTTGAGATGAGTTAGTGATGGAGACCTGTGGTTGAGATGAGTTAGTGATGGAGACCTGTGGTTGAGATGAGTTAGTGATGGAGACCTGTGGTTGAGATGAGTTAGTGATGGAGACCTGTGGTTGTGATGAGTTCGTACTGCAGGCCTGTGGTTGGGATGAGCTGATGATAGAGACATGTGGTGTAGTGAGTTAGTGATGGCAACCTGTAGTTGGGATGAGCTGGTACTCAAGTACTGTGTTTGGGAATGGATGAGTTGTTGATGGAGACCTTTGGTTGAGATGAGTTAGTGATGGAGACTTGTGGTAGGCATGAATTGGTGATTGAGATGTGTGTTGTGATGAGTTAGTGATAGGCGACCTGTGGTTGGGATAAGTTGATTACCAAGTATTGTGGTTGGGTTTAAGTTGGTGATGGAGACCTGTGGTTAAGATGAGTTGGTAATATAGATCTGTGAATTGGATAAGCTGGTGATGGAGAACTGTGACTGGGATGAGTGATGGAGACCTGTGGTTGGATTGAATTGGTGATGGAGACCTGTGGTTGCGTTGTGTTGAGTTAGTGATGGAGACCTGTGGTTGGGATGAGTTGGTAATGGAGACCTGCGGTTGGGTTGAATTAGTGATGGAGACCTGTGGTTGGGATGAGTTGGTGACGGAGACCTGTGGTTGAGTTGGTGACGGAGACCTGTGGATGGGTTGAGTTGGTGACGGAGACCTGTGGTTGGGTTGAGTTGGTGAAGGAGACCTGTGGTTGGGTTGAGTTGGTGAAGGAGACTTGTGGTTGGGTTGAGTTGGTGACGGAGACCTGTGGTTGGGTTGAGTTGGTGACGGAGACCTGTGGTTGGGTTGAGTTGGTGACGGAGACCTGTGGTTGGGTTGAGTTGGTGACGGAGACCTGTGGTTGGGTTGAGTTGGTGATGGAGACCTGTGGTTGGGTTGAGTTGGTGATGGAGACCTGTGGTTGGGTTGAGTTGGTGATGGAGCCCTGTGGTTTGGTTGAGTTAGTAGTAGAGATACATGAGGTAGGTTTGGATTTGGTTTTCTTTCAGCACAGATGAGTAATGCAGATTTCAGAATGGGTATAACTGTGTACTGCAGCTTTTGATAAATGTGAATGTGAGAACTGTAGCTTTGGGGACAGGTACAAATCTGTATGGCAGTCATAGGCTTGAGGGCTTGAGTACAAATTAGTACTGCAGTTTTTGGGATATATGAAATGTGTCCTGTAGTGTTTGGGACAGGGAAGATGTGTTCCGCAGTGTTTAGTATGGGTACAAAATAATATGAGTGATACATATTGTACTTTAGTTTTTCTGATGGGTATATCGTATATGAGAACTACTGCAATATGTGCCGTCCACAGACCTGCAGGATGGTTTCTGCAGTACAGTAGATGCTGATCTCTCAAGGACATGGGTTGGATTTTTGGAGCCCCCTACTATGAAAATTGACTCGTCCTCCCATTAGAATGTATTTTTGCTATGAAGTTATTTTCTTTCTCAGTACGAATATTTCTTCCATTGGATTCCATGGTAACTGGTATTAGTTCTGTGTCCGGTGCAGGTAATACAACGCCGCAGGAGACGTCGGTGCTACATTATATACACCATGAATTATGGAAAACCGGCAAATCAAAGAAAATCAACGTCTTCGGGATTTCACATTTTTCACTTTGCATTGTGAATAATTCAGGGGCGTAACTAGAAACTAGGTGCAGGGGTTATAATTGCATCCGGGCCCTGGAGCCTAGGGGGCCCCAAAATTTACTTTGGCCTAAGATTTGCAACAATTGGGGGCCCTGTTGGAGCTTTCACATCGGGGCCCATGAGCTTAAGTTACACAATTGCACATAACTTAAAGGGATCCTGTCACCTCCAGAACGCCTCCTAAGTTAGCAAAACATGTCCCTGCAGCATCCTATCACTAATCTCACACTCCTTTTGTCTCCTAAAAGCATCCTGTGAAAGTGGAGAAAAACTTTTTAATACTCACTCATTAGTGATTATAATTAGCAGGGGCTATATTCTTTAGTCACCAGGGCGGGCTGTTTTGCAGGCTCAAGGATCCACCCTCTCTCTGTCTGTGTTGCTCTGCTTGTTCAGGCCCTGCCCTCCCCCTCTCTATCACTCACAGAATGCAAATCATTAGTCCTGCCTTCAGCTGCACATCACAGCAGCACAGACAGAGAGAGGGTGGATCCTGGAGGCTGCAAAACAGCCCACCCTGGTGACTAAAGAATATAGCCCCTGCTACCGTAATAATAATCCATAATGAGTGAGTATTAAAACGTTTTTATGCTTATTCACAGGATGCATTTAGGAGACAAAAGGAGTGTGAGATTAGTGATGGGATGCTGCAGGGACGTGTTTTGCTAGTTTAGGAGTCGTTTTGTAGGTGACAGGATCCCTTTAATGTGAGGATTAACAAAACGTTTGACAACCTTTGCTGAAAAGTGTCATCCTTAGAAGAGCGCGGCGGCGTCACTCCATGATGTTCCGTATCCGGTTTCTCAGGGATCGGTTTGGGAGAGTTAGAAGTTAGACGTTTTCTAGGAAATTTCCATGACATTTCCAGCGTCCAGGTGCTGACAGGCCAATAATTCAGCAATTTCACTGTATCTTCCTCCGGGGGATTGTATGTAATCTGGACCGGTCTTCTATGATTAGAACATTCCGTTACTCGGAGACTTTGTCATGTGTTGGGTTTATGCCGCAGCTGTTGGTATTTTTTGATTGTCAGCGATGAATCACGTCTGAAGGAGATGTAAGATGTTACTGGCTCCTTGGGAGTAAAGTGTGTGATGGGAGACAGGACCTGAGGAGGCTTTTATAGACCACTGAGAAAAGCCTCCATAGACCATTACCGTAAAAAGGAACCGTCCAGAGGTGTCATCTGCCATCACTCCGACAGCTCTGGAGAAGACCTGTCACCATCGATATCGACCACTGATAGACACTTACCTTCTCTACACCTTGTAGGGGCCACAGGCAACATTGTAATTCCATATAGATCCCACGTAACGGTCAGGGATCCCATCAACTCTCTACCTCTGACACCATATCATATACAATGATGGAAATCATTAAAAACATAATAGCTTCCTAGGGATTGACATTAACTCTCCATCGATCAATATAAGGGCGATCAGTATTGTGATACCCCGGCACGTCCTGATCACCATTCCTGTCCGTAATGGCCGATATTAATCTCCCCTGTTCCGGTTGTCATAATTAAATCCAATATTTATGTGGTTGATCAATATTTTATATTCTGCAGAAAGACGTGATGAATTCTGCAGTTATAGATGTGTTCCAAATCCCTGCGATCTTTCGGTAAGTCCCTGAGCCGAGGGATGGAGGAGATGGTGGAGAAGTGGCAGAGACAGCGATCGGCAGGTGATAAATGGAGGCTGCGGCTGCCGGATTTACCTATATCTCTGCTGAGCGGAAAGAAACTTATAGAACCAGTAAACCGGCGGAAAAGAGGAGACAAAACTAGAGAAAACGGACACCAGGGAGCAAGACACTAAACTCCTGAGCCCCAGGGAGCAAGACACTAAACTCCTGAGCCCCAGGGAGCAAGAGACTAAACTCCTGAGCCCCAGGGAGCAAGACACTAAACTCCTGAGCCCCAGGGAGCAAGACACTAAACTCCTGAGCCCCAGGGAGCAAGACACTAAACTCCTGAGCCCCAGGGAGCAAGATACTAAACTCCTGAGCCCCAGGGAGCAAGAGACTAAACTCCTGAGCCCCAGGGAGCAAGACACTAAACTCCTGAGCCCCAGGGAGCAAGACACTAAACTCCTGAGCCCCAGGGAGCAAGACACTAAACTCCTGAGCCCCAGGGATCAAGACACTAAACTCCTGAGCCCCAGGGAGCAAGACACTAAACTCCTGAGCCCCAGGGAGCAAGACACTAAACTCCTGAGCCCCAGGGATCAAGACACTAAACTCCTGAGCCCCAGGGATCAAGATACTAAACTCCTGAGCCCCAGGGATCAAGACACTAAACTCCTGAGCCCCAGGGATCAAGATACTAAACTCCTGAGCCCCAGGGATCAAGATACTAAACTCCTGAGCCCCAGGGAGCAAGACACTAAACTCCTGAGCCCCAGGGAGCAAGACACTAAACTCCTGAGCCCCAGGGAGCAAGACACTAAACTCCTGAGCCCCAGGAAGCAAGACAATAAACTCCTGAGCCCCAGGGATCAAGATACTAAACTCCTGAGCCCCAGGGATCAAGATACTAAACTCCTGAGCCCCAGGGATCAAGATACTAAACTCCTGAGCCCCAGGGATCAAGATACTAAACTCCTGAGCCCCAGGGATCAAGACACTAAACTCCTGAGCCCCAGGGAGCAAGACACTAAACTCCTGAGCCCCAGGGAGCAAGACACTAAACTCCTGAGCCCCAGGGATCAAGACACTAAACTCCTGAGCCCCAGGGATCAAGATACTAAACTCCTGAGCCCCAGGGATCAAGACACTAAACTCCTGAGCCCCAGGGATCAAGATACTAAACTCCTGAGCCCCAGGGATCAAGATACTAAACTCCTGAGCCCCAGGGAGCAAGACACTAAACTCCTGAGCCCCAGGGAGCAAGACACTAAACTCCTGAGCCCCAGGGAGCAAGACACTAAACTCCTGAGCCCCAGGGAGCAAGACACTAAACTCCTGAGCCCCAGGGATCAAGACACTAAACTCCTGAGCCCCAGGGAGCAAGACACTAAACTCCTGAGCCCCAGGGATCAAGACACTAAACTCCTGAGCCCCAGGGATCAAGACACTAAACTCCTGAGCCCCAGGGATCAAGACAATAAACTCCTGAGCCCCAGGGATCAAGATACTAAACTCCTGAGCCCCAGGGATCAAGACAATAAACTCCTGAGCCCCAGGGATCAAGATACTAAACTCCTGAGCCCCAGGGATCAAGACACTAAACTCCTGAGCCCCAGGGATCAAGACACTAAACTCCTGAGCCCCAGGGATCAAGATACTAAACTCCTGAGCCCCAGGGAGCAAGACACTAAACTCCTGAGCCCCAGGGATCAAGACACTAAACTCCTGAGCCCCAGGGATCAAGACACTAAACTCCTGAGCCCCAGGGAGCAAGACACTAAACTCCTGAGCCCCAGGGAGCAAGACACTAAACTCCTGAGCCCCAGGGAGCAAGACACTAAACTCCTGAGCCCCAGGGAGCAAGACACTAAACTCCTGAGCCCCAGGGAGCAAGACACTAAACTCCTGAGCCCCAGGGAGCAAGATACTAAACTCCTGAGCCCCAGGGAGCAAGACACTAAACTCCTGAGCCCCAGGGAGCAAGACACTAAACTCCTGAGCCCCAGGGAGCAAGACACTAAACTCCTGAGCCCCAGGGAGCAAGACACTAAACTCCTGAGCCCCAGGGAGCAAGACACTAAACTCCTGAGCCCCAGGGAGCAAGACACTAAACTCCTGAGCCCCAGGGAGCAAGACACTAAACTCCTGAGCCCCAGGGAGCAAGACACTAAACTCCTGAGCCCCAGGGAGCAAGACACTTGTGAGGAAAGAGGGATATATTCTGGCTATTCAATAAGGATATCCCAATAATCATAATCTAATATATAATTGCCTTAAATTGTCCATCATCCACTTCCATCTGGACATCTCTGAATCCCACAATCCACTGTTCAACCGGAAGTGTGCGGACACCCCGATCACCCCTGCCAGATCCCCGCAACACCCCCACAAACCCATCATAGCCGCTGCAGACTCGGAGAAGCTCCAGGACCTGTGGTGATATCACAGTGTCATGAACAGAGTCACAGATCACATGACTGTGACATCATCAAAGGTCCTTTTTCAGACAGAGTGGGGAGCAGAGAGCAGGTACAGTGCCTACAAGTAGTCTTCAACCCTCTGCAGATTTAGGTGGTTTGATAAGATGCCAATAAGTTAGAGCCTTCAAACTGCAAACGAGAGTAGGATTTATTAACAGAAGCATAAATCTTACAAACCAAAAAGTTATGTTGCTCAGTTGAATTTTAATAAATTTTAAACATAAAAGTGTGGGTCAATTATTATTCAACCCCTATGTTTAATATTTTGTGGAATAACCCTTGTTTGCAATTACAGCTAATAATGGTCTTTTATAAGACCTGATCAGGCCGCCACAGGTCTCTGGAGTTATCTTGGCCCACTCCTCCATGCAGATCTTCTCCAAGTTATCTAGGTTCTTTGGGTGTCTCATGTGGACTTTAATCTTGAGCTCCTTCCACAAGTTTTCAATTGGGTTAAGGTCAGGAGACAGACTAGGCCACTCCATCACCTTGATTTTTTCCCTCTTGAACCAGGCCTTGGTTTTCTTGGCTGTGTGCTTTGGGTCGTTGTCTTGTTGGAAGATGAAATTACGACCCAACTTAAGATCCTTGATGGAGGAGCGGAGGTTCTTGGCCAAAATCTCCAGGGAGGCCGTGCTATCCATCTTCCCATGGATGCGGACCAGATGGCCAGGCCCCTTGGCTGAGAAACAGCCCCACAGCATGATGCTGCCACCACCATGCTTGACTGTAGGGATGGTATTCTTGGGGTCGTATGCAGTGCCATCCAGTCTCCAAACATCACGTGTGTGGTTGGCACCAAAGATCTCGATCTTGGTCTCATCAGACCATAGAACCTTGAACCAGTCTGTCTCAGAGTCCTCCAAGTGATCATGAGCAAACTGTAGACGAGCCTTGACATGACGCTTTGAAAGTAAAAGGTACCTTACGGGCTCGTCTGGAACGGAGACCATTGCGGTGGAGTACGTTACTTATGGTATTGACTGAAACCAATGTCCCCACTGCCATGAGATCTTCCCGGAGCTCCTTCCTTGTTGTCCTTGGGTTAGCCTTGACTCTTCGGACAAGCCTGGCCTCGGCACGAGAGGAAACTTTCAAAGGCTGTCCAGGCCGTGGAAGGCTAACAGTGGTTCCATAAGCCTTCCACTTCCGGATGATGCTCCCAACAGTGGAGACAGGTAGGTCCCACTCCTTGGAAAGGGTTTTGTACCCCTTGCCAGCCTTGTGACCCTCCACGATCTTGTCTCTGATGGCCTTGGAATGCTCCTTTGTCTTTCCCATGTTGACCATGTATGAGTGCTGTTCACAAGTTTGGGGAGGGTCTTAAATAGTCAGAAAAGGCTGGCAAAAGAGATAATTAATCCACACATGTGAAGCTCATTGTTCTTTGTGCCTGAACTACTTCTTTATACTTTAATACTTTTGGTGGTTTGAGGGGTTGAATAATAATTGACCCACACTTTTATGTTTAAAATTTATTAAAATTCAACTGAGCAACATAACTTTTTGGTTTGTAAGATTTATGCTTCTGTTAATAAATCCTACTCTCGTTTGCAGTTTGAAGGCTCTAACTTATTTGCATCTTATCAAACCACCTAAATCTGCAGGGGGTTGAATACTACTTGTAGGCACTGTATATACAGCAGCACCCCAAATCTCCCCAGTTTCCCCTGCTCACCCCCCGCTCCACTCCAGTGTGCCCCTGCTCTGCTCCACTGTCCCCCGTTCTCCCCCTGCTCTGCTCCACTGTCCCCCCGCCCTACACCACTCTCCCCCGCTCTGCTACGCTGTCTCCCCGCTCTGCTTTCCCCCACTCTGCTATGCTCTTCCCCCCCCTCTGCTCCACTCTCCCCTCTCTCTGTTCTGCTCTCCCCCCCCACTCTGCACTGCTCTCCCTCTCTTTGTTTCGCTCTCCCCCCGCTCTGCTGTGCTCTTCCCCGCTCTGCTCCGCTCTCCCCTGCTCTGCTTTCTCCCACTCAGCTCCACTCTCCTCCTGCTCTCACCCCACTCTGCTCCACTTCCTTCCAGTCTGCTCTACTTTCCTCCGCTCTGCTCACTCTCCCACTGCTCTGCTTTCCCCCGCTTTGCTCCGCTCTGTCTCACTTTGCTCCACTCTCCCTTGCTCTGCTCTCTCTTAATCTCCCTCACTCTGCTCCACTCTCCTTCACTCTGCTCTGCTCTCCCTCTCTGCTTGCTCTGCTCCACTCTCCCTTTCTCTGCTTGCTCTGCTCCACTCTTCTCTGTTCCACTCTCCTTCGCTTTCCCTCTATTTACTCCTTGGGGTGGGCAAATGGTTTGGCGCCTCTGCCATGGCCCTCCCACGACGAGGGGCCCAGGCACGCCCCATGGGCCAGCACATTGTCTCCTACATTGTGGGACCCACCATCTTGGCCCAGTAGAAATGGCGGGAAAAGTTCTCTAGTGCCGTATATAGACAAAGTTCCAGGATGGCCAATAAAAGTTTCGTAAGGTGAACAGTACCCATTAGATATGGGTCGGTTTGAATCCTGTTCATAGACGCCAATTTGACTCACCCAGGCCATGGGACTCCGATCTCAGGCGCAGTCTGGAAGTCACGGGTGACGGTACATGAGGCTGTGGCCCTGGTGGTCAATGCAAAAGGTCAAAATAAAAGTAAAATAAAATAAAGAAGTTCGTTCGTGACGCCACCTGTAGGTCCCGGTGATGGCACCGATGCTGCTAGAACCTCCGGGGTGATGGGCGGCAGCAAGATGGAGTGGCTCCCTACAGGAGAAGCGGGGACCCTGGGGTGTTGGAAGTAGTAATGGATGGTGGAGTACGGCAGCACAGTCACTGTGGGGCAAGGCAGGTAAATCACAGTGTGTAGAAAGAAATCACCGACACGTTGCTCACTCTGAACGGGTATTTACTCCGGTATTCTGCAGGGTTACAGGGTAATGCAGTTCTTGTTACAGAGTAGTGGAGCGGGTGGTTCTGGCAATGAGCAGCGTCCCTCTGAAGCTCCACTGGTGTTCCTTCTCTATCACGCTCTCTGTCCCTTGCTTTGCTGCCCTGCATGGATCCCGCTTGTTAGACCAGGCCCGTCGAGATATATGGGATCCCCCTTTCTCTCCTCGGAGAACCCAATCACAATTCATGGAAGGAGACACCGACATGCTGCTCACTCTGAACGGGTTCTTTACTCCATTAATCTGCCAGTTTACAGGGTATGCGATGGTGTCGGCTAAGGCAGTGGACCGGGTGGTTCTGGCAATGAGCAGTGTCCCTCTGAAGCTCCTCTGGTGTTCCTTCTCTATCACTGTCTGTCCCTTGCTTTGCTGCCCTGCTATTGTCAAGCCCACTGGGACGAGGGTACTCGGTACCGGACCGCGTTACTGCGGGGGATGTCATGGGTGGTCCTGGTCCGGTCCGTGTCCCGGGTCCTGGCAAATAAAAGGGTGTATTTACAGGGGAGAATAGTTTATCATGACGCCACCCACTGTATGCGTCCATGTAATGGGGCCGCCGCTTTGCTCTGGTACTGTGGGCGTTAGAACCACTGCTCCTGGATTCACGTGCTGTGTGTCAGTCACAGTACCGTCCGTGTCCGCGTGTGCTGCTTCTCTGGGGCGGTAATGTGACTGTCAGAGTGTCTCTCTGCCTGTAGTCTTCCTTTCCTCAGACCCTCACTAGGCCTGGAATCGGTGAGCAGACTGTACAGAAGCCTCTTGCAGCTTCTTTACACTACAGTCTCTCTCCTTTTCACAGTACTGCCTGTACTGAACTCTGCACTAAACTGTGCTCTTCACAGCACTGCTCCATGCTGAACTGAGCTACTTCCTCATGAGCTGGAGTATTTAAGAGAGCAGGTTGTGCTCCCCCTCCTGGCCCAGAGGTGCTAGTGTTTGTTAGTGTGTTGTGGGGAGGGAACCCATGTGATGTTATTGTGGCACATTAACCCATGGGGTGCCACACTATACCCATGTAGTAGCACTGAGGGCTCTCTATTGGGTTACCGCCGTCTCTCTCCACGGTGCCTGGCTCTCAATTGTGGGTGCTTCGGGTGTATACTCCGCTTGGCGTAGGGCAGTTGGGTCGTGCTCCTATGAAGTCATCAACCACTCCGGATTTGTGGTTCAGGGTTGTAGCCGGCTGGACCACTTCGGGGTCGGTATTCCGAGTTTGGACTGGGCAAGGATATTTGGTTACCCGTTCTATTCTTGGCCCCTTTCTCTTCTGGGTCACCAGGTTGAGGTGTCCTCCAGGTTAGCTTCTCTCTGCTGTTCTGTAGCTTCTCCAACTCTGCTACATCTGCTGCTTTCACTTTGCCTCTCTGTGCTGCACGGCTCTGTGCAGCTCCCTTCTGGCTTCTCAGCTCTCACATCCTGATCTAACTCCTTGCTGCATTCCCCACTGCTATATACCCTAGCCTCTCCTCCCACCAGGAGCGGTTACCCTAGTAACGGGCGTCTAATTGGTTCTCTAACACTAAGTGTTGCATGTGGTGCTGGAGCTTCAGGATTATCCTACTCATTACTAAAACAAAGATTACGACACCTTCAGTCAGGGGTGCAGTTCTCTTTTGTGACGCACTCTTAGTGGGGCGCCACACTCCGCTCTCCCTCTCTCTGCTTGCTCTGCTCCGCTCTCCCCTCCTCTCTGCTCTGCTCTCCCTCACCCTGCTTAGTTCTCCCTCACTCTACTCCGCTCTGTTCCACTCCTTCACTTTGCTCCGCTTTCCCTCTCTATGCTCTGTTCTCCTGATCTCTACTCCACTCTCCATCTCTCTGCTTGCTCTTCTTTGCCCTCCCTCGCTCTGCTCCTCTCACAACCGATTTGCTCTCCTTGCTCCATTCTGCCCCTCTCCCCTGCTCTGCTCTCCCCCTGGTCTGCTCCACTCTCCACCTGCTGTGCTCCACTCTTCCCGCTCTGCTCTCCCCCTGCTCTGCTCCACTCTCTCTTGTTCTGATACACTCTCCCTTGCTCTGCTCCGCTCTTCTCCTGCTTTGCTTCGCTCTCCCCCTGCTCTGCTCCGCTCTTCCTTGCTCTGCTCTTGCTGTGCTCTGCTCTCTCTCGCTTTGCTCTGTTCTCCCTCGCTCTGCTACACTCTTTCGCTCTGCTCCGCTCTCCCTCGCTCTGCTCTTCTCTTGCTCTCCCTTGGTCTGTTCCACTCTCCCTCGCTTTGCTGTGTTCTTCCTCGCTCTGCTCCACTCTCCTTTACTCTGCTCCGCTCTCCCTCTCTCTGCTCTGCTCTCCCTCTCTCTGCTTGCTCTGCTCCACTCTCCTTCACTCTGCTCCACTTTCCCTCTCTCTGCTTGCTCTGCTCCGTTCTCCCTTGCTCTTCTCCACTCTCCTCGCTCTGCTCACAAGTGCTCTGCTCTCCTCGCACCGCTTTGCCCCTCTCCCCTTGCTCTGCTCCACTGTCCTCCTGCTCTGCTCCACTCGCCTCACTCTGCTCCGCTCTCCCTTGCTCTGCTCCGCTCTCCCTTGCTCTTCTCTGGTCACCCCCTCTCCTCCTTCTGCTCCTCACTGTCTTTATCATCCCTCCACCCTGCCCTTCTCACCTCTGGCTCTGCTGCGCTGGCCCCCCGCTCTCCTGTGCTGTTTCCCAATTCTGCTGTGCTATCCCCCAACTCTGCTGCGCTGTCCCCCTGCTCTGCTGCGCTCACTGCTGCTCCACTCTTCCTTGCCATGCTCCTCTCTCCACCCGCTCTGCTCACCCCTGCTCTGCTCTCCTCACTCTGTCCCTCTCTCCCCCCGCTGCTTTGTCCTCTGCCCCCGCTCCTGTCGGCTGTCCCCCGTTCTGCTGTGCAGTCTCCCCGCTCTGCTCCGCTCACCCACGTTCTGCCCCACTCACCCTGCTCCGCTCTCCCCCTCTATGCTCTCCCTCGCTCTGCCCCTCTCTCCTCCTGCTCTTCTCACCCCATGTTCTGCTCGCTCTTCCTCTGCTCTGCTCCACTCTCCCTCGCTCTGCTCATCTGTCCCTCTCTCCCCCTGCTCTATCACTTTCTCTGTTCCACTCTCCCCCTGCTCTGTCTCTCGCCCTGCTCTGGCCCTCTATCCACCTGCTCTGTCCCCCTCTCCCATATTCTGTTCCTCTCTTCCCTGCTCTACTGCGCTGTCCCCCCGCTCTCCTGCGTTGTTTCCCCCCACTCTCCTCGCTGTCCCCCCGCTCTGCTTCCCACTTTGTTCTGCCTACACCCTACTCTTCACCTTTCTACTCCACTGGGGGGACCACAGGGGGTGGCCAGAGAGTGACCACAGAGCGTGCACAGGGGTAGACAGAGTGCACACGAAACCATATTTCCGCTTAACTTTGCAAAAAAAAAGGATAAATAGGGAGCGCACATAGGGCGTTATCGTCTTAATAAATAGTCCAGTCCCCCCAATCGGTGTGACTCACCTGCGGTGGTTGTGAGAGCCACAACAAACTGAGAGAGCCTGGTAATGGTCGCTGCAGGAGCCACTGAAGATAAATGATTTCCACCGAAGAAAAAGCTGGGCTTTGTAGTCCGCGCTGACCTCAAGAAACTTCCAGTCCAGTAAAGGGTTAATTAGGTTCTGGTTTATTTGCCTACGCGTTTCGTGGCTTTAAATCTGCCACTTGATGAAGTATACCCAAGGAACTCGGTGGCTCGACACTGCCTCTGTGTGGCCACCAGCAGCAAGGAAACCAGTAACTGAACTACATTTGTCTGTATATCTGTGTGTACCTAATGTATCTTTTATGTGCATAACTAACTGTAACATCTGTAATATCTTTATAGTACTTGTAAACTCTATCTAGAGTACTCTTACATTGATTTAATATATATTTTAATCTTGGGTTGCTCTTTTATCTCGATCACAAAATACAGACGGCAGTGTGCTCGTTCAACATTATACGCTACCTGGATTGGTTTCTGGCCCTGACATAATCCCAATCATGGACCGGGCCTATATCGATTAAGAAACAGGTGGCAACATCTTGTGCTTGTGTTATTAAGGACCTATCCGAGACTGGGTGGCGGTTCTTATATGTATTTCTAACCTGGGACCATAAGGCATATACCACTCTCACTGGGGTGCCTTAATAAACCAGCACTTACAGAGCAGCTGTGGTATCTCCTTTATTCTCAGTCAGTTTCCTGACCTGAGTATAAGGGGGGCACTAGAGAGCTGCCAGGTTCGGTGGCTAATTCGTCACAATACTAAATTCCTGGGCACCAGGGACCAAGACACTAAATGCCTGGGCACCAGGAACTGAGACACTAAATTCCTTGGCACCTAGGATCAATGCGTAAAAGTGGCACCAGGACTGGACAAGCTGGCACCGGGACTGTGACACTGAATGCTGGGCACCAGGGACTGTGACACTGAATTGCTGGGCACCAGGGACTGGACACTGAATTCGGGCCCGGACTGAGACACTGAACTTCCTGGGCAGACAGACACTATTCTGGACCAGGGAGAACACTAAATTCCTGGGCCGGGAGAGACACTATCTGGGCACCAGGGAGACACTAAATTCCTGGGCACCAGGACCGAGACACTAAATTCCTGGGCACCAGGACCGAGACACTAAATTCCTGGACACAGGGATGGAGATTCCTAAATTCCTGGGCACCTGGGGAATGAGACACTAAACTCTTGGGCACCAGGACGAGACACTAAATTCCTGGCACAGGACGAGACACTAAATTCCTGGGCATCACGGACCGAGACATTAAATTCCTGGACACAGGAGACTGAATTCACAAATTCCTGGGCACCGGGACAGAGACACTAAATTCATGGGACAGCGGTGACCGAGACACTAAATTCCTGAACATCAGGGACTGAGACACTGAGGTCCTCAAAAAAAATCAGAGGCTTGAGAAAATGAAGGTCATCAATGCCATCGACCTGTGATCGAAACGCTAAATAACTGGACATCAAGGAATTGAATCTGATTTGAAGCTTTAGTACAAACCACTGGACACCAGGGACCGTCATCGGTGACTTGAGCACTAAATCACTCGCCACTTTGTACTGGGAATCCCCATCGCCCGCTCCTAGGTTCTGAAACATTTAACGACCCCCTTGATACAAGGAACTTGAAAACTAAATTACTCTCGTCTCGGCGCTGGGAAAATACAATTGTAATCACTAACAACTGGGAAAGTAAATCCCTGGGAATCAGTGACAGCTAAACTAAAAATTTGGGACTTGAAGATAAAACCACTGGACACCAGGGACCTGGTAATAGAATATGTGACCAGATTAGAGAGCACCGGACTATAACTTGTAGGGATAAAACAAGATACTAATGGCTGGGGCATCACTAAAATGATGGATATCAGCACCCACCCCCTGGACACCAGGGACTATGCAACCAGAACAACAAAGACAAGATCACTAAACTTCAACATATCAAAGAACGGGGTACAGGCATTAAATACTGGTCACCGATGTCTAAAGTGCTCAGACTAAACCACTAGATGCCAAGAAGTGGAGAAGAGACCACAGATTGGGAAACCAAAACACTAGATGTCATTCAATGGTTCTCGTAACCTCTGGACACCAGGGTCAGGGTCATTTAACCTCGTGGACCTGGTTCTGAAATGAAATATTTGTCCATGGAGTAACAAACCAATGCACACGAAGGACATGGGACACAAGACTGGTGGACATGGTTATAGACGTTGAACCATTAGACACTTGTCCATGGGGTTCTAGAACCTAAACACTAGATGCCACACAATGGTTCTCTTAACCTCTGAACACTAGGGACATGGTCTTCAAGCATTACGGACCTGGTTCTGAAATTACACATGTGTCCATTGTGGGTCACAAGACTTGATGACATGGTTATAGATGTTAATCCCAAGTGTCCATGGGTTCCAGACTAAAACACCGGATATCACATAATGACCTCCAGACGCCAAGGTCATGGTCCTCAAGCCTTGTGGACCTTGTTCTGTAGTTAAACCATTAGGTATTTGTCTACAGGGTATCAATGCAATGGACATGAAGAAAATGGGCCACAAAACTAGTGGACACGGTTATAGACGTTGAACCATTAGACACTTGTCAATGGGGTTCCAGACTAATAGACACCGGGGATTGAGAAACCAGAACACGGGATATTACACAACAGTTCTCTTAACCTCTGAACACTGGGGACAAGGTCCTCAAGCCTTATGGACCTGGTTCTGAAATGAAACATTTGTCCATTGGGCAACAAACCAAAGGACATGAGACACAAGACTGGTGGACATGGTTATAGACATTAGAACTTGTCTATGGGGTTCCAGACTAAAAGACATCAGAGACCTTGAGGACCACTAGACACGTCCAACTGGGATAACAAACCAATGCAAAGACACTGGAGTCAAGCTACCGGACAAGGGACTGGGATTGGATATGACTGGGGATCAGATAGTGGGGAACCATACTAAGGACTGAGACAAGAACTTTCAGTCAAAATAAAAATTCACATTTTTTGGACCCAAACAGAACTTGGACCCAAGAGAAAGTCATCTGGCAGTCTGCTGTCCATTGCAATATATTATATATACCATGAGACCAACAAGGAATCTGTCCCAATGTTCCCGACCGGTCCTATAGGTTCTCCTTATATTCCTCCATCTCTCTAATTTTTTGGACTTCTCCATATCAGAACTTCATTGACTAGGACACATTTTCTGAGATTTTCTATTTATCTTCACCAATCTCTGACCATTGATACCGACTGTAAAAGGCCAAGGTGACCTGACCCCGCAGTGACACGGAGCGGGGGCCGAGCAGATTACTGAGTCCCGGTGGAGGATTAATCCAGGTGTCTGCACGGACGGGACCATCGGTGACTCATTGACATTCATGGAACTTCAATAACAAATTAAGTTTAAGAAATGATCACATTTAAAGGATCTTTAAAGGGGTTCTCCAGAATTATAATATCTGTGTCCCTATAATGAAGTATCAGTACTAATGACAGCTCTGCCCTTGGTTGTGTTAGGTACTGGTACTGGAAGTATAAGGGATCGGGCTGCTGTGACCTGCAGTACCACACAGAGCCACAATCAAATGTGGCGCTGTACCTGGGTATACACTGTGGGAGATGTTGAGTTCTGCTCTGTTCTGAGACTATATTGATAGCCTGTCCTAGCCCATCAATACTTGTTCACAGACAATGGCGTTACTAGATGGGCCCTGGTGTAACATTTGGACGTCCTCGCCTGTTGTTCAGGTGTGAGGACCCTTGTAGAATTCTAAATTCTATAAAGACATACTTGTCTCCCCTCTCCAACCCCCCGTTATATAGAAATGACCACCATCCTGTACTATCATCCCGCGCCCCCTCCTGGTATAAATTACACCCATCCTGATATCTAATATATAAAGCTGAATGTGTGTGTATGTGTGTGTGTATATCCGGGATTGGCATCTGCACCGTCGCAACTACAGCCACAAAATTTTGCACAGTCACACGTCTGGACCCCGGGAGCGTCATAGGCTATGCTGTGAGGCGAAATTTTAACCCTGCGCGTTCCAGTTCACCAAACAATTTTGCCCCTATCTACATAATGGGGAAAAAGTGAATGGAAAAATATTGGAGGAAAATCGACAGCTGTCAGCTATAGAGACAAAAATTTGCACAGTCACACGTCTGGACCCCGGGAGCGTCACAGGCTATGTTGTGAGGCGACATTTTAACCCCGCGCATTCCAATTTACCAAACAATTTTGCCCCTATCTACATAATGGGGAAAAAGTGACAGTTACCAGTTGACAGTTGTGAATGAGAGGGGCTTAATGATAGCTCCAAAGACTAACAGCATATAGTCACTAAGGTGGGGCCCAAACATGAGATATTCACCACGCACGGGGACATGTATACACAACACACGCACACAAAGAGTAACAGCAAGTGTATAGTCACTAAGGTGCAGCCCCAACATTGGATACTCACCACACACCCGAACAAACACACACACACCACAAAGAGACACACACAACACAGAGACACACACACACACCCAAGGGGACACACACACTCTATAGCGACACATGCACTCACCCCACAGGGACACACATACACACCACAAAGAGACACACACACCACACAGACCCCCCCCACAGGGACACACACACACATACACACCCTATAGGGACACATGCACTCACCCCACAGGGACACACACACCACAAAGAGACACACACACACCACACAGACCCCCCCACAGGGACACACATATACACACCCTATAGGGACACATGCACTCACCCCACAGGGACACACATCACAAAGAGACACACACAACACAGATACACACACACACACCACACAGACCCCCCCCACAGGGACACACACATACACACCCCAGGGACACACACACCACACAGACAGACACAGATGTGCACAACTCACCTCACACAACTCGCCTCATACATCTGGTATCTTTATTTTCTAAACATAAACATCTGATTAAAAACAGCCAATGTGCAACACATGTGCCATATAGGGAATTAAGGCAGATGTCAGTCACATGAGCCGTCTATTATGTGTATGTGTGAGGTAACATATACTGCTCGGCCAGGGGGTGGGTTTACTGTTGGCTGGAGATTTATTAGGCGGCCTATAGCAATCAATCACAGCTCAGCTTCTATTTTCTTACAGGTCATTAATATGACATATTCAAATTCACACACACACCACAAAGAGACACACACAACACAGAGACACACCCCCCAAGGGGACACACACACACCCTATAGTGACACATGCACTCACCCCACAGGGACACACACACCACAAAGAGACACACACAACACAGACACACACACCACACAGACCCCCCCCACAGGGACACACACACATATGCACCCTATACGTACACATGCACTCACCCCACAGGGACACACACACACCACACAGACCCCCCACAGGGACACACACATACACACACTATAGGGACACATGCAATCACCCCACAGGCACACACACACCACAAAGAGACACACATAACACAGAGACACCCCCCCCAAGGGGACACACACACACCCTATAGTGACACATGCACTCACCCCACAGGGACACACACACACCACAAAGAGACACACATGACACAGACACACACACCACACAGACCCCCCCACAGGGACACACACACATAGGCACCCTATACGTACACATGCACTCACCCCACAGGGACACACACACACCACACAGACCCCCCACAGGGACACACACATACACACACTATAGGGACACATGCACTCACCCCACAGGCACACACACACCACAAAGAGACACACATAACACAGAGAGACACACACCCCACACAGACCCTCCCCACAGGGACACACACACATACACACCCTATAGGGACACATGCACTCACCCCACAGGGACACACACACACCACAAAGAGACACACATAACACAGAGAGACACACACACCACACAGACCCTCCCCACAGGGACACACACACATACACACCCTATAGGGACACATGCACTCACCCCACAGGGACACACACACCACAAAGAGCCACACACAACACAGATACACAGACCCCCCCCTCACAGGGACACACACACATACACACCCCACAGGGACACACACCCCCAAGGGGACACACACACACCCTATAGTGACACATGCACTCACCCCACAGGGACACACACACACCACAAAGAGACACACACAACACAGACACACACACCACACAGACCCCCCCCACAGGGACACACACACATAGGCACCCTATAGGTACACATACATTCACCCCACAGGGACACACACACACCACACAGACCCCCCACAGGGACACACACATACACACCCTATAGGGACACATGCACTCACCCCACAGGGACACACACACCACAAAGAGACACACACAACACAGAGAGACACACACCCCACACGGACCCCCCCCCACAGGGACACACACACATACACACCCTATAGGGACACATGCACTCACCCCACAGGGACACACACACACACACCACAAAGAGCCACACACAACACAGACACACACACCACACAGACCCCCCCCACAGGGACACACACACATACAAACCCCACAGGGACACATGCACTCACCCCACAGGGACACACACACACACACACACCACAAAGAGACACACACCACAGACACACCCACACAGGGGCACACACACATACACACCCTATAGGGACACATGCACTAACCCCACAGGGACACACACACACACCTCAGGGACACACACACCACACAGACACAGATGTGCACAAATCACCTCACACAACTCGCCTCATACGTCTGGGATCTTTAATTTCCAAAAACTAACATCTGATTAAAAACAGCCAATGTGCAACACATGTGCCATATAGGGAATTAAGGCAGATGTCAGTCACATGAGCTGTCTATTATGTGTATGTGTGAGGTAACATATACTGCCCAGCCAGGGGGAGGGTTTACTGTTGGCTGGAGATTTATCAGGCTGCCTATAGCAACCAATCACAGCTCAGCTTCTATTTTCCTACAGGTCATTAATATGAAATATTCACATTCTATTTTGTTATAGCTAACATCAGTTATTTATTAACCCGGGCGTAGCCGGGTACTACAGCTAGTATATATATATATATGGGGCCCTTACAGGTATATGTGTCCCCTGTCTGGAATGAATGTCCAAAACCACGGTATATATGTCCCTCATCCTGGTATATTTGTCCCCCATCTTAGGCTCATCCTCTATCCTCTTATAGATGTCCTCATCCTGATATATTTGTCCCCCATCTCGGTATATATGTCTCCATCCTGGTATATAGGTACCCACTCTTGGCCCATCCTGGTATTTATGTCTCCCATTCTGGAATATATGTCCCCCAAATCGATATATATCCTGGGCACATCCTGATGCAAATGTCCCTATCACGGTATATATGTACCCATCCAGGGCTCATCCTGGTATATGTGTTCACATCCTGATATATAGGTCCCTTGGTCCATCATGGTATATATGTCCCCCATCTTAGTATATATATATATATATATATATATATATATATATATATATATATATATATATACCCAGGATCACTACTATACATGTGCTTATCCCTGGTATATGTGTTCCTCCATTTAGTATATATGCTCCTCATTCTGGCATATATGTCCTCCATCCTGGTATATAGGTCCCTCATCCAGGTATGTTTGTCCTTACCTGTATCTATCCTCCTGGTATATACAATGTCTCCTCCGTAATTGTCCCCATTCTAGTGTTTGGTCATATCCTGTAAATGTTCTCATCCTGTATATGTCGCTTAACCTGTATATGACCCTCCTTGTATATATGTCTATTGGTATCTATTTCCCTATCCTGGTATATATGTCTCCAACCTGGTATATATGTCCCACTACCTGGTATATATGTCCCCTTCTGTATATATGTCCCACACCTGGTATATATGTCCCCTTCACTGGTATCTATTCCCACAACCTGGTATATATGTCCCCTTCCTGGTATATATGTCCCACAACTTAATATCCTCCTGAAACCAAACCTGGTATATATGCCCCTCCTTGTATATATGTCCCTCAACTGGTATCTATTTCCCCTATCCTGGTATATATGTCCCACAACTGTATATGTCCCTTCTGGTAATATGTCCCACAACCTGGTATATATGTCCCCTTCCTGGTATATATCTAGTGCACAGCTGGATGGATAGACACACCCTTTATATGCTCAACTTGTATCATTCACCAGAACCTGGGTACATGCACCTCCTGGGACATATCCACAAGGATAATGTCCTCACTGGTAATACTTGCATAGCTGGTATGGACAGACATCACCAGGACGTAATATAACACAGGGAGAGACAACCGGGCTCAACAAAGGATATGAACAAACTTGCTGCAGCCAATCACAGGCAAGACGACCGCTCCATCAAACTCTCACGAAGGCTCTCCCCAGGTGTCAAAATAACATTAATCTATTACCGGCATCAGGTCATGGATCATGTGACTATTTAAAGGGAAAGGGAGTGGTTGCAAACTAGCTCCAGCTGAGATGAACTAGCTAGGAGCTACAAGCAAAGACAATGTAATTAACCCTTGCTACACCAAAAGAAAACAATAACATTTAAAATCCAGACGCTCACAAACTCTAATGAAGCTCAGACCCCAGAGCTGTCACAGGTTTAATGACGGGAGACACTCATGACATGAGCTCTTGCTCAGTGAGATTGGATGGAGACATCTGTGATGTCACAGATTCTGGGTAGATTTGGGTCTGGACGATGACTGGGCCATTCACACACATGAATATGGTCTGCTCTAAACCCTCCGTTGTAGATATGCAGGATGTTGAGGGTTGCTGTTCTGCAGGAAGGTGAACCTACACCCCAGTCTAAGGTGTTCTGCAGCCTCTAACAGGTTTTGCTACAGGATTGTCCTGTATTTAGCTCCATCCATTTTTTTCTACCACTTCTGACCAGCTTCCCTGCCCCTGCTGAAGAAAAGCTGCCCCACAGCAGGTTGTTGCCTCCACCATATGTGACATGGTGTGGGGATGGTGTTTTCAACTAGAGGAGACCTTTTCCCTTCTTCTTTGCTCTCGCTCAGTGAGATTGGATGGAGACGTCTGTGATGTCACAGATTGTGGGTGGATTTGGGTCTGGATGGTGACTGACCCATTCACACACAAGAATATGATCTGATCTAAATCCTTATTTGTAGATCTGCAGGATGTTTGGGGTTGTTGTCCTCCTGGAAGGTGAACCTACGCCACAGTCTCAGGTATTTTGCAGCCTCTAACAGGTTTTCCTCCAGGATTATCCTGTATTTAGCTCCACATATCTTCCCATCACCTCTGACCAGCTTCCCTGCCCCTGCTGAAGAAAAGCCTCCACACAGCAGGATGCTGCCTCAACCATGTGTGATGATGGGAATGTGGTTTTCATCTAGAGGTGACATTTTAATCTTTTTTGCTCTCGCTCAGTGATATTGGATGGAAACATCTGTGATGTCACAGATTCTGGGTGGATTTTGGTCTCGACGGTGACTGAGCCGTTCACACACAGGAACATGCTCTGATCTAAACCCTCCATTGTAGATCTGCAGGATGTTTAGGGTTGTTGTCCTGCTGGAAGGTGAACCTATGCCCCTGTCTCAGGTCTTCTGCAGCCTTTAACATGTTTTCCTCCAGAATTGTCCTGTATTTAGGTCCATCCATCTTCACATCACCTCTGACCAGCTTCCCTACCCCTGCTGAAGAAAAGCCTCCCAACAGCAGAATGCTGCCTCCACCATGTGTGATGGTGGGAATGAGGTTTTAATTTAGAGGTGCTCAATAAGATTGGATGGAGACGTCTGTAATGTGACAGATTCTCGGTGACTGAGCCGTTCACACACAGGAACATGCTCTGATCTAAACCCTCCATTGTAGATCTGCAGGATGTTTAGGGTCATTGTCTTGCTGGATGGTGAACCTACGCCCCAGTCTCAGGTTTTCTGCAGCCTCTGACAGGTTTTCCTCCAGGATTATCCTGTATTTAGCTCCATCCATCCTCACATCATATTTAAACAACATCACCTCTGACGGGCTTCCCTGCCCCTGCTGAAGAAAAGCCACCACACAGCAGGATGCTGCCTCCACCATGTGTGACAGTGGGGATGGGGTTCTCAGGGTGATGTGCAGGGTTAGTTATCCACTTCACACAGCGTTTGCATTTAGCCCAAAAAGTTTTCTTTTGCTCTCATCTGTCTGGAGCCCCTTCTTCCACTGCTCGCTGTGGCCCCTACATGGGTTTTTGCCAACTGCAAACTGGATTCTTAAATGTATGAAACTAAAAGCCCTCTGGATAAATGCGATTATAATGTAATGCTGTCCATGGAGTAACTTGAAGTTCATGTGCCTCAATGTGAAAGCTGCAACGGGGCCCCCAATTATTGCAAATCTTTAATAACAATAGTCTTTTTCTATAGGCCAAAGGGACTTTTGGGCCCCCTAGGCTCCAGGGCCCGGGTGCGATTGCAGCCCCTGCACCTGTTGTAGTTACACTTCTGTTGCTCATATTCTGTGCCAGTAATTACAGAACTGTCGGTGGGGTACGTGCTCCATCCATCTGGTCCAGGTAACGTTTCTCTGGGCTTTGTAGGGTTAAACGGTGGCAGAGATGATCTGTAATGGCTTTGAGGGCTCGTTCTGTTGTTTCTGATCTCAGTGTTTACATAGAGCAGAGGGAATACATTTAATTAGCTGTCACGGCATATGGCACATTCACTCTGGATTTATTTCGCGAGGTGTTTGCCCAGACCGACTGTCTGACACAATTACACAAATACGGAAATATGAATCCTGCTAATTACATGCAATGTATCACTGGCAGCAATCCTTCTCTGACTACTGACTACCATTGCTCCACCCAGCCCATAGGGGAATATAGGAACGCACCCGAGCGGAAAGGTGGGCGCCCAGGTGAGCAGGCGGGCAGGCACTGGGCTGCACTGGGGCGGGTAGGCGGGCACTGGGGCGGGTAGGCGGGCACCCAGGCGGGCACCAGGGCGGGTAGGTGGGCACCTAGGTGGGCAGGTAGGTTGGCACCAGGGTGGCTCGCGAGCTCGGGGCTTATTATGTGTCTCATCATTTATAAGATCTCTATTTGCTGTTGGGTGGTGGAAACACCTGGGCTATAATAAGAAGCTGAACTTGGCTTGTTACCAGTGTCGTGACTTGAAGCTCATGGGCCTGATGCGAAAGCTCCACCGGGGCCCCCAATTATTGTGAATCATTAATAGAAATAGTCATTTTCTATCGGTCAAAGGGACTTTTGGGGCCCCCCCTAGGCTCCAGGGCCCAGGTACGATTGCAACCCCTGCACCTTTCATAGTTCTGCCCCTGCTTGTTACAATGTAACAGTGTGGAGTCCAGGATAGAGCTTCTAAAGATTGGCTGCACTGAATACAATTGTAGCAAATAGTCAGCTGTGTAAATGAGGGAGCCGAAGACAAACTCAAGAAAGGCGTACAAGTGTTATGAAGTGTCTGAGAACAGACGTGTAATGATCGCAGTCGCAGAGGGTGCAACCGCAAACGGGGCCCCGCAGGAGTGGGGCCCGCTGACGCCAAAGTCTAATTCTGCTGGATGTGCATCCGAGGACGAACATTCAGCTGAAAAGTATCACAGCACAGAGAGAACAGAAGCACAACTGAGGATAACATATATATATATATATCTCAAGAAGGGGCCCAGGATGGGGGACATATATACCAAGATACAGTGACTTATATACCAGTATGGGGGACTTATATACTAAGATTGGGGACTTATATAACAGGTTGAGGGACATATATTCCACGATGGGTGATGTATGTACAAGGATGGGAGACATATATACCAGTATGGGGATCTAAATACCAGTATGGGTTACATATATACGAGAATGAGGGATATATACAGTACAGAGCAAAAGTTTGGACACCCCTTCTGATTCAAAGAGTTTTCTGTATTTTCATGACTATGATAACTGTAGATTCACACTGAAGGCATCAAAACTATGAATTATCACATGTGGAATTATAGACTGATAAAAAAAGTGTGAAACAACTGATAATATGTCTTATATTCTAGGTTCTTCCTTTTGCTGTGATTACTGCTTTGCACACTCTTGGCATTCTCTGGATGAGCTTCAAGAGGTAGTCACCGGAAATGGTCTTCACTTCACAGGTGTGCCCTGTCAGGTTTAATAAGTGGGATTTCTTGCCTTATAAATGGGGTTAGGACCATCAGTTGTGTTGTGCAGAAGTCTGGTGGATACACAGCTGATCGTCCTACTGAATAGACTGTTAGAATTTGTATTATGGCAAGAAAAAAGCAGCTAAGTAAAGAAAAACAAGTGGCCATCATTACTGGCTCACATGAGGACCGACCCAGGAGAGGAAGACCAAGAGTCACCTCTGCTGCGGAGGATAAGTTCATCCGAGTCACCAGCCTCAGAAATCACAGGTTAACATAACAGCAGCTCTGATTAGAGACCAGGTCAATGCCACACAGAGGTCTAGCAGCAGACACATCTCTACAACAACTGTGAAGAGGAGACTTTGTGCAGCAGGCCTTCATGGTAAAATAGCTGCTAGGAAACCACTGCTAGGGACAGGCAACAAGCAGAAGAGACTTGTTTGGACTAAAGAACACAAGGAATGGACATTAGACCAGTGGGAATCTGTGCTTTTGTCTGATGAGTCCAAATTTGAGATCTTTGGTTCCAACCATCGTGTCTTTGTGCGACGCAGAAAAGGTGAACGGATGGACTCTACATGTCTGGTTCCCACCGTGAGGCATGGAGGAGGAGGTGTGATGGTGTGGGGGTGTGGAGGTGGAGGTGTCATGGTGTGGGGGGGCTTTGCTGGTGACACTGTTCAGGATTTATTCAAAATTGAAGGCATACTGAACCAGCATGGCTATCACAGCATATTGCAGCAGCATGCTATTCCATCCGACTTGTGTTTAGTTGGACCATCATTTATTTTTCAACAGGACAATGACCCAATCACACCTCCAGGCTGTGTAAGGGCTATTTCACAAAGAGAAAGAGTGATGGGGTGCTACGCCAGATGACCTGGCCTCCACAGTCACCAAACCTGAACCCAAACGAGATGGTTTGGGGTGAGCTGGACCGCAGAGTGAAGGCAAAAGGGCCATCAAGTGTTAAGCATCTCTGGGAACTCCTTCAAGACTGTTGGAAGACCATTTGCGGTGACTACCTCTTGAAGCTCATCAAGAGAATGCCAAGAGTGTGCAAAGCAGTAATCACAGCAAAAGGAAGAACCTGGAATATAAGACATATTTTCAGTTGTTTCACACTTTTTTGTTAAGTATATAATTCCACATGTGATAATTCATAGTTTTGATGCCTTCAGTGTGAATCTACAATTCTCAGTCATGAAAATACAGAAAACTCTTTGAATCAGAAGGTGTGTCCAAACATTTGGTCTGTACTGTATACTAGGATGGGGACATATATATATATATATATATATATATCAGGATGAGGGACATATGTACTAGGATGGGGGATATATAGCAGGATGAGGACCTATATAGCAGGATGGGGGACATATGTACAAGGATAGGGGATAAATATACCAGCATGGGGACCTACATACCAGGATGGGGAATTATACTAGGATGGGGACCTATATACCAGGATAGGGGACACAAATACCAGGATGGGGACATGTATACCAGGATGGAGACATGTATACCAGGATGAGGACCTATACACCAGGATGGGGACATGTATACCAGGATGGGGACATGTATACTAGGATGAGGATCTATACACCAGGATGGGGACATGTATACCAGGATGGAGACATGTATACCAGGATGAGGACCTATACACCAGGATGGAGACATGTATACCAGGATGAGGACCTATACACCAGGATGGGGACATGTATACCAGGATGAGGACCTATACACCAGGATGGGGACATGTATACCAGGATGGGGACATGTATACCAGGATGAGGACCTATACACCAGGATGGGGACATGTATACCAGGATGAGGACCTATACACCAGGATGGGGACATGTATACCAGGATGGGGACATGTATACCAGGATGAGGACCTATACACCAGGATGGGGACATGTATACCAGGATGGGGACATGTATACCAGGATGAGGACCTATACACCAGGATGGGGACATGTATACCAGGATGGAGACATGTATACCAGGATGAGGACCTATACACCAGGATGGGGACATGTATACCAGGATGGAGACATGTATACCAGGATGGAGACATGTATACCAGGATGAGGACCTATACACCAGGATGGGGACATGTATACCAGGATGGGGACATGTATACCAGGATGGAGACATGTATACCAGGATGGGGACATGTATACCAGGATGAGGGACATATATACCAGGATGGGGACATACCAGGATGGGGACATGTATACCAGGATGGAGACATGTATACCAGGATGAGGACCTATACACCAGGATGGGGACATGTATACCAGGATGGGGACATGTATACTACGGTAGGATGAGGACCTATACACCAGGATGGGGGACATATTTACCAGGATGGAAAACGATAGTACAAGCTACACATATAGATGCTGAGGTTGATAATATTACTCCGGTTGGACTTTATGTTCTTTTCCTTTAGGGATCTTATACATCTCATGTTATTCATGTATTTTACTCAGGTTTCTCTATCGCTGTGACTTCGGGTGAGAAGAACAAGTCACTTGATTAATGGATTCCTATAAATCATGAATAATTTATCTTGCAGCATCAGGACGGCCTCGTTGATGGGAAAGAAATGACGGTTTGACTATTTCAGCTACAGCAAACTATCAACTGGCGATAAACCATGAGTGATACATGAAACCCGCGTCATTCTATAGAACTAAGGGAAATCACATCAAGAAGCGGATCTGTCTCATTCTGAACCTGTCCACACCAATCTGCTCATGGATCATCATTAAGCCGAGTCTGTGTAACTGCCCTCCCCAACCACCAAACTCATAGGTGCCCACAATACATTGTACGCGTTAGATTAACCAATATTGAGCTATACAGAGGATCTACAAAGTCTACACGCCCCTGGTAAAATACCAGGCTTCTGTCATATAAAATAATCCCACCAAAAAGAATAATTTCAGAACTTTTTTCACCTTTAATATTGTCCATAATCTGTGCAAATCTTTTCAGATATTAAACTGTTAATACTTTATGGATGATATTATACGGAGCGGTTATTGTAGATAGAACATATGTGGGTTATTATCAAATAATACCGATATATCTGTACAATATATTATTATCACAGATTTACAAAGGAAGAGCATAAATTTGGCGAAAGGGGAAAAACAAACAACATAAAAGGAAATTACATCCAAGGCCGCCATCAGGGGTGACAACCCTGCCTGGAGTCAGGGGCCCCGAAATTCCTAGTGGCAGCCCTGCTTACATCATCATAATCATACAAATTGGTTTACCAGAAGGGTAACATGTTTCTTATCACATCCCATTTTCTTATAAATAGCCTAAGTTTCACAACTACATTCAGATAGTGAATTAAGTAAAAGAAAGCAAATATGTGAGAGGGTCCCCACCATCCCGTATCCCCTCCAACAGTCGAATGGTGTCGATGGTGAGATTTGATGAATTCTCTCCGGTGTCCAGTACCATCTAGACAAGATCTTATAGTGGGACTCATGTAGAGAGGCACACAGGGTGTTCCAAGTAAATGATATCTAGAGATGAAGAGAGCAAAAGTATAAAAGTTCTCAAAAAGTACAAAAGATTTCCTAAAAGTGCTGTAAAAATCATTCAAAAGCATCCTTGCAAATTCAGCTCAAGTTCTATGCACTGTCTCAAAGTGCAACCTGGTCTTAAAACCAATGGGGAGCATACCGGGTGCTCAACTATTTACAACGAAAGTTTGTACCAAGTCATTGTCCTTGATCTCAATTGTGCATGATACACATAAAAGACAAACAGGGGAAAAAGCTATTCATTCATTCAGGTATGGGATGGGGTCAAGAAGGATCACATCACATTCACACTTACAGTTCTTGTTGCAGGATCCGGGTCTTCACTCCTTTTTCTTCTCCATCTTCCACGATAGGACTTGCGGTTCTTCTTCTTGGGAATAGTTCCAACGATTCCAAGGCCTGGATCAACAGGTAGCTACTTGGGGTCTGGGTAGTCGCGTCCACTGTAGTCTTTGCCGCAACAGTCTCTTCAGGAGTAGCTGAATCCGGGTTAACAACTGAATTCGGGTGAACGACTGGATCCGGGTGGGCTGTCTCAGGACCCTCCAAGTCTGAGGGCTCATTCTCCTCCGATGACATTAAGGACAGTCTTTTCACCTTAACACCATATGGGCCTCTTTCTCCAGGTACAATATTATACGAAACCCACTCTCCAATTTTTACTTCCCTGTCCAGGTGCTTTGCAGTAAATATTCCTCCACGTCCCTTCTATTAATAAACACGTTTCTCTCTGCACTGGGTTCCCGGGCAAATGAAAACCCCTTTGATGTGATGATCTTTACGATTTGTCCTTGGTGCCATGGGGATCTCTGCACACTGCTATCGCCCCGGGCTACTTCTTTGGCCTCTATAGTACGGGTGATCATTATTTTTTTCTGCACTTGCATCTCTATCTCTTCCTTTTCCCACTTACGGATGCACCGTCTTAAATATTCATCCTGTGTTATAACTTCTGTGGGGCCTATTGCACCGCCAGGGTCCCCAAGAAAGCCCATCAGGTCATCATCTTTCTCACTTCTCTCCCACCAGCAACGGAGCTGCTCACCTCTTACTTCAGTCGTCGCAGACACGGGTATCAGGGGCTCTGGTAGTGGTAAATACCCCTCCTCCAGGGCTCCTAGTCGGTCGGTCACTCCGGTGGTATATCGTAGTGCGGCTCTGGGGACGGACACATCTAGGAAGACTTCTGTGCGGTGTCCTTCCTCACTCCAGGTATTATTGGAGGTGCCAGCCCAGCCGGGCTGCACAATCAGGGACTGCTGGCTTTGATGCACATCGATTTGAATCCGGGTCCTCTGCTCAGCCTGAACCCGGGTCATCTGCTGGGGCAGCAGTCACAGCACACCCCGTAGGGTGTCTTGGACCTCTGGACTTCTCCTTCCGCCTTCCACCATACTGCTGTGGTCACTGAAGGTCTTTCCCTGGCCGGGTTCCTCCACACACTCTTTCTGTGGGCCCTCCGGGATCACTTGGGGTCTTCCTGCAGCAACGCTCTCTCCAGCGTCCTCGACTTCCGTCTGTATGTCCCGTAATGGCGACTACTCCACATCCGGTTTTCTGTCCCGCCTTTCCTGGGCGTCTTCTTCCTCTGCTTCCGCCAACTTCTCATTGGTAGGTGCACTTGGGGATGGAGGCTCTTCATTAGGATTGATGGCTGGCTCCTCCAGAGTTAAGGGGAGCCAGGGCGGGCCTTTCTTTTCCCGCTTTGGACTGAGCCAGCCCACGATGGGGTGTCTAAGCACACCTCCCCTGCACATGGCCTCAGGCTCCTATGGCCACCATTACACATAGATTTGGCGGGAAAGGTCCAGAACACGATTTTTAGGCACACGGGGTCTGGTTCTTTTGGACCTGGTCCATCCTGTTCGTGACGCCAAGTTGTGGAGCCCACTGGGTACTCGGTACCGGACCGGGGTACTGCTGGGGATATCACGGTGGTCTTGGTCCGGACAGTGTTCCGGGTTCTCACAAGTAAAGGGGGTATTTACAAGGATTAGTTTATCATGATGCCACCCACGAGTTGTGGTCAATAATGGGACCACCGCTGCAGCGCAGCTCTGCCAGGAGGATGGAGGAATGGATGGGCTGCAGCTGGATGGTTGAGCCCGCCGCGGATCGGGCTGCTCCTGGCAGGGTAAAAGGTATGTAATGCACAGTACTGTATACCTGGAAGTAGACACGGAAACTGAAGCAAGGTTCACAGGGTTTACTTTCAAGTTCTTCAATTCAAGCAGTTTACAACACAGTTCACGGTACAATTCAATTCACAACTACATTGACTCCGGACACTTGAACCCTCTGCAGCCAGGCTGTCACTTTGAGGCCCCTCACTCTTTCTATATGTCCTTTCAGGCTTGTTCTTTCTCTCTCTGTTCTTCCTGCAGATTGTATGGCGGCAACTCGGTCCCTTGTGTGTAGCTTCCCCCTATGTGTGTGGGCGGTAAGCCGGGTCCTCTTGGTTGCTGCTGAGCCTCCAACCCTGTAGTGGGAATACGGACCTGGAATCTGTGTTCCCCGCCGGTTTGTATGGGGAGCCAGTGTATGACTTCAGTCCCCCTCAGAGCTGACACTCTGGTGTTAGCCTAGCCTGAAGTAACCCAGTCTCCCAAGGGCTTACCAGGCTCCTTCTAACCTGTGTGACATCCAGTTGCAATCAGGGAATCTGTCCCGCCTGTAGTTGGTCGGTTCTACCGTGTTCCTCGGACCCAGTGATACTGGTCCGGTCTCTGTCCTCACACTCCACTGGGATGCCGGCTATGGACGAGCTTTCTCTCCATGGAACGGTGTCTCTGTGGATTCTGTGTCTCCAGGGAGCCCAATCCCACCAGGATGTGTGTCTGTCTGTCTGGTTTTGGCTGTTCGGCTCACTCTGCCTGCTTGGTCTTTACCTCTCAGCCTACTCCGGCCTACTAACTCCTTCCTCCTCTTTTCCTCTTTTTGTATTATCTGTCACCTGACCTTCCTTCTTTCCCACCCACTTTCCTTTAAACCCACCACCCCTTGCCCGCCTAGAGTCCCAGGCTCCGGGTTGGGTGCTGTGCTCCTGTGGGTGTGTGTGTGTTATGAGGGTGTTTGGTGCACAAACTGTCTACCTTCCTGCCTGGCTGCAGTTCCCTATGTGACCTCCTGGTCACAGGGGCACCGCATATACTCACTGGGGTCATGGAAGTTATAAAAGGGTGATAACATGAGGAGAAGCTCCTGTATACTCACTGGAGTCATGGAAGTCATAAGAGGGTGATAACATGAGGAGAAGCTCCTGTATAGTCACTGGGGTCATGGAAGTTATAAGAGGGTGATAACATGAGGAGAAGCTCCTGTATACTCACTGGAGTCATGGAAGTTATAAGAGGGTGATATCATGAGGAGAAGCTCCTGTATACTCACTGGAGTCATGGAAGTTATAAGAGGGTGATAACATGAGGAGAAGCTCCTGTATACTCACTGAGTCATGGAAGTTATAAGAGGGTGATAACATGACGAGAAGCTCCTGTATACTCACTGGAGTCATGGAAGATATAAGAGGGTGATAACATGAGGAAAAGCTCCTGTATACTCACTGGAGTCATGGAAGTTATAAGAGGGTAATAACATGAGGAGAAGCTCCTGTATACTCACTGGGGTCATGGGAAATTATAAGAGGGTGATAACATGAGGAGAATCTCCTGTATACTCACTGGGGTCAGGGAAGATATAAGCGGGTGATAACATGAGGAGAAGCTCCTGTATACTCACTAGAGTCATGGAAGTTATAAGAGGGTAATAACATGAGGAGAAGCTCCTGTATACTCACTGGAGTCATGGAATTTATAAGAGGGTAATAACATGAGGAGAAGCTCCTGTATACTCACTGGGGTCATGGGAAATTATAAGAGGGTGATAACATGAGGAAAAGCTCCTGTATACTCACTGGGTCATGGAAGATATAAGAGGGTGATAACATGAGGAGAAGCTCCTGTATACTCACTAGAGTCATGGAAGTTATAAGAGGGTAATAACATGAGGAGAAGCTCCTGTATACTCACTGGGGTCATGGGAAATTATAAGAGGGTGATGACATGAGGAGAAGCTCCTGTATACTCACTGGGGTCATGGAAGTTATATGAGGGTGATAACATGAGGAGAAGCTCCTGTATACTCACTGGGGTCATGGGAAATTATAAGAGGGTGATACCATGAGGAGAAGCTCCAGTATACTCACTGGGTCATGGAAGTTATAAGAGGGTGATAACATGAGGAGAAGCTCCTGTATACTCACTGGGGTCATGGAAGTTATAAGAGGGTGATAATATGAGGAGAAGCTCCTGTATACTCACTGGGTCATGGAAGATATAAGAGGGTGATAACATGAGGAGAAGCTCCTGTATACTCACTGGGGTCATAGAAGTTATAAGAGGGTGATAACATGAGGAGAAGATCCTGTATATTCACTGGGGTCATGGAAGTTATAAGAGGGTGATAACATGAGGAGAAGCTCCTGTATACTCACTGGGTCATGGAATTTATAAGAGGGTGATAACATGAGGTGAAGCTCCTGTATACTCACTGGAGTCATGGGAAATTATAAGAGGGTGATAACATGAGGAGAAGCTCCTGTATACTCACTGGGTCATGGAAGTTATAAGAGGGTGATAACATGAGGAGAAGCTCCTGTATACTCACTGGGTCATGGGAAATTATAAGAGGGTGATAACATGAGGAGAAGCTCCTGTATACTCACTGGGGTCATGGGAAATTATAAGAGGGTGATAACATGAGGAGTAGCTCCTGTATACTCACTGGGGTCATGGGAAATTATAAGAGGGTGATAACATGAGGAGTAGCTCCTGTATACTCACTGGGGTCACGGAAGTTATAAGAGGGTGATAACATGAGGAGAAGCTCCTGTATACTCACTGGGGTCATGGGAAATTATAAGAGGGTGATAACATGAGGAGTAGCTCCTGTATACTCACTGGGGTCATGGGAAATTATAAGAGGGTGATAACATGAGGAGTAGCTCCTGTATACTCACTGGGGTCACGGAAGTTATAAGAGGGTGATAACATGAGGAGAAGCTCCTGTATACTCACTGGGGTCATGGAAGTTATAATTGATAGGAGGGTGATAATATGAGGAAAAGCGTCTTTATACTCCCTGAGGTCACTGGAAGTAATACTAGGGGAGATATGCTCCTGTATCACTTTCTCTGCAGCTGTGATCTTTCTGCTTTACTTTCACTTTCTCCTACCACCCCTCGTCTATACAGACACAGCACCATAAAGTAAATCTTCTCATCCTGATTCTTGACTTCGAGCAAGTACACCTTTGATCACGGCATCATCAGTCCAATTTGATTCTTTATTTTAGGGCCACATAGTCTGGGAATGAAGCCAATGTCTAGCATGTTTTGGTAATAAGGGAAAATGTTCCAAAAACACCAGATAATTAAGGAGTGCGATGGGTCAATAATGTCAATAACACCGAATGATGGACCCGAGTTAAGTGTGGTTATTGCCCGCGGGACACTTTTTATTATTATTATTAATAGTTGAGGTTCTTTAATTCGACCTGAAGGAACTGTGTAACGTCTGGCATCTTACATATGAGCCTGGTAGTAAAAGGGTTAAAAAAAGCCAAGTTCAAGATAAATACTCTCCGATCTACAAATTGAATTTTTGTCTTTATCCCGGCAGAAGAATTACCCTGAATAGAATAGAAGGCGATCCATCAGATGCACTCTCTCCATTCCCAGCCTCCAGCCAGAATAGAAGGGATTAGAAGGATTACATATAACATCATGATTAAAAATATGGCAGAAATACAATGTTATTAAATGAGGCCTAACCCCAGATTAGGAGCGGAGCAGTGGGCGGTGGGGGTTTAGTCATAAACGTAATCGGCGCGGTAGACATGCAGGACGGTGGCAGCAGCACTTTAGGGTCTTGTAAATATTCAGGGCACAGTATAAACTCCCAGGTCTGATGATCACAATGTACATTGTACGCCATGTTCTGTTTACCTCCATTATGACCGGCCCATAAAAGATTGTGTAGTTCCCATAAACGGGATCCTGCAAAGTTTCACCGCTCATAATGTTCAGGCGCAGTCGTCTGCCTAGATACAGATGGAAAATCTCAGGGTCATAAATGTGTCACATCCTTCCATACAACGAGGTAGTAAAAGAGGCTGCATAGAGTTAGATGTGTTTGCACATGGGGCAAGGGAACATGATGGGGGGCAAACAGCTCTGGGGTCACTGATGTAAACTTTTGCTGTATGACACAATCATTGTACTGGTTCCGATAACGTTGTCCACATCCTGGTGCCGAGTGATTGCTCAAGTCACCTCTCAATAGGGTCGTCTCTGATGGACATTGTTTTTGATGAGCGGTTGGGTCCTCCGGACAATTCCTGAAGGGAAGTGACTAGGGATGTAACTTGGGCCACTAAAAGATCCTTGAGGAGTCTCTGGCTCAGTTTTGGGCTCTTGTTTACGACAAACCAGATAGTCTCTGGCAGTTGCAAGGGGGGAGCATGGTGTAACTGAGTCCTTTAGACAATCAGTTGACTGAAGCAGATGAGCTTAGGAATCAGGAACTTCTGCCCTGTAGCACCTGATCCAGGTTTACCTAAAGGGAGATGTCTGGGCCGCCAACCTTGCCGTTGATCCATCCAGCCTGAGTACATCCCTCACCTCCCAAGAATGGAATGAGCAATCCCACAGATGATTCAAAAGTGATGCATCAGGAAGTTCTGTTACAGTAAAGTCTTCACAGCAAGGTCAGAGCAGACTAATTTATCACAATACCTACTGTGGAAAGAAACTACTGAAGGGTAGTGACACTACTCACCCACGCCAGCAGCACCACCTGCATGCAGCCAGGAGTTAACCTAATAGGCTTAAGAATGAATCTTAAAACATGAGAGCTTCAAGACCAAGTGCGTTACATGCACAGCAATCTTCTGATTGGTCTCAAAGAGGATCCAGGGAACTGGGTCACTAACAATCTGATGATCCTTGATTAATCTCAATGGAAGGGAGATTATTTGTCTTGACGTCCTGGTAGTTCATGTCAGTAAAGATAGGCAAGGGGTTAATGGTTTACCAATGTCATATTTTGGTCATCCAAGAGTGTAACTGGCCACGCTAATCTTGCATTCTACAAAGGGAGGGCCAGGGTGTAACTTGCTCCTTCGGACATCCTGGTAACCCGTAGACTTTGGCCCAGTTCAAAAACCATGGCCTTGAATTAATTTGATTCACCAGATGACCCACAGATTGTTTTTTAGGTGAGTAGAAAAAGAAAAGGGCAAGGGGTGTAACCTGCGTTTACCCAACAGTTCCGGGTAGTTTTCTGGGTCAATCTGCAAAGGGAGTGTAACATGGGTCCACCAAATGATTCACGGTACTTATCTGGGTCAGTCTACAAAGAGAAGGGCCAGGGGTGTAACCTGAGTCCATTAGACAATCCCCTGATGTCTTCTAAGTCGGTCTACAAAGGGAGAAAACCAGGGGTGCAGCTTAAGGCCACGTCACACTAGGTGACATCGCCGGAGATGTCGGCGGGAGCGCCATGCTTTTGGCGCCCCGCCAGCGTCGCCGTCCCCCATTTACACGGGTGACACCTCCGGACGCACGGCGATCTGACAGGCGGCATTACCGCTGGAGTGTCTAAAGACCCCAGCGGCGATGCAGTACAATGCCTGTGAGATCGACCATCGGCCGTTTACATGGGGCGATGTGTACACATCGCCCCAGAGTGGCCGCCTGGTTTCACACTCAAATGCGTTCGCCCTCGGCTATTTACATTGGGCGACACATTGGCGACGTCGGCGGTGATAGGCCACGCCCCAGCGTCGCCTAAAAAAACACCGCCGACGTCGCCAGGTGTGATGTGGCCCTTAGGCCAACTAGATGACCCTGGAGTAGTCTTCTGAGTCAGTCTACAATGGGAATAAGCCAGGGATGTTTCTTGGGTCCACTGGACGAATTCTTGGGTAGTGTTTTGGCTCAGTCAACAAAGGGAAGGGGTATGGATATAACTTGGGTCTACCGTAAGATCCTTGTTTTTTTGCATCTAAGGGTACCGTTACACGTCGCAACATTGCATGCAATTTCACTGGCAATTTGCTGGTTGCAGTGAATCACGGACACATTGTTACATTTGTACACAGAACAGTTTTACCGTATGGGTAAAATATTTTCATACTTTGACCCATCAGACGTTTATGAATGTTTATTAAATAAGCTTTTTTTTTTGTTAAATGGCTAAAAGAGGGACGATTCCAACTTTCATAAATTTTTATATTTTTTAAACCTTTTTTATTTTTTACACTTTTTACTGTCATTTTGCCACAAGTTGTGTCTCACCTGGCGAGTATGAAACAAGAAGGTAACAGCATAGGTCTATAATTGGTATTTGAGTTAATCTGCTTCCTTTTGGTGGCACAGGGGTTAAGGACTATTTCCTATCTGGCTGTTCTTTGTAGCCTTAATCTCAAGTGTAGCAGCTTTGTGACCACTCCCCTCAGCTGTAAATAGTCACATGTCTTACCATCTGACACGGTTATAGACTCCCTTTCTATACTTACCATTCTGGAAGAAGTCTGTCTTGAAGAAATCAGAAATGTGATTATTCAGCTCTGGAGTTTTGCTACATTGGAAGAGTTTGGAGTATTCCCTTGTTATGTCTATTTCCTTGTGTCTGTCTCCCTTTCTTTTATATTGTATTATTGCCTAGTTTCCCAACACTAGCCAGGGCGAATTCATGGACCAGCAAGTGCCATATAGCACATGATGGCGATAGGAGGGAAGGACCTGTATAGGGATGTTAGGGAGTGCAGGGCGCTGATTCAACTGAGTGCCAGGAGGTGACCTGTCTCCTCTCTCCCTATTGCCAGGACCTTCTCTCTATACCATCCCTATTGTCACCCCTGTGTTGCACTGCACGCCAGGCATCTCTACGACCCGGTGTGACTATTTTTAATCATTCTTGGGGCAACTGAACTTGGTTTGATCACTTATGCTATAAACTGCAATCCTTTGGTGGCTGGGCCTCAATGTAGTACCAAGAAGGTGGGATCCAGCGGACCTTGAGAGAGGTTTTGGAATGGTATTGCGGTGGCCAAACGTTTTGGCAACTCCTCTAGAAGTATGGGAAGGGGGGTCTCTTCTTCTTGGTGGAGCCTCCTTGACCTCCCCAGAATGCTTGGAACATTTGTGGCTAATGCCGAGGTCTCTTTGCCATAAGTGGTTTAATCCACCATTGAATAAATGAGTTCATTTTACTCTCTATCTCCAATATTTACAGAGAGGCGTAAAGCGTTTCAGGATTTGTGTTCCCCTCTGTAATAACCTCGGCTATCGATTGCCGTATCTGCAGGTTCTCCTTAGTTGAAGTCTCAAAGGTCAATTGATTCCGGTCTCCTTCCTCTCCATGTTGCCTTGATGTATGTAGATGAGCTGGATCTGTCACCGGGGCTTATTCTTGTCCTGACATCGATCTGTGGAAAACCCGTAATCCGTGGTCTCCAATGATGGCGAGTCCCCTAACAATGCTAATAGCTTATCGAACAGATGTGATACATTTCAAGGGTCAAGGAGACGGCGGGTCATGAATTTCATTGGGATTCACCCTAACGACCTATTGTCTAAATGAATTAAGTGACCAAGACGCCAACACCCAACGGGAGGTTTCTGACTGCTCCTGGGATCCATGCAAATCAGATAGAGCCTATATCAAAGAATAATGGTATGGAAGGGGTTGTATGAGATTAGAAGTGGTCACTTTGTTTCAGAAATAGTGTAACCAGACCATGGTTGTGCAGCCTTCATGTGTCACGCGTGTATCCGGAGGACGGATGAGGCTGTTGGAGCCAGTGTGACATCATGTTTGTCATTGGACCTTTCTATTGCCTTCTGCTGTCACTAATGGGTTTCTAGATGGTCAATATTAGATTGGTATTGCAGCTTTTTTGTCTTTAATCTTTATATTCCGAAATGATGTTGGTGTCATGCCTCAAGACTCGATCCAGTGGCCTCTCGCTTTGGGGGTCAGTTTTCTTCCTTGCTGAACCATGGCCTTGTCAGTCTCTGCCACATGCTGAAGGTTCCTTTATCTTTGCTTCTTCCAGTGGTTTGCCTTCTGTCAGGTGTTCCCATTTGCTTATTGTCTCTGTCCTATCACATCTGGGGTGGAACTATTTACACTCTCTATTCACAGGCCTTTATTGCTGGCTATATTTCTAGGTGGATTTCTGCTACAGAGTTCCAGCCTGCAGCTAAGGGATTTCGCCTTTTAGGCAGAGACCAGCATTGTACTTGTTCTGTTTATTTCTCATTTGTCTTCCTTAAGGTACTGTCACACGGGGCGACGGGGCTGGGGATGTTGCGGCGACTGGCGGGTGCGCACACGTTTTTGGCGCCCTGCCAGAGTCGCCGTCCCCATTTACACGGGGCGACATTTCCAGCCCGCGCCGGTGAGCTGACAGGCGGCATCGCCACCGGGTGTCTGAAAACCCAGCGACGATGCAGGACAATGGGAGCCTATGGCTCCCATCGCCTGACAGGTTGCCGGCGGCCGGTTACATGGGGTTTTGTGTGCACAATGTCCCAGATCGATCGCCTGGTTTCAGAGCACTGCTCTGAAACTAGGCGACCCCCAGGCAATGTAGGGGCGAAGTCACCGCCGATAGGCCACGCCCCTACTTCGCTGATGTAATCGGTGGCGATGTGCCCCGTGTGACGGGGCCTTTACTCCTATCTTCTTTTTTGTAAAGGTTTTTAGCAGGATACCCTTGTTTAGATTTATTATTTCTCCTTTGTCCACTTTGTGCACATGCTTTATGTTTTTTCACCTTGGGTTTCTGTTTATCTTGGTTAGTTGTGTGTAGAAAATTCATCATGAGGAACAAGAAACAACTCGATGGCCTTTTAGGGAGTCCGGACTGAGCTGTAGCTTCTGGTTGTGCAGCTAGGGACATTCTATTCTGTACAGGAACCAGTAGGAGGTGGCTGCTGCTTCAGTGCTTTAGCCTTTATTTCTCTTTGTACCTATGTGTGAGTTGATATGGGCCTTTTGCAGCAGCTGTGCTCAATAAAATAATTTAAATCATAATTACCTTCAATATCAATGCTTCTCTTCTGTGCTTTGTCTTGTGGTGTAAACTATTGGGACGCTAATGGGAGTAGCATTCACAGCCTTCATAGTTCACAGCAATCCAGTCATTGCTCGAGGGGTCCTCAAGTTGTATCTTCAGAGGGGCTTTGTTGTCGCCACTCAATGTATAATGCATAAGACTTTGTGTGAGCAGTATGTATAAGAGTAACCCTCCTGAGACAGACATGTATGAGAAACAGCTCTCTTTGTCTCAATGTCCGGTCTTTATTACATCACCGTCTCAAACTTACATAGGCATTTCTTGGGCATACATTGTAACATCGTCATTGGCTCAACTTATCTCTTGGCATTAACATATATATCCTATTGGGTGAACATCAGCATCTTTTGCGCACAGTCTCAAAGTCTGTATACTTCTTAGGTTACACATTCCAACATTATCTTGTTTCAATAAGTGAGAAAATAGTGTCTCCTATCTGAAAATACACACTCAGACTGCATTTCACAGGAGACACTTTTAGAAAGAAATACAGGCATTCACAAAATCGATTTGAGAAAGAACAATACCAAACAAGGTACGATCGAATCACAAAGTGGGGAAAGAGGACAGAACTTGAGTGAAGTATGCAGGGCTGTGGAGTCGGTAAGCCAAACATCCGAGTCCGACTCCACCAAAATGGACGTCTCAAACTCCATGACTCCGACTCCACAACCAATGCTGTGAAGTCAGTAAGCCAAACATCCAACTCCTCAATCTCCATGAATCTGACTCTGACTCCACCCGAAATGGACACCGACTCTATGACTCCGACTCTACAGCCCTGGAAATATGTAACCAGGGTAAGTCGGATCAGGGTCAACGAGGTCACAAAATTGGGCAGTGAGAGGTCTGGAAATCAGAACAGCATTGGTTAGTTCAAGGAAGTAGTCATTAGAAGAGCTAGGTCAGAAGATCAATGGGTGGTACACAAATACATAAGTTGGCTCAGGACTATAGTTATGGACTGTGAATAGGGCAGTAAGACCACTGATTGGCAACCAAACCTCTTTTCTAATAGGTCTGATGATTGGCCGGTAAGTTGTGCCTCATAGTGTCATGTGCTAATTTGCTCTGACTATCTACAGTCTTTGTTGGATGCTGCTGTGATTAAATGTGTGTGAATTTCTTCAGGAACTGCATGAGTTAATGTCAGTTCTGCTGTGTGCTGTGCTCAGGTGCTGGATGAAGGGAATCTTGTGTGAGACATCTGGAATCTCCTCCCTAGCCTTTAAATATCTTCTCCCTCCACCAGGTGGCGTCGCTGATAGAGTTTTCACTTTGCCTGTGACCAAGCTTCTGTTAGGACATCGGTGCTTTTGCTACAGTTTCTGGAAGTTTGGCTGGAGTGGCTGTTGAACCCGGTCCTTGGTTGGAGGTGAGAGGGAGTAGCACAGGGCTGGTGTCATGCTGTGAGGGGTCGGGGTAGCCAGGAGCTGGACAAAGGGGATCAGGGGACCCTATACTGGGGTCCCTGGCTCGCCCTGATCTCAAAGGTACCTCTAAAGGTGAGGAGGTTCGAGCCGCCAGCCTAAGCCCCTAAAGCTTCTGAGAAGCCCCTACCTCCACCCGCGGACCATGGAGCCCTGCAACTCCCATTCCGCAGCAGCTTCAGATCAGTGTCTGCACATACCAGGTCACAGTCTAGAAGTGAACTGAAGTCAGCAACAACAGGTGGATGTGATCTGACCCATTTATGGCCGAAGGGTGGGGAGCAGCCAGCCCTGACACACCCCTCAGCTCACCCAAGCATGAATCATATTCACCACACACACCTGCACTCTCAGCTCCCGCTCTTGAGCTTCCTCTCTCCACACAGCAGCAGCACTTCTATACAGGAAGGCAGTCATTACGTAACAGCTGGTTGAACAGTTGAGGATGAGGGTGGCAGCCTGAACCTCCTCGCCATCAGAGGTTCCTTCAGGAACAGGGCTAGTGACTCCAGGTCTAGGGCCAGACTAGTTTCTCAGGTGCCCTTTTACTATCATCTTGCTGCTCATTCTCATCCACCACAATCTCCATGACACATAGTTCAGCATCTTGGTATACTACTATTACTGGGGAGGCAAAGGGATAAAAACCAGCATCACGGGCATCATCTCATATGCAAACCCCCTTATTGCAGTGCTTGATCTTTACTTTGAGGTCTACCTAAGCTTTGACGAGACCCAGGAAGGGCAACACAGCAGCGGATTCCATAATCTCCCTCGGGACTAATGACAATTTCCAGATGTGCAGGTTTTATCCTAGAAATATCTAGTTTTATGCAGCTCTTAGCAGAAATAAACCGCTATATAAATGCTAATTCCTTGCAGATACACAGACCGTAAAACCCTATGACTTGTGTCTTTGACCTAAGAGGTGTTCGGCTCTGGTAGCTATCATAAGGTCCCCATGTCATTATTATTACACGCTGTTGACATTTTTATAGATTTTCTGCTGTGTTTCTTCCATCTCGTTCCACCGTCCCTGTGAAATGTTGTCTGATTTGCTTTTCGTTATGGCCACTTGCTCCGGGGTCACTGGGTGTCGTCATTGGGATTTGGCACATTTTCCACATTTTGGTTTTTTAAGTGTCATTCCCAAAAAAAAAGCTAATATTTTGAATTAAACCCAAAAATAATATTTTACAGTAATATTAGATGCCGAAAAGGTGTGTTAGGGCATTATGATTGCTATTTAGGGTATTATGATTGCTCTTGGTTTCCCACAGTTGGCATCTCCACGTTGAAACCTCTACCGGTCTTGGTGTATTTTTGGCATTCGAAGCATTCCGGGAAAAGCGTGGGAGAAACATCCCTGACCTCCACCGTCTAAATCCAGCCTTACTATAACGACTGACCTACATCATGGATGTCCCAGAGGAGATGAGAGGAGGCCATCGCCTGCGTCTCGTGAACCGCTGTGCTCGGAGCAGCTGTTACGCAGCACGAGAGGGGTGCCAGATTATATTGGGCGTGGGGCCATGTTTTAGAGCCGAACCTCAAAGGTCTCCCCCCTCCTTGGAGGAATTGGTCACAGACCACAGCATGAAACATGTTCTCATCCAGACCTTGTTTGAAATATGATGACTTAGTTTGGCCAAGTTGTAAGGTGCACGAGCGAGGAAACGTGTCAAGCAACGACCAAAAATGACACTAAGGGTACCGTCACACGGGGCGACGGTTGCGGCAATGTTGCCGGTGATCGCGGGAGCGCGCATCCCTGGCAACATCGCCGGGGAGATGTCAGCCGGAGCAACTTACCGGCGATGTCGCCGGCTAGTTGCCGCGGCTATCGCTCGCTGGGGTAACTCGCAATGTTGGAGATAGGCCGTGTCGCCCGCAACATTGCAGGTTGCCGCGTTACACAGGGCGATCAGGCATGCTCGCCTCAGCAACATCGCCAGGTTTCCCAACATTGTTGGGAAACCTGGCGATGTTGCTCTGGCGATTCATCGCCTGATTATCGTCCTGTCACACGCGGCAATTCGCCGGCGATGTCGCCACAATTAGGCCACGCCCCTGTGTTCCCGGCAACATCGCCGGCGATATCTCCCCGTGTGACGGTACCCTAAGATGGAAGATAAATGAGGAGATCTGCTGAGATCCCATAATAAGGGTGAATAAGGGGCAACATTTTTTGGAGTCTAAATTCATACGTCTACGGGAAGTATTGGACTCATAATCATCCAGAAAACTAAGGGGCGACGGTACCACCGATTTATTAGGCGATGCAAGGGCGTGGCCTATCAGCGCCGATATCGCCCCTACATCGCCTAATGTGAATGGGCGAGGAAGACGCCATTTACTGGTCTGCACATCGCCCCATGTAACCGGCAGGCGGCAACCTGACAGGCGATGGGAGCCATGGGCTCCCATTGTACTGCATCGTCGCTGGGGTTTGGAGACACCCCGGCAGCGATGCCGCCTGTCAGATCGCATGCGCGGCGCTAGAGATGTCGCCCCATGCAAATGATGGATGGCGACGCTGGCGGGGCGCCAAAAACGTGCATGCTCCCGACATCTCCAGCCCCGTCGCCTCGTGTGACGGTACCTTAAGGCATACCAGTATCACGTTGGCTGGATAATGCACTAATGGAAGGGCCGCTGTTATCCCATTGATCCAGACAAGTGATCGGAATCCTATAGAAAGACCAACCTTATCCCACATAGACTCTGTGGGAACACACAACCCATCAGATAAGCCATTGGCATGTTGCACCCAATACTCGTGTGAGCCAAAGGCTTCCTGGTCCAGTGTGATCCTTGGTGACCAAGTGGAGACTACCCTGGTCTAGCTGTGACACCGGATCAGGTTTTTAATTTTTTTTCCCATTGAAAGACCGAATGATTCTTGTTTATTTGGAAAATTAAAGAAGTTGTCCACTACTTAAACATTAGGAGAGGTCATCAATTTCACCAATGTCTGATTAACCATGGTCAATCACCTGCCACCGTCGCCGATCAACAGCAGGTGGCCGAAAATGCTCCGTTCCGGAGTTGCTCCGTCTTCACATAGTGGCCGCGCCTGGTACTGCACATTTGCCCTCTATTGATTTGGTCACTATCAGAAGTTGGAGCAGTTCCAGAACGGAGCAATGACAGCCACATGCTGCCGCTTCTAGAAGAGCTGATCGGTGGATGTGCCGGGTGTCGGGCTGATCAGATATTGATGACAGGACAACAAAGTTTAAGAAGTGGATGGTTAACCCCTTGTAGAGTGTTGAACTCCAACCAATTAGACATCAGTGAATGGTCGTCAAAGTTAAAGTAGTGAGCGACCTCTTGTCTAGTGTCAGACCCCGACCGATAAGACAGCGGTGAATGGTCATCGGAGTTTGAGAAGGCGCCAACCTCTTGCCTGGTGTTGGACCCCAACTGATCAGACATCGGTGAAAGGTGAAAGGTCATCAAAGTTTGAGAAGAGGGGGTGGAGCTTCCCAGCCATGTGGGTGGCTGCAATTCTTGGGAGCCTATGCTAATAGATCCTAATACAACATCTCATCCTGAGCCCTGTGGGGTATGGACGGCTCTTTCTACATCCGTGGAGCTTGTGACACCGGTGAGCACTGATCGAGAGGTGTGCGGGCAGTTTCGGGTGTAAAGTGCGGAAGGCACGGCCCAGCTGAGGAGAAGAGCTGGGGACACAAAATGGCACCGTACTCCCATGTGTGTCGGCTGCAGTGCGGCCTGCAGAGGAGAATCACCGAAATCTAATATATAAAGCTGAATGTGTGTGTGTATGTGTGTATGTATGTATGTACGTGTGTATGTATGTATGTGTGTATGTATGTATGTGTGTATGTATGTATGTCCGGGATTGGCATCTGCACCGTCGCAACTAAAGCCACAACATTTTGCACAGTCACACGTCTGGACCCCGAGAGCGTCATAGTCTATGTTGTGAGACGAAATTTTAACCCTGCGCGTTCCAATTCACCAAACAATTTTGCCCCTATCTACATAATGGGGAAAAAGTGACAGTTACCAGTTGACAGTTGTGAATGAGAGGGGCTTAATGATAGCGCCAAAGACTAATAGCACATACCAGCATATAGTCACTAAGGTGGGGCCCAACATGAGATATTCACCACGCACGGGGACATGTATTCACACCACACGCACACAAAGAGTAACAGCAAGTGTATAGTCGCTAAGGTGCAGCCCCAACATTGGATACTCACCACGCACCCGAACACACACACACACCACAAAGAGACACACACAGCACAGAGACACACACACACCCCCAAGGGGACACACACACACTCTACAGCGACACATGCACTCACCCCACAGGGACACACACACACACGCACCACAAAGAGACACACATAACACAGACACACACACCACACAGACCCCCCACAGGGACACACACACATACACACCCTATAGGGACACATGCACTCACCCCACAGGGACACACACACACACACACCACAGAGAGACACACACAACAGAGACACACACCACACAGACCCCCCCCCACAGAGACACACACACACCACAGAGAGACACACACAACAGAGACACACACACCACACAGACCCCCCCCCCACAGGGACACACACATACACACCCTATAGGGACACATGCACTCACCCCAGAGGGACACACACACCACAAAGAGACACACACAACAGAGACACACACCACACAGACCCCCCCCACAGGGACACACACATACACGCCCCAGGGACACACACACCACACAGACAGACACAGATGTGCACAAATCACCTCACACAACTCGCCTCATACGTGTGCTATCTTTATTTTCCAAACATAAACATCTGATTAAAAACAGCCAATGTGCAACACATGTGCCATATAGGGAATTAAGGCAGATGTCAGTCACATGAGCTGTCTATTATGTGTATGTGCGAGGTAACATATACTGCCCGGCCAGGGGAGGGTTTACTGTTGGTTGGAGATTTATTAGGCTGCCTATAGCAACCAATCACAGCTCAGCTTCTATTTTCCTACAGGTCATTAATATGACATATTCAAATTCTATTTTGTTATAGCTAACATCAGTTATTTATTAACCCGGGCGTAGCCGAGTACTACAGCTAGTAGGACATAAAATCACAAAAAATCACCAAAAAATTGCCCGGTAAATATCTATTGCACTTAGCAGCGGCTGCCAGCTCCTCTGAAAGGCAACACAGGTGTCTTTATACCGGTGCTCAATCACCTACAACCCACAAATGGGGGCCATTGTGGCAACAGCATCCAGCCATGCTGTCACAGAGGTGACAAACAAAAGGTTTCCATAGGGCTCTGCCACTCAGGTGCATGTGAAGCACAGTGTCAGAGCAGCCTATTGGTCACACCTTGCTATCAGATTAGACGGGCTGGTCCGCACTGATTATGTGCCTCACAAATGACAGACGCCCCCCAGAGGGCCTAGCCTGAAACTGCAGACCCATCTGCGGCAATCAGGTTCGGTAAGTCCAGCCACCCACAAACACACCCAACACACCCGGTCTCAGGGAGAGCAGATGAACTCAGGTAGTGGGACGGCTCAGGCATCCCGTGGGATGGCGGGGGGAGAAAGGTGGTGGGTGGACAGGGAGCAGGAAGTGGTCAGGGAAAGGAAAAACACCACAGGAAGTAGCAGTCAGTCGGAGGAGGTCAGCTGGAGAGAGGACAGAGAGGAAGGAATATAATAGACAACTTGATGGACAGACCGCACCCAGGGATTCTGGCGGTAATACTAGGTGACCTTATTAATATAATGGACAACTTGATGGACAGACCGCAGGGGCCAGTGGGGACACATAGAGGAAGGACACCTTTTGGGAGACTGCTGGATGAGGTTGAGCTGCCTGGCTCTCTCACGTAACTCATTGTCGAGAATTGGCCTGGTGTTAGGTAATCCACAAAGGGTCCTTTTCTGGGAGGGGGGTAGGGGGGTGGTGTTAGGGTGGTGGAGTATCTCTAGGAGTCTGTCGGATCACTCTCCTGTTGTGGCAACCTTTGGATGGGGGAGCAAAAAGAATGGGGAGCGTGCACCTTGGTCGTTCAATTCATTCTGGTTGCCTCTTAACCAGGCGGACGCTAGGATCCCCAGTCTGCTGAAACAAGGGTACAGCATCGAGAGGGGTGGTTTGGGATGCATCCAAAACCTATTTATGGGGTCTGTTAATTAAAGAAGTGAATAGAGTTAAAGACCAATTCTAATGAGTTCGGTGATACCTTGTACAGTGAGGTTGTCTCAGCGGAAAGACAAAAGGTGGAGAGACAACACGCTCAGCGTAGGCTGTCAAAGGCGGCGGATAAGTGATATTTTCAGCATCAGGTGCACTTTGGGGAAGGAGAGGGGATGGGGCATTTATTGACCACTATAGTTAAAGCCCAATCTGGCCCCACCTTTGTGATGAAAAAGAGGGATGGGAGGGTAGTCCGATCCCCCAAAGAGATTCTCGCGGTATCAGGGAGTTTTCTTACTCTCTGTATAGCTCCCGGATAGCTTTCTCGGGAGAGGCACTCGATAGTTTTTTGCGTAATGTCAAACTTCCTAAACTATTGGAAATTGAGGTTGATATGTTAAAAACCCCAATTAGATTAGAGGAGCTAGAGGAGCCTCTGGAGTCTACGGCGGGGGAAAAGTCGCCTGGATCAGTCGGGCTGTTGACTGAAGTGTATAAGCAATACTCTGATGTGTTGCTCCCCCAGCTGTTGAAGGTGTTTGAAGCTCTCAGAGATATTTGCCCCGGTCCTTGAATGAAGCAGTGGTAGTGGCGGTGCCTAAACGAGACAGAGACCTAGGCCTGCCCGAATTGTACTGAACTATATCTCTTTTAAATGTAGATGTCAAAATTTTGTATATAGTCTTTGGGTTCAAATACTTAGGGATTGTTATAGGTCAAAATGTGAATGACTATGAGCGCCTAAACCTTCTCCCGCTCTCAAAAAGTCAAGGACTGGTGCAAATTACCACTATCTATTGTGGGTAGGGCAAATTTAACAAAAATGATTCTCATGCCGCAAGCCCTATATATACTTCACAACGCGCCCGTCTGGATCCATAACCCAATTAGATTAATAGACTCTTTAGAGAACTCATCTGGAAAAGGGGTGCCCCTAGGATACGATTGGAAGTACGGCGCAGACCGAAAGAGGGGGGAGGTTTGGCAGTTCCTGACCTGTTCCTTTCTTATATATCGGCACAGCTCCAGTATTTTCAGGGATCGGGGGGAGGAGGATCCCACTCTGCGAGGGTCTTCGGCCCACATGCTGTCCTGTCTGGTGGGGGATGATCTGCTGGTTCGGTTACTGGACTCTGGGAGGGTTCGCTATGGTCTGCCCTTTCGGTTCCCGACATTGGAGTCTATGGACAGGGTTTGGAATAAAGCTAAAGACCTACTTGTGATCTGTGGGGTGTCACGGCATGCCCTGATTTGGAGGAACCCAACCTATACAGAGCTCAATACACTGGAGGGGTGTGAGCCGTGTGAAAGGAGGGGAGTCCAGTTGATTTCTCGTCTTTATTCAGATGATGTGTTTAGACCCTTTGAAGACTTTAAGAGTATTTGACATTCCCAATGTAAGATTTTTCCAATATCTCCGGCTGCGACACAACATAGACTTACTCCACTATCTAGGTGCGTTAAGACCCCGCTGTTAGATAGAATAGTGATGGGTGGTGGCTCCAGAGGGATTATCTCCCTGGTGTATGCAGTGATGTTGGAAAGGAGAATTGGAGACTTGAATATCCTGAAAGATACAGTAAATGGCAGTCTGATGTAGGAGAGATCACCGGCAATGATTGGGAGGATGTACTACGAGAAGTCACGAGGGTGATGGTCAGCGAGGCACAGAGAGTACCCCATCTATTTCTACTCCATCGTGTTTATAGAACCCCTGTGCGTCTGATTATTATTATTAGGTATTTATATAGCGCTATTAGGATACATAGCGTTGTACAAGTTAGGGGGTAGACAACGACAAGTGGTCGAAAAACGACGACAAATCGACAAAACAATCGTACGGGTACAATAGGGCCAGGGATCCTGTCCGCGAGGGCTCACAGTCAAGAGGGGCGGGGAAGGAGACAGTAGGAGGGATGAGACTGGGCTATGCTACTCAAGCTGACTGTTGGAAATGTGGTATGCCTAATGCTGCTTTGATCCATATGAGGTGGAACTTTCCTCGTCTGAGAAGGTTCCGGGGAGATATGGCTGAGCTGCTTACTATGGTATATCATTAGACCCCAAAATATTAGACACCAAGTCCAGTTTCTAAGAGGACTGCGAGGAGGTCCTGTGGACTGGAGCAGAGTAAGGCTCATCCTGGGACAGAGACTCGCCAGCGTGAGGGATCCGTCGGCGGGGTCTGAGGAAGTAGAGAAGCAGGCCTGGTGGGGTAGAGCCAGACAGTTACCGGGTCCACCCCAGTGCAGAGCGCCAGAAGCGGACACCGGAGTCTGAGGCCGTGAGGGACTCTAGGCCCAGCAGCCAAAACCGGAAGGTGGGAAATTCCAAGTCTCCCGGCCATCACAAAGCCCAGGAGGCACCGCAGCACTAGAGAGCTCAGGGACGACTGCGAGAGGAGTAGAACCTGGGAAGGGCTCGAGCTGCCTGCTGTACGGGTGAGAGACTCTACGCAGGAAGAGAGGGTTGCAGCTAGTTCTAGTGCAGCACAACAGACAGGCCTCAGGACTCACTGGGTGAGGAGATCCTCCGCTTGCTTCCAACATCTCTTGTGGATGGTACCCTTGACTACTCCTGCTACTTCCATCAGTAAAGGTAACGGACAGGTCAACCCCTGTGTCTGTCGGTTATTCAGCGCCCTCAGTCCTGCACTCCCAACGCCTTACCACCGCAGGTCCCGCACCGCAGCTGGGGCCACTAATAGCCACGTAACACGGGTGGCGTCACGACACCTATCCCTAAATCACTACCCCCATAACTTTTAAGTTGACCCCGAGGGTCATGGAGCCGGACCACAGCCCCCGTGACTCCACTGGAAGTGTCAAAGTCCCGGTTCTGAGTACCCCACGGCCCCGGGGAGCGTCAGTTTCTTTTGTCTTTTGGACTTGTAAAATGGTCAATCAAGATTTACCTGATTAAAAATAAAGTATGAGAAGGGGAAAACCTCTTGTTGGGTGTCAAACCCCAACTGATCATACACCGGTAAATGACCATCAAAGTTTAAGAAGAGGACAACCTCTTGGCTGGTGTTGGACCTCGTCCGATCAGAAATTGATGATAGATCATCAATGTTTAAGTTGTGGACAACCTCTTTATATTCATGGAGGATCGGCCCTTTATTCAGAAATGTGTCCCCAAGCTCATTGCATTTACGTAGATACATGAGAATATTGGACTTAAATCCTTCTATATAATAACCACTGTATATCTACCACATTAATCATATGCCCCATGGAAGAAAATCCCTCATCCGGATATTGCATCTAACATTTCCCATAGGAAGACCGGATTCATTAACTTCAAAGTCCCCTCGAGAGCAGCGCTCTCAACTGCATACAATCCATAGAAATGAAAGTCTCATTTCAATTACACTGATAGATAATGTATCCTACGGGAACAACGCACTTGTTCCATTTATCCAAACACGTACTGGGAATATCACTCCTTCCATGCGTATAGAAAAGTTACACGTCCTATAGGAAGACCACATGATCCAAACCAATCCAGAGAAGCCTGTGATACATCCGGTGGTGGTGAGGACCACATCATCCAGCTGATCCGGAGCATTGATGCCTCTCACTGGAGTCCTGGAAGGAGGGTGAGAGGATGACCCTGGTGTACTACACACTAAATTCAGATGTCCCAATAAGTGCTCCATGATGTTAGCTGAGCAATTATTTAGATTATATATATATATATATATATATATATATATATATATATACACAATAGCTGTAGCAACTAATGTTCTTAGCTATAACAAAATAGAATGGTTTAATAAAAATAATACTTTGCACGTTAAAGTCACAAAGTAAATAGGCCTCCGGTTGGATACTGGGGGCTGTGTGTTGCCTCCTGCTATATACTGGGGGCTGTGTGTGGCCTCCTGCTATATACTGGGGGCTGTGTGTGGCCTCCTGCTATATACTGGGGGTTGTGTGCGGCCTCATGCTGTATACTGGGGGCTGTGTGTTGCCTCCTGCTATATACTGGGGGCTGTGTGTGGCCTCCTGCTATATACTGGGGGCTGTGTGTGGCCTCCTGCTATATACTGGGGGCTGTGTGTGGCCTCCTGCTATATACTGGGGGCTGTGTGTGGCCTCCTGCTATATACTGGGGGCTGTGTGTGGCCTCCGGTTGTATACTGAGGGCTGTGTGTGGCCTCCTGCTGTATTCTGAGGGCTGTGTGTGGCTTCCTGCTATATACTGGGGACTGTGTATGGCCTCCTGCTGTATTCTGAGGGCTGTGTGTGGCTTCCTGCTATATACTGGGGACTGTGTATGGCCTCCTGCTGTATTCTGAGGGCTGTGTGTTTCTTCCTGCTATATACCGGGGGCTGTGTGCGGCCTCATGCTGTACAGTGAGGGTTGTGTGTAGTCTCCTGCTATATACTGGGGGCAGTGAGCGGCCTCCTGCTGTATGCTGAGGGTCGTGTACGACCTCCTGCTGTATAATGGGGGCTCTGTTTGGCCTCCTGCTATATACTGAGGGCTGTGTGCGACCTCCTGCTGTATACTGAGGGCTGTGTGTGGCCTCATGCTGTATACTGAGGGCTGTGTGTGGCCTCATGCTGTATAGTGAGGGCTGTGGGGGGCCACCTGCTGTATACTGGGGGCTGTATGTGGCCTCCTGCTGTATACTTAGGGCTGTGAGCGGTCTCCTGCTGTATACTGAGGGTTGTGTGCGACCTCCTGCTGTATACTGAGGGCTGTGTGCGACCTCCTGCTGTATACTGAGGGCTGTGTGTGGCCTCATGCTGTATAGTGAGGGCTGTGGGGGGCCACCTGCTGTATACTGGGGGCTGTATGTGGCCTCCTGCTGTATACTTAGGGCTGTGAGCGGTCTCCTGCTGTATACTGAGGGTTGTGTGCGACCTCCTGCTGTATACTGGGGGCTGTGTGTGGCCTCCTGCTGTATGCTGATGGCTGTGTGCGACCTCCTGCTGTATGCTGATGGCTGTGTGCGACCTCCTGCTGTATACTGAGGGCTGTGTGCGGCCTCATGCTTTATACTGGGGACTGTCTGTGGCCTCCTGCTGTATCCTGAGGGCTGTGTGTGGCCTCATGCTGTATAGTGAGGGCTGTGTGTGTCCGCCTGCTGTATACTGGGGGCTGTGTGTGGCCTCCTGCTGTATGCTTAGGGCTATGTGCGACCTCCTGCTGTATACTGAGGGCTGTGTGCGGCCTCATGCTGTATACTGGGGACTGTGTGTGGCCTCCTGCTGTATGCTGATGGCTGTGTGAGACCTCCTGCTGTATACTGAGGGCTGTGTGCGGCCTCATGCTTTATACTGAGGGCTGTGTGCGGCCTCCTGCTGTATACTGAGGGCGGTGTGCGGCCTCCTGCTGTATGCTGAGGGCTATGTGCGACCTCCTGCTGTATACTGGGTGCTGTGTGTGGCCTCCTACTATATACTGGGGACTGTGTGTGGCCTCCTGCTGTATACTGAGGGCTGTGTGCGGCCTCATGCTGTATACTGAGGACTGTGTGTGGCCGCCTGCTGTGTGCTGAGGGTTGTGTGCATCCGCCTGCTATAGCACAGCTGGGTCAGCAGAGGCCATTATAGCAGAGCTGGGTCATGAGAGGCCAGTATAGCAGAGCCAGATCCTTGACGAAGCAGAATGCAAAAGTGCTTGAACAATGGCATGGCAGAGCTCAGTATGAGGCCTTGATGTAACAGTACTAAAGTACTAAAGCATTGCAGATGTATAAAACACAGACTGATGAAGCCGTGGTGGAGCTTTATAATAGCAAAACCAGGGATTGATGCAGCAGTGCTGGAATCTAATGGTGGGTTTACACACACCAATTTATCTGTTCAATCTCTGAACCAATCTCTGGTTGCAGTGAAATCATGGATACATTGCTCCATGTTGTACACAGCCACAAAATGGTGCAATGTATCCATGATTTCACTGCAACCAGAGATTGGTTCAGAGATTGAACAGATAAATTGGTGTGTGTAAACCCACCATTAGAATAAAATTGTCTTTATCATGAGGTTCACACACAAAAGCTGCATAGAGTCACCTATGTGCTACGGAGGCTCCCTGACATGCAATAGTGCAGAAAACTGCTGATGTTGGAGGACAGAGCACCGGCGCTGGATCCCGGGGAGGTGAGTGCAGGATATATGCCATGTAAACACTTAAATATACTGAGATATTGGAATTTTACAAGTAAGTTTACAAATATTGTTTGGCTGACACTGTGATTGTAGCCACATGGTGTGTTAGACAAACGTGCCCTACAAAGCATGAGGCCTGAATCCAAAAATTGTCATGCGATGTTCCGCTCCGCACTCACTTGGTGTCTTGGCATTTTCTGGCTCTGTTCACACTATGGAGTCTGATATGTAACCTTGTGCTGCTTTGTTTCTCAGCCAGAGTCAGGGCGGCGGCTGTTTTGTGTTCACTGGCCATCAGTCTTGTATTCATTTTTATGGTCTTTACAAGGAATCATGATTCCCAGGATTATTTGGGGAATGTGCCTCACTTGATTCCCTTTGAGTGCGGCTCACATGATTCCCTTGGGGTGTAGCTCACATGATTCTTTGGGGTGTGGCTCACATGATTCCCTTGGGGTGTAGCTCACATGATTCTTTGGGGTGTGGCTCACATGATTCTTTAGGGTGCGGCTCACATGATTCCCTTGGGGTGTGGCTCACATGATTCCCTTGGGGTGTGGCTCACAGGATCCTTTGGGGCATGGCTAACAGAATTCCTTTGGGATATGTCTTATAGGATACCTTGAGGGCATGGATCAATGACTCCTTTTGTGCATTTCTCACATGATTCCTCGGGGGCATGGCACATATGATTTCTTGGGGTATGGCTCACACAGTTCTTTAGGAGTATGGCTCTCAAGATTCCTTTGGGGCACGACTCACATCATGATCCCTTAGGGCATCACTCTCATTATTCCTTGTCGCAAGGGATTCCTTGGGGGAGTGGCACAGGATTCCTTGGGGGTGTGGCTCACATGATTCCTTTTGTGCATTTCTGACATGATTCTTTGGGTGTGGCTCACAGGATTCCTTGTAACATGGCTAACAGAATTCCTTTGGGGCATGTCTGAAAGGATTCCTTGGGGAGAGGCAGACAGGATTCATTTCATGCATTTCTCACAGGATTCTTTGGGGTGTGGCTCACATGATTCCTTGGTGTATAGCTCACCAAATTCTTTGGGAGTATGGCTCTCAGGATTCCTTTGGGGTGTGACTCACATGATTCTTTGGTATGTGGCACACAGTATTCCTTGGGGTGTGGTTGACATGATTCCTTCAGGGAGTAGCTCATAGTATTCCATGGAACGTGGTTCACATGATTCCTTTGGGGAGTGTCTCACGGTATTCCGTAGGGCGTGGCTCACCTTATTCTTTGTGGGAGTGGCTCACAGGATTCCTCTGGGGTGTGGCTCACCTAATTCCTTGTGGGAGTGGCTCACAGTATTCAGTAGGGCGTGGCTCACTTGATTCCTTGTGGGAGTGGCTCACAGGATTCCTCTGGGGTGTGGCTCACCTGATTCCTCGTGGGAGTGGCTCACAGGATTCCTCTGGGCCGTGGCTTTGGACTGCTCTGCTCATGTTCCCTGTGAGCCACGCCCCATTGATAAAGAGCATAAAAATGATCAATAATTTAAGATCCCATATCTCTGGAGCCGTATGACGGATTTAAAGAAAACAAAAACCAGAATACTGAGGGGAGCAGCATGAATACTATACAATCAATAACTGGACACTTTTAATGTTCCATTTCGGACCCCAATTCTTTACTTTCCCTTTTAATCTACTTTTCTGTTTGTGTAAAATCCTCAATAAATTGGAAGGAGAATCCATGTCCCGGGGTCATTCCTCTAATGCTGCTGCTTACATAAATGTATCTAGCACTTATTGTGGCCCCCGGGGCTCTCAGAAATCTACATCTTGTGTTTTCCGCACCAGCCTTTGACTTCTTGTCTGGAAGGATCTATCTCAAGGCTTCTGAGAAGGTCCCGCTCTTCCTCGGTGACGTCTTGGTCACGTGGCTCTCGGTATTCTGTCCTCATGCTTGAAATTGTGATCTCGCTGCCGGAGATTTCCAGTGGGAATGTGGTTTCCAGAACAGCAAAAATGAACATGACGGAAGGAAAATGATGCTTCATTCTTCTTCTCCCACAAGGACAATTTCATCGGTGACAAAAGGACGAACATGAAATGCTGAAAACTCGTCTACTGGGCGGAGAGGAGGGCGAGATGACCGGGAGATGGCAATGTCACCAATCAATCACACTAAAATTAGAAGAACCGCCCTGGAAGTGTCCCCCGGGGGCGCACGAAGGACAACGGAGCGGGGGCAGAACATGGGTCCCTTAATAAAATTACTAATTGTGACCTTAAAATACAGTCACATTGTTTGGTTGTACACATTTTACTAATTTTTCCAAGAACTGGGTCATCTGGGGTCTTGTTTATGAAGGACGAGCAGCAGAATATAGGAAGAATCTTACGGGAAAATGCTCCACACAACAATAACAAAGTGTGCTAATGTTTTTATCCACTGATCATTATTATTATTACTACTAGATGTGGGGCCGATACTAACGCAAAGGGTGAACGGTGACATCACAATGGGGCAGGCTTTGTGGCGCTTGGGGCAGAAGCTGTCTCTCCCCTGTCCGCTGTTTTTCCCCCCTCCTCTGCCTTTCTGCCCCATCCTATGCACACTCTTGGGCCTACCCCTGAAGTCACTCTCCACTCCCCCTGTGCTGACTCTCTGCCCCTCACTCTGGTCCCTCTGTGTTCCCCCCTGTGGTTCCTGTCTGCCCCCCATGGTCCATCTCTGCCCCCCATGGTCCCTTTCTGCCCCCATGCAAACTCTTGGGTCCCTCTCTGTGTTTGCATGGTCTCTGTCACATTTCGTCATTGCTGGCAGTGGTTGTGGGCTGTGTGGTGAGCGGGTCGAGCACGTTCGGGTCGCCAAGTGCAGGCAGAGTGGGGTAAGCGAATGTGGGTAGAGGGGGGGTGAGTGCGGGCTGAGGGAGGAGGTGAGTGTGGGCTGAGGGGGGAGGTGAGGGCAGGGTGAGTGAGTGCAAGCTAAAGGGGGGTGACTGCAGGCTGAGGGAGGGTGAGAGAGTGCAGGCTGAGTGAGTGTGGGTTGAGGGGTGGTGAGGGTGGGCTGAGGAGGGGTGAGTGAGTGGGGCTGATGGGGGGTAAGTGAGTGCAGGCTGAGGAGGGGTGAACGAATGAGGGCTGAGGGGGAGTGAGTGTGAGATTAGTCGGGGTGAGTGCAGGCTGAGGGAGACTGAGTGCAGGCTGAGGAAGGGTGAGTGCAGCCTGAGGACGGTGAGAGAGTGCGGGCTTAGTGAATGTGGGCTAAGGGGTGGTGAGTGTGAGCTGAAGGGGTGAGTTAGTGTGGGCTGAGGGGGGTGAGTGAGTATGAGCTGGGGGTGAGTATGAGCTGAGGAGGTAAGTGAATGCAGGCTGAGGGGGGTGAGGGCAGACTGAGGGGGTAAGTGAGTGTGGGCTGAGGAGGGGTGAATGTGGGCTGAGTACGTGTGGATAGAGGGGGGATGAATGAGTGCAGGATGAGTGAGTGGGGGCTGAGGGAGAAGTGAGTGCAGGGTGAGTGAGTGCAGACTGAGGGGGGTGAGTGTGAGCTGAGGGGTAGTGCGGGCTGAGGGGGGTGAGTGAGTGTGGGCAGAAGGGGCGGTGAGTAAATACAGGCTGAAGGAGGGTGAGTGACTGCAGGCTGAGGGAGGGTGAGTCACTGCAGGCTGAGGGAGGGTGAGTGACTGCAGGCTGTGGGAGCGTGAGTGACTGCAGGCGGAGGGAGGGTGAGAGACTGCAGGCTGATGGAGGGTTAGAGGCTGCATTCTGAGGAGGGTGAGAGAGTGTGGGCTGAGGGGTGGTGAGTGCAGGCTGAGTGAGTGGGGTTGAGGGGGTGAGTGCAGAGTGAGGTGGTAAGTGCAGGCTGAGGGGGATTAAGTGAGTGCAGGCTGAAGGGGGTGAGTGCGGGCTGAAGGGGGTAAGTGAATGTGGGCAGGGGTGAGTGCGGGCTGAGGGGGCGCGAGTGAGTGCAAGCTGAAAAGGTGTGAGTACTGGCTGAGGGGGGGTATAAGTGAAGGTGGACTGAGGGGGGTGAGTGAGTGCAAACTGGAGGGGTGAGTGTGGTCTGAGGGGGGTAAGTGAGTGTGGGCTGATGAGGGGTGGGGGGATGATCCTCAGTACTAGGGGTCTTGGGGCAGGTAGGGGTTAATGCTTTCACTTTGATCAGACATGTGTTTTCATGCAGGATCAAAGTGAAAGCATTTTTACTGGCAATGTCACTTTTTGTAATGTGATGATCGGTAAACGGTGCTTACTGGTCATCACGTTACTGGTGACGGTAAAACACCAGCCGATTCCTAATCTCTAGAGTCTCAGCTACCCCCAGAGATTTTTGCTCCACAGGCGGCGCACCAGGGCTTATTCCTGGATTACGTCTACAGACATCGGCTAGACATAAGTACCCTTTTTTTTCCGACGTCTGTAGACGTAAGGCTGTCATTAAAAGGATATACATGGATCAGACTGGGTATATACATGGAGCACCCTGGGTATATACATGGAGCACCCACTCCCACACCTCCTCCTCACCCTACCTCCTATCTGTCAGTGTCCCCCAAGGCTCGGTTCTGGGACCCCTACTTTTCTCCATTTAAACCCTTGGCCTCAGACAACTCATTGAATCCCATGGCCTCCAATACCATCTCTACACCGACGACCCCCAGATCTACCTATCTGGATCTGACATCACCTCCCTTTTATCCAAATTTACGCAATGTCTGTCCGCCATTTCCTCCTTCTCTGCTCGCTTCCTCAAACTGAATATGGACAAAACCGAGCTCATTGTCTTCCCACCGAAGCAGTCAATGACTGCTCTTTTTCCCCAGTCCCCCATGCCAAGTGTCTTGGGGTTATCCTCGACTCCTACCTCTCCTCACGTCCAAGTCCTCGCCACCTCCTGCTGCCTCCAGCTCAAAAACAGTTCCCAGATCCGCTCTTTCCTTGATTATGATACCACTAAAACACTTGTCCATGCTCTCATCATTTCCCGCCTTGACTACTGCAACCTCCTGCTAACCGGCCTCCCTGCTGCCTCCCTTGCTCCTCTCCAATCTATCCTGAACTCCGATGTCCGATCCATTCACCTGTCTTCCCGCTACTCTCTGGTCTCCCACCTCTGCCAAGGCCTTCACTGGCTCCCCACCCCTCAGAGATGCCGCTTCAAAATCCTAACCTTAATGTACAAAGCCATAACCTGTCCCCTCCATACATCTCTGACATGGTCTCCCGCTACCTACCCTCACACAACCTGCGATCCTCCCAAGAACTCCTCCTCTACTCCCCCCTCATTTCCACCTCTCACAACCGCATACAGGATCTCCCCCGTGCATCTGCTGTCCTCTGGAACTGTCTTCCCCAACACATTAGACACTCGCCTACCCTGGGATCCTTCAAAAGAATCCTCTAGACCCACCTCTTCCTGCAGGCCTACACTCCGTAATGAGACCCAGTCCACCGTACTGTCTCATGATTCGGCACTACCCCCTCCTGTTCTATGCCCTCCGGTCCCCCGTACACTGTGAGCCCTCGAGGACAGGGTCCTCTCCCCTCCTGTACCTGTTTGTACTGATACATGAATATATTGAACTTATCCTCGTCTACCCTCCTATCATGTAAAGCGCCATGGGAACTAATGGCGCTATATAAATAAATAATAATACATGGAGCACACTTGAGGACATACATGAAGCACCCTGGGTATATATGGAGCACCCTGGGCATATACATGGAGCACCCTGGGTATATATGGAGCACCCTGGGCATATACATGGAGCACCCTGGGTATATATGGAGCACCCTGGGCATATACATGGAGCACCCTGGACATATACATAGAGCACCCTGGGCATATACATGGAGCACACCTGGGGACATACATGGAGCACCCTGGGTATATACATGGAGCGCCCTGGGTATATACATGGAGCACCCTGGGTATATACATGAAGCACACCTGGGCATATACATGGAGCACCCTGGGTATATACATGGAGCACACCTGGGCATATACATGGAGCACACCTGAGGACATACATGGAGCACCCTGGGCATATACATGGAGCACCCTGGGCATATACATGGAGCACCATGGGCATATACATGGCGCACACCTGGGGACATATATGGAACACCCTAGGCATATACATAGAGCACCCTGGGCATATACATTAAGCACCCTGGGCATATACATGGAGCACCCTGGGCATATACATGGAGCACACATGAGGACATAAATGAAGCACCCTTGGGTTATATGGAGCACACCTGGGGACATATGTGGAACACCCTAGGCATATACATAGAGCACCCTGGGCATATACATTAAGCACCCTGGGCATATTCATGGAGCACCCTGGGCATACACATGGAGCATATACATGGAGCTACCTGGGCATTTACATGGAACACCCTGGTCATATACATGGAGCACCTTGGGCATATACATGGCACACCATGGGCATATACATGGAGCACCCTGGGCATTTACATGGCACACCCTGGGCATACACATGGCACACCCTGGGCAGATACATGGAGCACCCTGGGCATATACATGGAGCACCCTGGACATATACATGGAGCACCCTGGACATATACATGGAGCACACCTGGAGCATACATGAATCCTGCGCACCCACAGATACATGAATACCTATATCGTGTTCTTTACATGTGGGAACAATGTGCCCTAATGTGTCCCTAGCTGGATCATCAGACAATTTACTGAATTCCAGTAGTTTTTCCTCGAAGCCCCTACTAATCCCACGAATAGAAGACCTCGTATGGAGCAATTATTCCTGGCTCTCTCCTCAGCGTTCTTATAAGATTTGGCAGTGACTTTCTGTCAATATTTGACTTCCCAGCATTATAGTTATCAGCGGCTTCTTGTTCCCTCCAGATTTGTCCTCGTCTCCCCTCTCTCAGCACTTGTTTATGTTGTGTAGGACCTCGATACATTATAACAGTGATGTGGTCATTGTATAGCAGAATAATTATTACACTATGGTGCAATTAGTAGAGTGTTAGGGTTAGAAGGTCACATTTAATACACAGTTATGATTACTGGGTTGTAGCTGTACTTATGGTGGTTCTGTTACTGTATTCCTGTACTGATGGTGGTTCTGTTGCCATACTTATAGTGGTTCTGTTGCTGTATTCCTGTACTGATGGTGGTTCTGCTGCTGTATTGCTGTACGTATGGTGGTTCTGCTGCTGTACTTATTGTGGTTCTGTTGCTGTATTGCTGTACTGATGGTGGTTCTGTTGCTGTATTCCTGTACTGTTGGTGATTCTGTTGCTGTATTCCTGTACTGATGGTGGTTCTCTTGCTGTATTCCTGTACTGATGGTGATTCTATTGCTGTATTTCTGTACTGATGGTGGTTCTCTTGCTGTATTCTGTACTGATGGTGGTTCTGTTGCTGTATTCCTGTACTGATGGTGGTTCTCTTGCTGTATTCCTGTACTGATGGTGGTTCTGTTACTGTATTGCTGTACTGATGGTGGTTCTCTTGCTGCATTCCTGTACTGATGGTGGTTCTGTTACTGTATTGCTGTACTGATGGTGGTTCTCTTGCTGTATTCCTGTACTGATGGTGGTTCTGTTGCTGTATTGCTGTACTGATGGTGGTTCTCTTGCTGTATTCCTGTACTGATGGTGGGTCTGTTGCTGTATTCCTGTACTGATGGTGGTTCTCTTGCTGTACTCCATACTGATGGTGGTTCTGGTGATATATTCATGTACTGCAAATAGTTGTGGTGAGGTATTTCTTGAATGATGGTAGTTCTATTCCTGTACATATTTAATAATCATTAATTTATAAGATTACATGATACTTGGCTATCATAAGAAAGGATTAAATTGACTTGACAAGTTAGGGGTTACTCCATTTGTTTTCACATTTAGGAGTATTAAAGGGGTTGTCTAGGTTTGTGACGAGTCTGCAGTCACTCTGTGCGTCCCTCTAGGTGACTGTAGGTTTCTGAATTCTCACAGAGCACACACTGCACACTGTCAGGATTCTCTTGTGCCAGTGGTTAGAGCATGAGGTCATACAACTGCTAGTATGTGATTTGCATACATGTGATGACGTGCCTCTCTTAATTCACTTGAATTGACCTGATTTAACACCCAAAGTTGAAATGTGGCCAGAAGTTTTTAAATCCAACACTTGCGGTCACATGACCACTGATTATTGGCACAGGAGAATCCTGACAGTGTGCAGTGCACGATGCGAGGACTTAACAGTCTGCAGTCAAGTAGAATGACTGCAGACTGATGTTACAAACCAGTTTAACCCCTTTAACTATAGCAATAAGAACTGTACCATGCCCAATCCTAATAGTGTGTAATGCAATCACTGTCAGTATTAATCTGTGCTTGCTGGTTTCGGCAGTCATCATGTGACCCCTTATATGAAGCAGGGGCTGTAGACTTTTACTGAAACATTGAGATATACTTTAGATGAAAAGCAAATCATCGGAATGTGACTAAGTATAATAGTTGCATACAAGCGGTACTTAATGACACTCATTCCTTCCATTAGCCCAGGGGTCTCAAACTCGACTGGGTTGGTGGGCCGCACATAGAAAGACATTTATAGCGGGGGGCCCAGTAGCGTAGCTAGCGGGGGGCGATCGCCCCGGGCCCCCCGGCTTGAGGGGCCCATTGCCCGCCCCTGGGGGGGCCCCGCACTCCCTGGGGGGGCCCCGCACCCCCTGCCCTGTGCTGGCGGCCGAAGAGGAGGGAGGACGTGACTTCCTGCTGTGTAGCACTGTCCGCCCCTCCTCCCCTCCTACAGCAGACGCACGCACGGCGACCGCTGTGAGTGTCAGCACCTTTCTCCCCCCCGGTCCTCACACCTCTACACCCCCCCCCCCCCCCCGGTCCTCAAATCTCTCCACCCGCACCCCCACCGGTCCTCAGATCTCTCCACCAGCACCCCCCCCGGTCCTCACATGGGGGGCCCGGGTGGTGATCTCGCCCCGGGGCCCGCCACTGGGGGGGGCCGCATCCCTTGTAGGACTAAGTGATGTTTTTAGTAATACCAGAATTTTTTGCTCAATGTAAAGTACAAATCCTGAACCCTTCTTGTTGTAATGTCCCCATCCTGTAGTAATGTCCTTTTCTAGTGATGTCTCCCATGCTGATCCCCTTTTCTAGTGATGTCCCCCATCCTGATCCCTTTTTCTAGTGATGTTCCCCATCCTGATCCTTTTTCTAGTGATGTTCCCCATCCTGATCCCTTTTTACTAGTGATGTTTCCCATCCTGATCCCTTTTTCTACTGATGTTCCCCATCCTGATACCTTTTTCTACTGATGTTTCCCATCCTGATACCTTTTTCTACTGATGTTTCCCATCCTGATCCCTTTTTCTACTGATGTTTCCCATCCTCTGATCCCTTTTTCTACTGATGTTTCCCATCCTGATCCCTTTTTCTACTGATGTTCCCCATCCTGATCCCTTTTTCTACTGATGTTCCCCATCCTGATCCCTTTTTCTACTGATGTTCCCCATCCTGATCCCTTTTTCTACTGATGTTTCCCATCCTGATCCCTTTTTCTACCGATGTTTCCCATCCTGATCCTTTTTTCTACTGATGTTTCCCATCCTGATCCCTTTTTCTACTGATGTTCCACATCCTGATCCCTTTTTCTACTGATGTTCCACATCCTGATCCCTTTTTCTACTGATGTTCCCCATCCTGATCCCTTTTTCTACCGATGTTTCCCATCCTGATCCTTTTTTCTACTGATGTTTCCCATCCTGATCCCTTTTTCTACTGATGTTCCCCATCCTGATCCCTTTTTCTAGTGATGTTCCCCATCCTGGTCCCCTTTTGTACTGATGTTCCCCATCCTGATCCCTTTTTCTACCGATGTTTCCCATCCTGATCCCTTTTTCTACTGATGTTCCACATCCTGATCCCTTTTTCTACTGATGTTCCCCATCCTGGTTCCCTTTTGTACTGATGTCCCACATCCTGATCCCTTTTTCTACTGATGTTCCACATCCTGATCCCTTTTTCTACCGATGTTTCCCATCCTGATCCCTTTTTCTACTGATGTTCCCCATCCTGGTTCCCTTTTGTACTGATGTCCCACATCCTGATCCCTTTTTCTACTGATGTCCCACATCCTGATCCCTTTTTCTACTGATGTTCCACATCCTGATCCCTTTTTCTACTGATGTTCCCCATCCTGGTTCCCTTTTGTACTGATGTCCCACATCCTGATCCCTTTTTCTACTGATGTTCCACATCCTGATCCCTTTTTCTACTGATGTTCCCCATCCTGGTTCCCTCGGGTCCGGTCCGGCAGCCTTGAGAAGCGGGGGGGGGGGGGGGGGGGGGGGTGCTGTCAGGTCCTCACCTCCTCCAGCCGCAAAGCGAGCCCGCCTGCCGCAAACCGTCGCGCCGGCCGCAAAGCGACGCCCGCGGCCGGCCCGTTTCTGCAGGGGGCGGCCCTAATGGTGGACTATACCACCAGCCCAGGGGGCACTTGCCCCCCTGCCACCTGGGCCAGCCCGCCCCTGCACACACACATGATCTGACACATCCACACATCCTCATACACACACTCTCATACACACTGAAACTCACAAACACCTCACACACTTTCTTATGCACATATCCTCACTCACATACTCACACCCTCACACCCTCACCCTCTCACACACACACTCACACTTTTCTCACTTTAATGAGGCATGGCACCAGTGCAGGGGCCGCCGCGGTCCCCGCTGTGCTGACTTCCGGCCTCCGCTGTGCTTTGACTTCCTCCAGCCGCCGCTTAGACAAGCTCTGTTGCTCAGCAAGATCAATGCAATCTGCCAGCCTGAGGCCCGCATGTGACGTCATATTCCACCATCAGCTGCGGGCCTCTCATTGGCTGGCAGCTTGCATTGATCTTGCTGAGTGGCAGAGCTTGTTAGTGCCGCGGATGGAAGTCATCACACAGCGGGGACTGCAGCGGCCCCCTGCACTGGGGCAATGCATCATTAAGTTGTCCAAGGTGCCGCGGGCCGCATAGTGAAGCCCCAGGGGCCGCATGCGGCCCCCGGGCCGCGTGTTTGAGACCCCTGCATTAGCCGGTCCAGCCGAAGTCAGGGGATTAAACAACCCTAAGTCTAATGTGTGCGCTAAACTTCTGTCTCTACTTTGTATCCTGCACCCCAAGACTTTCTATAATAACAACAGCAAATTGATAGGGGAACGTGAGCACAATAGTCCCTTCAATAGAGATAATTACATTTCCAGCACAGCAGTGGGGGGAGGCTCCTGCTGTAGACAGGCACTTTGTGGCCTGGAAGGATTTGTGAGGTTTTTGAAAACACCAGAAGTCAATAGGAGAAAAGCTATGGGCAAATCAACAATGAAGTCACTGGACAAGGTCTTCACATCAAGAACATCTCACTGGTGATGGACACACAGGTCGTACATAGTCTGGTCTATTCTGTAGTAACATGTCACTGGTGATGGACACACAGGTCGTACATAGTCTGGTCTGTAGTAACATATAGAAGTGACACCTGGACGATAAAGGAACAAGACAGAAGAATCATCTCCTTCATAATGTGAAGCTGGAGAAAGATGTTATACCATGGATGGCAAGAAGAAGAAACACATCAGTACTGGAACATATCAAGCCAGACATGTCACTGGACGCAAAGATCACCAAGATATGACTTGTGTATACATCATACGAAGAGAGCAATCACTGGAGAAGGACATGATGGTAGGAAGAATAGAAGGAACGAGGTGATGAGG